>CM056049.1:49164396-49561896 GCA_029574335.1 Rana kukunoris
GGATGAATATGGCTAATTACTGTTTAAATTGCCTTATGTATTGGAACCCAGCCTTAATACTTATTTGGAATCCATGTCCATTATGTGTACCTGCAAGTTCAGTCATTTTTGTTATCTTCTGAAGGAACACTAGGGTTCCCCTGAGCCCTGATTAACAGTGGCTGGGATGGAGGCAGGAAGGTGACTTAGCTGTGTTGCTTAACTGCAGTAGGAAAAAGTCAGGTCACTAAACTGGCTGTGATGTATGGCAAGGCTTATGCCGCGTACACACGATAATTTTTCGGCATGAAAAAAACTTTGTTTTTGAAAAACGTCATTTAAAATGATCGTGTGTGGGCTTCACATCATTTTTCAGGTTCTGGAAAACGACAAAAAAAAAATTCGAACATGCTGCATTTTTTAACGTCGTTTTAAACAATGTCGTTTTTCGGGTTGTAAAAAATGATCATGTGTGGGCTAAAACGACATTTTAAACCCGCGCATGCTCAGAAGCAAGTTATGAGACGGAAGCGCTCGTTCTGGTAAAACTACCGTTATAATGGAGTAAGCACGTTCATCACGCTGTAACAGACAGAAAAGCGTGAATCGTCTTTTACTAACAAGGAATCAGCTAAAGCAGCCCCAAGGCGAATAGAACTTCCCTTTTAGAGTGTCGTTGTACGTGTTGTACGTCACCGCGATTTGTTCATAATTTTTTTAAAACAATGGTGTGGGCAAGGTCGTTTTTAATGATGAAGTTGGAAAACTTCGTTTTTTGGACATGCTGAAAAATGATCGTGTGTATGCGGTATTAGGATTAGAAAAACAGGTAGAAACAGCTTACCTGGATTTCAATTGTGTATTAAGATGTTTGTTCAGCTTTGAATATCACTTTTTTACTCTTTTTTTTCTAGGGCTATTTGATGACAAACTACAAATCAGCAACCAACCTCAACCCCAAAAACTTCTTGTGGGGAGCAGACTGCTATTGGAGTGTGGTGCAGTGGGAAAACCGCTTCCCCATTACCAGTGGTTCCGAAATGGTGTCGCCATGATAGGTGCCACAAATAGAGCTTTAGCGGTAAGCAGAACAATAAATGCTTTTTTTAACAGTGACAAAGTTACAACACATTTACCCCATGTGTGATTTATCATTAGATAACAGCTGTATGTGTCAATCAATTAGGATGAGCAATAAGTTAAGAAGTTAAAAAATAAGAAGAAAATAAATCTATATATTTAGTGGTGTGTTAGCTTTAAACAAAGAGTTTTAAAGACTGAAGCCTCGTACACACGCTCGGTTTTCTCGGCAAGAAACAGCAAGAAAACTGCTGGCAGAGCTTTCTTGCCGAGTAAACAGAGCGTGTGTACGAGGCTTTGAGGTTTCTTGTTGAGAAAACTGCCCAGAATATCGACAAGAAATATAGAGAACCTGCTCTCTATTTTCTCTACGTGATTCTCGGCAATGTTTTTCTGTCGAGAAACCCGAGCGTCTGTATACCCTTGGAAACCTCCATGCAAACCTCCATGGAAACCCTTGCATGCTCGAAATGACTTTGACGCGAATGCGCGGTAGCTTCCAAGGCATAGGTAGGGTGAAGCAAGATGGCAGCAACGGCATTGAATGTGGCGAGCGCATGCTCATTGTAGTCGATGATGTCATCGTGTTCGTACCATTCAAAAGAACGGCGGTTCTTTTGAATCGTATGTCTGTACACTCGGCCGGCAAGAGAATCTTGCCAGGAATCTTGTCAGGAAAAACAACGTTTTTTTCCTGACGAGAATCCGGGCCGTGTGTACAGGGCTTCAGTCGACTCTCCCAGGTATGTTTTACAACTTTCTACTCACTTTTATTCACCGGGGAAGAAGAATAAAGCACAGTATTACCCTTACAAAGGTTATTTCAGCATAACACAGAAAACAATTATTTTTTGGCCATTTGGAACACAGCTCTGTATGCTCCAGTCCTAACCTCCCTGCTAAACTCCTTGTCTCACCCTCTAGCTCATGCCCTTGGTCTGTTCACACACTGACTACCTCTGACCCTCAACAGTCACACAGCTCAGACAATGGTCTGTTAGGGCCTCCCATCCACACTGTTAGGCCGCGTACACACGACCGGTTAACCAGAGGACAATGGTCTGATGGACCGTTTTCATCGGTCAAAACTGATCATGTGTAGGCCCCATCGGTCACTTAACCTTCGGTTAAAAAAAAGACAGCTTGCTTTAAAATTTAACCGATGGACGCCTAACCGATAGGTCAAAAACGATCGTTAGTACGCACGACCATTGGTTAAAAATCCACGCATGCTCAGAATTAAGTCGACGCATGCTTGGAAGCATTGAACTTCATTTTTTTCAGCACGTCGTTGTGTTTTACATCACCGCATTCTGACACGGTCGGTTAGTTATCAGTCAGCTTCATCGGTTAACCGATGTTAACTGACCTTCGGACCGTTCTCATCGGATGGACTGATTGTGTGTACACGGCCTTACAGACAGACCTGAACATGCAATCATGGCAAGACCTCCTCAATGACTTACAGATTAGCCCTGACTAACTCCAGGCAAAACCAATTCGCCTTCAACTGGGTTCCTCCATTGGGCTACCTGAAATGAACTCAAAAGCACCTTGTTTTTGCCAAACCTGGCTCTCCCAATGCCTAATGTATTATACAGTTAGGTCCATACAGTGCCTTGAAAAAGTATTTATACCCCTTGACATTTTCCACATTTTGTAATGTTACAACCAAAAACCTAAATGTATTTTATTGGGATTTTATGTGATAGACCAACACAAAGTGGCACATAATTGTGAAGTGGAAGGAAAATGATAAATGGTTTTCCACATTTTTTACAAATAAATATCTGAAAAGTGTGGCGTGCCCATTTACTCTGATACCCCTAACTAAAATGTGGTGGAACCAATTGCCTTCAAAAGTTACATAATTAATAAATAGAGTCCACCTGTGTGTGATTTAATCTCGGTATATAAATCCAGCTATCCTGTGTAGCCCTGAGAGGTTTGTAGAGAACCTTAGTGTGCATTATAAAGGCCAAGGAACACACCAGCCAGGTCAGGGATACAGTTATGGAGAAGTTTAAAGCAGGGTTAGGTTATAAAAAAATATCCCAAGCTTTGAACATCTCACGGAGCAGTGTTCAATCCATCATCCGAAAATGGAAAGAGTATGGCACAACTGCAAACCTACCAAGACATGGCCGTCTAACTCAGGTGGGAGAATCTGTACACAGGACAACTATTAGTTGTGCCCTCCACAAATCTGGCCTTTATGGAAGACTGGCAAGAAGGAAGTCATTGTTGAAAGAAAGCCATAAGAAGCCCTGTTTGCAGTTTGCGAGAAGCAATGTGGGGGACACAGCAAACATGTGGAAGAAGGTGCTCTGCTCAAAGTCCAGACTTAAATCCAATTAAGAATCTGTGGCAAGACTCAAAAATTACTGTTCACAGACGCTCTCCATCCAATCTGACAGAGCTTGAGCTATTTTGCAAAGAAGAATGGGCAGAAATGTCACTCTCTAGATGTGCAAAGCTGGTAGAGACATCCCCAAAAAGACTTGCAGCTGTAATTACAGTGAAAGGAGGTTCTACAAAGTATTGAATCAGGGGGGCTGAATACAAATGTACCCCACACTTTTCACATCTTTATTTGTAAAACATTTTGAAAACCATTTTTCATTTTCTTTCCACTTCACAATTATGTGCCACTTTGTGTTGGTCTACTACTTAAAATCCCAATAAAATACATTTACGTTTTTTGTATGTAACATGACGAAATGTGGAAAATTTCAAGGGGTATGAATACTTTTTCAAGGCACTGTGTATTGTGATGGATGGGGAAATGAGAGCCTGTCCTGTAACTATGTGTGAGATATCAGACCCAGTGCAAGAGGTGTCTCCAGTCAGTGTGGTGGATTTGCCAAGGGGTATAGTGAGTGTGTACATTAGACACTCCATGTATCAAACACACCACACACAGGGGCGGACTGACCATTGAGGCACTCGGGCACTGCCCGAGGACCACATGCCACTAGGGGGCCCCATCAGGGTTGCCAGGCTTAATAAAACCAGGGACAGTATGTAAAGATCTGTGTTTTTTTTTACATCTGTCCCTACTATGTCTTAAACCTACATGCTTTTGATGTGAAAATCCTGAGATTTTAGCTGCCCCGCCTCTGCACTGCCTCCTGGCTTGGTGGCCATCTGTAAGCCTGGGGGCCCCATATTTTTCTATTGCCCGGGGGCCCCATGGGTTGTCAGTCCGCCCCTGACCACACATGCAGGAGTGTGGGAAGAATGAAGAACTAGAGGGATGTGGACTAAATGTGGCCTGAGAGATGGGTCTTGATTGGTCTTGATTTGCCCTGTTTTAGCCAAGTCCTGATTGAACACATCTGGGTGACCCCACCATAATGACTTTCAAATAAAGTCAGGATTTGGATATATGCAGTGGTGGTGATACTACTAAGTACAGTGTATGCATTGGTGTGCTCAGAATATTGCAGTCTAGAATGAACCCAGGAATGATCAGTACAGGTCACTCACTGTGTTCATTCAATTTGAAACATCCACCACACAAGGTGATTAGGTGTCCCGGCACATCCTGTGCACACACCTATGAGTGTATGCTCTAAGATGCTAATTGCATGTAAGAAGATAAGATGGCAAAATGTTGCATTCTGCATATGAAAAACAAATTGTAAAAAAGATGTGATTTTTCCCTAGAAGTCAAGCACTGAGTATGTGGATACTGTGTACAATATCGTTATCACAAATACTTAGTAAATGGCAATGAATCACACAGTCCACCATACACTAACCTGCCTGGCACCTATGCTTTGTATAGAGTTTGGTTTGAAAACTGTCTGTTCTCTAATCAGAAGGAAAGTCTGAAGTTCTTCATTTAATTTGCACAGCTTCCCCTGATCACCACTTCCTTATTCATTTATATCAGCACTTTGTGCAAAATCTGTTATGTTAATTTTTAGAGGTAAATATGTCTTTATTATTTTCAGTATATACAAAAAAATACAATACATATAAACATCAGGGGGTAGATTCATGTAGATCAGCGGATCTTTTGATCCGCTTGATCTATCTTTTTTACGATCCGCCTGCGCCAGTTTTTGAGGCAAGTGCTGTATTCAGAAAGCACTTGCCTCGTAATTAGCCCTGGCGGATCGTAAATCCCCCCGGCGGAATGCAAATTCCGTGGCTAGGGGGAGTTTACTATTTAAATCACGCGCGTCCCCGCGCCGATCGTACTGCGCATGCGCCGCCGGCAAAATTTCCCGACGTGCATTGCTTTAAATGACGTCGCAAGGACGTCATTGTTTTCGATGTTAACGCAATTAACGTATGGCCGTATTCCCGGACGACTTACGTAAACGACGTAAAAAATTCAAAACTCGACGCGGGAACGACGGCCATACTTAACATAGGATCCGCCGCACTTACCCCGCATATAGCAGGGGTAATGATCCGCCGGAAAAAGACGAACGCAAACGACGTAAAAAAAAAGCGACGGCCGGGCGTTCGGTTCTGAATCGGCGGTTCTCCTCATTTGCATATTCGTTGCGTAGAAAAAAAGAAGTGCCACCTAGCGGACGGCGGAAAATTGCAGCCTAAGATCCGACAGTGTAACTCACTTACACCAGTCGGCTCTAAGGGAGATCTATGCGGAACCTGATTCGAGGAATCAGCCGCATAGATCCGAGCGTCGGATCTCACAGATACGACGGTGTATCAGTAGATACACCGTCGTATCTCTATGTGAATCTACCCCATTGTGTCTAAGGCGGTATTTGTCAATGCACAAAGCTGCGTTTGAAACATAATACTCTTTCTCCCTTGTAAGAGGAAACAGGGGGCTGATTGTTTGTAAACACAGACAGTGTTTACATTTGTAATCACTGTGATTGGTTCATAGCAATTACAAGGTACAGAGCCACTCTGAATCTCTCTGTACATTTTGTCTTTCGGATCTAGGTTGTCTGAGAGCTCGATCACTGGCATTCAACAGGTACACTGGATGCCCATGCATGTTTATAAACGACCCTCCAGAGAAGAGTCCACCTACCCAGTGCTTTTTTTACAATAGAGTTGTAGTAATCATTATTTAATTAAAGGGTCACTAAAGGAAAACAAATTGGGCTGAAATGACTGTTTACAGGGTATAGAGACATACAAGTTAACTGATTCCTTTTAAAAATGATTAAAAATAGATAAAAATCAATCATATAATCAACCTACAGTTCTAGTTTAGTTTTTGCTGTTATTTCCCATCTCTCTGATGTACAGAGCCATAGAGGGCAGTGATGGTTTGTCTAAAACCTCTTAGCACCAATCTAGTTTGAGTTTACACACAGAAATCACACCTCCTTGATTAGTGAACACAGTGAGAAAGCTCCCAGCACTGTGGTTATAAGGAAACCGACAACCAGGAAGTGTGGAGATCAGAGCAGAATTACAGCAACATCAAAGCAAAAAACGAACAATAAGGACATGAAAACAGCACTGCAGTAGGGTAAAGGAAGCTATTTAGCTAAAAAAAAAATCCTTTAGTGACCCTTAGCATCATGGCACACTGGTACAGATTCTTTAGGCCTTTAGTTCTGTTATCCCCCCAGGTTCCCAGTCTTTCCCTTACATGAGTATATGCTGATTGTGGGGAGAGGGACACTGGTAAAATGAACTGTATGGACAAAGCACGGTGTCTTTTTTTTTCCTTTTCTTACTCTAAATAGTCTTATTTGTTTCTCTCCTTAGATTCCCAACATTTCAGTGGAAGATAAAGGCCTGTACTTCTGCCGTGTGTCTAATGGCAGCGACACTGAAGACAGTAGGGAGGTGGAGGTTATTATCGGTAAGTAAATCCCCTGCTTAGGGCACCTTACACCAATAAATGACTAAACCCATTGTAATTGGCCTATTAACAAAGCAGAGTTCCACCCAATTTTTTTTTTAAAGTTGGCAGCTAAAAATACTGCAGCTGCTGACTTTTAAAATTACCTGTCCAGGGCGCCTGCGATGTCGGCACCCGAAGCTGATCTGTCCCTCGGCTCTCAGGTGCTGCCTCCGCCATCTTGGGTAAGGGAATCAGGAAGTGAAGCCTTGCGGCTTTAATTTCCTGGTTCCCTACTGTGCATGTGCAGGTCGCACTGCGCGATCTAAATGGTCCCTGCTGGTCCCTATATGTGTGTGTATTCAATGTAACACACACTATATTGCCAAAAGTTTTGGGACACCTGCCTTTACACGCACATGAACTTTAATGGCATCCCCCAGCATTGGTCCGTAGGGTTCAATATTGAGTTGGCCCACCCTTTGCAGCAATAACAGCTTCAACTCTTCTGGGAAGGCCGTCCACAAGGTTTAGGAGTGTGTCTATGGGAAGGTTTGACCATTCTTCCTGTGAGGTCAGGCACTGATCTTGGACGAGAAGGCCTGGATCGCAGTCTCCGCTCTTTTTCACCCCAAAGGGGTTCTATCGGGTTGAGGTCGGTCAAGTAACCATTTTTGAACTAATAATTACCATATATGCCAATGGACTGCTTTGTAAAAGTTGTGATCAGTAAGAAGTTCTTCTGCAGAAGTAATGTAAGAGAGTACACAGGGTGCAGCCAATATCTGGGGAGAAGATGTAATTTACTAGTGCAAGCCTGGTCGGCTCTGGAGTGGGTGGTGATAGAGGAAAAGAAATCCCCTGCTTGCTGGTGCCCACATCTGTACCTAGATGGCCCATACCCCATGGGCCCCTGGTGGTCAGTTGGGTTTCTGGAGCTTCTATCTGGACCACAAGAAAAGCATAGGCCAATGTGAGAGTACTCCAGAGGTGAATATGTGTGCAGAAACCAGGAGGATGAGGAGGAGAGGTCTAGAACTGGCATCCATACACATGAAGAATATGTGGGTTTGGGCTAAACACAGTCGTTGCGCCCCAAGTCCCTGTATCTATAGGTGGGATCCAGCTGCATAAGTCAGCCACGTGGAAAGAAGCTGGGGCCCCACTTCCTGTTGTCAGAGATGCCCTCTGATGACTGGTGATCTAATGAGTGGTGGAGGAATATTCAAAAAGTACCAGGAGAACTTCACAAATCCAAAGAATGGATGAAATAGAAGTAGAGAGGTGCATGCAGTGCTGCTTCATCTCCAGCAAGAAAAACTGTGAACAGCACAGTAGTAACGTCACCAAATCTCATTCCGTATCTCCTGAGACTAGCAATTAGGGGCGGCAGTGCCTTAGATCAGTGATTGCCAACCTTTCAGATCTAATGGACCACTAATATGAATTGTACATGCCTTATACACACATAGTTCTGGTTCTCTGCCCCCCCCCCCTGGATCACACTGCTGCCTTTTACACACAATGCTCTAGTTCTCTGCCCCCTCCCCTGGATAACACTGCTGCCTTTTACACACAATGCTCTAGTTCTCTGCCCCCCTCCCCTGGATCACACTGCTGCCTTTTACACACAATGCTCTGGCTCTCTGCCCCCCTCCCCCTGGATCACAATGCTCTGGCTCTCTGCCCCCCCTCCCCTGGATCACACTGCTGCTTTATACACACAATTCTCTGGCTCTCTGCCCCCTTTCTCTGGATCACACTGCTGCCTTTAACACACAATACTCTGGTTCTCTGCCCCCCCTTCCCGCTGGTTCATACTGCTGCTTTATACACACAATTCTCTGGCTCTCTGCCCCCCTCTCCCTGGATAACACTGCTGCCTTATACACACATAGCTCTGGTTCTCTGCCCCCCCCCCTGGATCACACTGCTGCCTTTTACACACAATGCTCTAGTTCTCTGCCCCCTCCCCTGGATAACACTGCTGCCTTTTACACACAATGCTCTAGTTCTCTGCCCCCCTCCCCTGGATCACACTGCTGCCTTTTACACACAATGCTCTGGCTCTCTGCCCCCCTCCCCCTGGATCACAATGCTCTGGCTCTCTGCCCCCCCTCCCCTGGATCACACTGCTGCTTTATACACACAATTCTCTGGCTCTCTGCCCCCTTTCTCTGGATCACACTGCTGCCTTTAACACACAATACTCTGGTTCTCTGCCCCCCCTTCCCGCTGGTTCATACTGCTGCTTTATACACACAATTCTCTGGCTCTCTGCCCCCCTCTCCCTGGATAACACTGCTGCCTTATACACACAATGCTCTGGCTCTCTGCCCCCTCCCCCTGGTTCATACTGCTGCTTTATACACACAATTCTCTGGCTCTCTTCCCCCCTCTCCCTGAATAACACTTCTGCCTTATACACACAATGCTTTGGCTCTCTGCCCCCCCCCCCCCCGATCACACTGCTGCTTTATACACACAGTGCTCTGGCTCTCTGCCCCCTCCTCTTGAAACACACTGCTGTCTTATACAGACAACGATCTGGCTTTCTGCCCCACTTCCCCTGGATCACACTGCTGCCTTATACACACAATACTCCAGCTCTCTGCCCCCCCCCCCCTGTCAGCGTGCATTGGGAACAACACTGGAAACAACATTGGGCATTATACATCTGCCACGATGTTGTTTTGTGGTAGAACCCCTGGGGACCACCACAATTTTTTCATGGACCATCAGTGGTCCACGAACCACTGGTTGGAGACCGCTGCCTTAGATGATCTCACATTGCAGATACAAAGCTATGAGGCTACAGAACAGAAGTGCCTAGGCACAGGAAGCACCCTGCTATTTTTCAGGAAGAGCTGAAGGCAAGAGGTACAAGGTACCACAGGGTACAACCACAATCAAATTTACAGTAACATAACAAATCTTCAATTTTTGAGGTCCAGGTTTTAAATGTTAGTTGCCAGGTTGTCTTTGAATTCAATACTTTCTAAGCCACGTACTCCAAACAAGCATGCAGCCAGTAAAATCGGAACTCTTGATGGGCACTTTTTTTAGTCAGTGGTGCAGGAAGTGCTAAATAGTCAAGACACCCTAGAAAGTAGTTTTTAGATAAAGACAGCAGCGGCAGCCCCTATATTTTCTTTCAGTACAAGTTTTCCATTCTTCTTTTTGTGGCCTTGGTGTCAATTTATTTTTCACAAGCATTTTGAAGTCACGAAGAAATAATATGCCGATCTTTAGTAACGCTTGTGCAGTTCAGAACACTTTTCCTTCTGCTGGAATGGCATTCATAGTGCTTGTTATAATAATCTCTGAGCAAATCCAAGGTTTATTCTAAAACTTTTAATACATTTTTAATCCATTGTCTGCAGCAAGTGGAAAAGTAACCGTGACTCAGATGATTATAATGCTTTATCTTTTCATCCCTTACAAATCAACCTTCTATTGCTGCCAACTGGAATTTACTTACCATAAATTGCATCTGTAGACGACCGTATGCAAGAGTATTCACAAGTACTTTTCTTTAGTTGTTAGAACCATTTAGTGTGCGCAAATTTTCATTAGAATTGCCATTTGCCCAAGAAAAGTGCATCTATGTTTGTTCTGTGTGAATGGGGCAAAAAATATATAAATAGGCTATATTATGTACTGTTTGAATGTAAATCATTGATTTTAAATGGAAAATAATGCATTTGGCCACTAGATGGAGCTTAGTATTATAGGAAATTCCTATTATACTTAGCTCTATCTAGTGGCAAAATTCAGTCTATTTACAGTAAAAAAAAAAAAAAAAATGTTTGCCCTATTCACAAAGAACGAACATACATGCACATCCACTGGGTGAATGGTTATGCAAATTCTTTATAAATCAACCCCTAACCATATATGAAATATATATTTTTTTAAACAATTCAATACCCGCCTATTGTAATACGACGTCCACAGATGGGATCTCCCTACCTGGGCAGGCGTCATATGATGGCCTCGGCTTCCCGCTTCATGCGCATCGGCTCCTCTGGGCCTCCAGAAAGCCGAGGATGTCCTATGACGCCTGCCCAGGTAGGGAGATCCCATCTGCGATGTCCGCCGGGCGACCGCTTGTGACAGAGCAGGAATGTAGATCTGTGTGTGTAAGCATACAGATACACGTCCTGTCATGGGAGAGGAGACAGATCGTGTGTTCCTAGTATATAGGAACACAGATCGGTCTCCTCCCCTAGTCAGTCCCATCCCCCGACAGTTAGAATCACTCCCTAGGTAACATATTTAACTCCTTGATCAACCCCTTGTATTAACCCCTTCCCTGCCAGTAACATTTACACAGTAATCAGTACATTTGTATAGCACTGATCGCTGCATAAATGTCAATGGTCCCAAAATAGTGCCATATGACGCCCGCCCAGGTAGGGAGATCCCATCTGCGAAATCCGCCGGGGACCTGCGATCGCTCGTGACAGAGCAGGAACGTGGATCTGTGTGTGTAAGCACACAGATCCACGTCCTGTCAGGGGAGAAGAGACAGATTGTGTGTTCCTAGTATATAGGAACACAGATCTGTCTCCTCCCCTAGTCAGTCCCATACCCTGACAGTTAGAATCACTCCCTAGGTAACATATTTAACCCCTAGTGTTAACTCCTTCCCTGCCAGTGACATTTACACAGAATCAGTGCATTTTTTAATAGCACTGATCGCTGCATAAATGTCAATGGTTCCAAAATAGTGTCAAAAGTGTCTGATCTGTCTGCCGCAGTGTCAGTCATGATAAAAATCGCAGATTTCAGCCATTACTAGTAAAAAAAAAAAAATGTAAATGCTATAAATCAATAACCTATTTTGTAGACGCTATAACTTTTATGCAAACTAATCAATGTACGCTTATTGTGATTATTTTTTTTTACTAAAAATATGTAGAAGAATACATAGCAAGTTTTGATGTTCGATGCAGGGTTGCTGATAGGAAGATGCTGGCACTACTCCTGTACCAGGTCACCCGTTGACTCAATGGAGCCTGGGCCCAGTAAAATGTCAGTACCCCCCTACCAGCTTCAAGTCAGTATTGGTACCTTTTTTTAACTCTCTTTTCAAAGACAGTGTAGCCCGGAATCTGCATGTATGCACATAGGCAACTAGGGTATCTTCCAACCTCTGTTCTTGCAGCAACCCTCTGCTGTCTATAAGAAGACACCGGGCATTGGGTGGGGCACTTATGGGGAGACACTGGGGGTGTAGGCTGTAGGGGGCCTCATGGTTTTTAATGGTGACCCTGGTTAGATCAGAAGACCTGGCTTACAATCGACATACCAACTTATCACAAAGGAGAAAAATTATTGCTTATCATCTAGTTATACCAGCACCACATCCCCTAATAAGAACATTATGCAAAAGAGGAGAATTGATGGGATTTTAAAGGTGCAAATTTAACAACACATTTTTATAAGAAAATATTATTTATTGAAAAATTGAAAAGACATATTCAAAGATGGATATCGAATCTTATATTACAGTTGAAAGTGCAGACTGATTTGCTCTCTACATGTTTCGCCACGAGTAGTACCTTCCTCAGGAGAATTTATTTATCAGGCACTGTAAACACTAGAAATGGAAAAAGGTATTTTTATGTAGCGGGGTCGTCCTGTCAGAATCTAATGACAGGCCATCTCCACTGGGACTTTAGTCACATCTGTGAATATGTACATTACCTTTAAGGAGCTATGCATTGTGGGATTGCGAGTAGCAGGAGATATGGACTCCATTGACTCTTACAAGAAACAGACTACATTTCCCACAATGCCCTGCCCTGTTGGAGCATGTGACGCCTCCGCACAGACTTGTGGGAGAGGCTACTTAAGAAGAGGGAGGGCGCTTTCTCTCTCTCTCTCTTCTCCTCTGCGGAGCTGCTGACAGAGACAGCCGTGTTGCTAGGCCCAGAAGCCTGGGCCTAAATTTCCTGAGAGGTCAGCCATCCGGAAGGAAGCAAGACTCCTGTATCCAGCCTGTGTATCCGGAGATTAGAGAGGAACCCCAGCTGACAACTGAAACAGTAGAACACCCTCGTCCGGGATCTTTGTGCTGTGGAGCAGTGATTCACCAACGTGCTTTCTGAGAGGAATTCAGGCGGATCAGCCTGTCGGGTGAGAGGTCACATGCTCAGCTTTAGGTTCTCCCTTTAGACAGACACTTTAGTGCCATCTCACAGGCCTCCCGCCCCTGTTTGGCCTTCGGCCTGAGCTTATAGCCTTTTCACTGTTTAATAGTGGTTATACAGAAGTGACTGACGCTGGCTAGCGATCAGCTCACCAACGTTGGAGGTTGACCATACTTTGCTGGATTTACTTTCCCTTATCGTTCATTGCTTGTGGATTACAAATGTAATGTGCACCAACCGGCCGCAACGTGGACTTTGCAGGATCACCCGATAGAGGGAGCTCGCGAGCACAGACTGTTCACTAGTTTAGCCGAATGGTACCATTCTTTAGTATAGGTTTGTTTATTCATAAATGCCATTTGTGGATTTCTGCAAGGGCCCTTGCGAAATCAATTTGAGTTGCTGCATAACAACTGTTCATTTGATGATTTAAACTGATGTGCATTCCTTTGAGTACCCATTAAGTAAACTCACTCTTTTGATTTAAATTTATTACTGTGTTTAGCGTATTCTTCTAGTCTTGAGGGGCCATCCATTATTCAGGTAATACTACCATTATATTGTCATTGAATGTTGTATGCCTGTCATTGTACCTCAGCCCAGCAGAGGTCACAATACACCTACCAGACTTCTGATGTGTCAAGGGAAGGTTCGAGCAAGTTAAGAGGGGGAGGGGTGTGTTAAATCAAAAGAGAGTAGATCCCAAAAACAACCAGTGGCTCCTTCGGGGGTAGCGCTACATTTTGAAAACATAACATAAGACATAATAATAATGCAATACAATACAATAATACGGACATACAAAATTATTATTTTCCCAGATTGGCTGAGAACACACTGGCAAGTTATACCCAAATTCATAGGAGTAACCTGTATGTACAATAGTAGCTAATAAAATATGTTATTATATTATATTTTATTAGCTACTATTGCATATACAGGAAACTCCTATGAATTTGGATATAACTTGCCAGTGTGTTCTCAGCCAAATCCGGGAAAATAATAATTTTGTATGTCCGTATATTTGTATTGTATTATTATTTTGTCTTATGTTATGTTTTCTAAAAGATCTTTTCCATTTCTAGTGTTTACAGTGCCTGATAAATAAATTCTCCTGAGGAAGCTACTACTCGTGACAAAACATGTAGAGAACAAATCTGTCTGCACTTTCAACTGTTCTGTATGATTAGATATCCATCTTTGAATATGTATTTTAAATAAATAATATTTTCTTATAAAAGTCTTGTTATAAAATTTGCTTGTGCAAATCATAAATGTTTTTCAGTAGTGTTGGGGTCAGCAGGTCTCTTGATGTCCTCCATTTCATCAGACCATGTATTTATGGAGCTGAATTTGTGCATAAAGGTATAGTCATACTGGAAAGAAAAAAAACTGGTAATATTTAAAGAGTAAAAAATAAAAAAATAAAATATTGTGACATTTAACCACTTGCTTACTGGGCACATATACCCTACCCCCATTCCTGCCAAGGCAACATTTCAGCTTTCGGCACTGTCACATTTTGAATGAAAATTGTGCGGTCGTGCGACGTGGCTCCCTAACAAAATTGACGTCCTTTTTTCCCACAAATAGAGCTTTATTTTGGTGGTATTTGATCACCTCTGCGGTTCTTATTTTTTGCACTATAAAGAAAAAAAAATCAACAATTTTGAAAAAAAAAACACAATATTTTAAACTTTTTGCTATAATAAATATCCAATAAAAAAATATATATATATTTTATGAATGAATGAATGAATGAATGAAAACTTATATAGCGCGGCACATGCAAACTGAATCGCCTCTGGGCGCTTGTTGTTCCTGTCTCCTTTGTTATCAAAAGAGAAAAGTCTTGACCTTTTTCCTAAATGCTAGGTGGTTCTCCTCCAACCGAATGCTGGTTGGTAAAGCGTTCCATAGTCTTGGACCCTGGATCGCAAATCTTCTTTCTCCTTTGGACTTGAAGTTGGCTTTCGGAACCTGGAGCAGGTTCTGATTCGTGGATCGCAAAACGCGATTTGGATTATGCGCGTTTATTAATTCGCATAAGTAAAGGGGGGCATTCTCATGAACACATCTATGTGTAAGACAGAGAGCTTTAAAAGCAATTCTGTCTTTAACTGGCAGCCAATGCAGGGCTCTCAGTGAAGGTGAGATGGATTCCCAGGGTTTTTTCCCAGTCACAAGTCTGGCGGCCGTATTTTGAACGACTTGCAGACGAGCGATTTGGTACTTGGGGAGGCCGAGGTAGAGGGCATTTGCATAATCCAGCCTGGAGTTTACAATAGCTCCCACCACGACCGCTAGATCTTCTTTAGGGATGAACGGAGTGAGTCTGCGTAGTAGGCGCAGTAGATGGTGAGATCCACTGACCACTGATCCTATTTGTGCGTCCATTGTCATAAAGGAGTCAAAAATGACCCCTAGGCTTTTGACTTTGGCGCTTGGAGTGATGAGCTTACCCAAAATAGGCGGGGGAGTCCATGGTGTTGAAAGTTGATTCCTACGCTTGGCGTGAAACAGAAGAAGTTCTGTTTTCGCTCCATTGAGTTTAAGATAACTCTTAGTCATCCAGTCCTCTATCAAAGAGAGAGATGTCTCTAGATTGAGGTGGTGATCCTGTCTGTTGCAGATGCGGAAATACAGTTGCGTATCATCTGCATAAGAGTGATAAAGCAGTTTTTGGCTGCTAATGATCTCAAAGAGAGGACGCAGATAGATGTTAAATAGCACTGGTGACAGAGGCGATCCTTGAGGGACTCCGCATGTTACTGTGCGTTTTTCAGACGTAAAAGGTCCTAACTTCACTGTTTGTGATCGGTTTTCCAAAAAAGAGGAGAACCAAGATAAATCACCTTCTGCGACCCTGGCTACTTCAGTAAGCCGCTTCAGTAACAGCTTGTGGTCTACAGTGTCGAAAGCTGCACTTAGGTCCAACAGAACCAGGAGACAAGATTCTCCTTCGTCTGCGGCCTTGAGAACATCATCCCATACTTTCAGCAATGCTGTTTCTGTCCCATGTCCGGGACGGAAGCCTGATTGCAATGGGTCAAGTAGCTTGTAGGTATCTAGATGCTGTTGCAGCTGTTGTACCACTACTTTTTCCATTATCTTAGAGAATACGTTGAGGCTTGTTATGGGACGGCGGTGGAGTGGGTCCTTGGGGTCCAGGGAGGGTTTCTTCATGATGGGTTGGATTATACCCTCTTTCAGCTGCGCGGGCACTATGCCCTCCAAGAAGGACTGGTTGATAAGCTGCGCGATGGGAGGAGCCAGGATGTCGGCGCATTCCTTCAGCAGTTTTGTGGGGATAATGTCATTTGGCGCTGCGCCATTGCGCAGAGTACAAATGACCTTCTTAGTGGACTCGATGGAGATGGGTTCTAGGGTGAACTTACCTGATCTCGGAGAAGTACTAAGGGTGCTGTGTGATGGGCTACAGGGGGGGCTGAGGGGAGAATAGTTTTGCTGAATGCTTTCACGGATTGCCTCGATTTTATTAACGAAGCAATCCGATAGTTCATTGCAAAATTCTTGTGTGTCCCAACTGGGTGCTTCAATGCATCCTGGTTTCATGGTCTGGGTGACCATCTTGAAGAGTTCGCGGGGGCGGTTTAGGGCACCGTTGATAGCCTCCGAAAAATAATTTTTCTTGGCTTGGAAAATTCCTTTGTGGTATTTTCTTGTGGTCGCCTTGTAGATGGATAGGTTTAGCTCTGAAGAGCATCTTTTCCATGCAGATTCTGCCCTTCTGCGTTCTTGCTTCAGTAACGACAGCTGGTTGTTAAACCAGCTGCGGTTGTTTTTTCCGAATGCGGGTTATTCGTCTCGGCGCTACCAAGTCGGCTGACTGTAGCATGGCCGAGTTTATGGCTTCCAATGTTCCAACGGCCGTTTGCTGCGGCTGAGTTGTTTCTATTTTTTTCCTTAGAGTCACTTTGAAGAGTTCCGAGTGGAGCTTCTTCTGACATCTAGTCCAGTGTGTTGTCACCGGATTTGATGTTTTTGTTGCGGGGGGGATGGTGGAAATACTGAATATAATTGCATGGTGGTCTGTCCATGGCAATTTTTCATTTTCCCCAATTTTTATTTCCAGAGCTTGTCTGAAAATAAGATCAAGTGTGTGACCTGAAGCATGTGTGGGTCCACATACTAGTTGCTGTAATCCTAATCCTTCCAGGTGGTCAACACAGGCATCGGCAATGGGGTCTTGTGAGGAGTTTGCCCAGAGATTGAAATCCCCTAACAGCAAAAGTTGTTTACTGTTAAGGGTATAAGTGGAGAAGAAATCCGTCCATGGTGATAGCAGCTGCGATTTTGGGCCGGGCGGCCTATAGCAGAGCAGAATGTGGACAGTCTCCTTTGAACTTGCTTGCAGTTGCAGAGTAAGGGTTTCCATGAATGGCAGAGGGTTTTGGCGGACTGGTTTGGTGATCGTAAGATGGGTCTTGTGGATCACCGCCAGGCCGCCTCCTCTTTGTCCTATTCTGTTTTCCGTTATAATACGGTAATTTTCTGGCACCAGTTCTTCTAGAATGGTGTTACAGTCGGCTGTGAGCCAGCTTTCTGTAATAAAAAGACAATCTAGATCCTTTTGCTGAATGAAGTCGCGAATTTCTAGTCGGTGTTTTACCGCCGATCTAGTATTGATCAGAGCACATGATATGTGCTTAAGCTGGGGTAAATGACTGAAATGACTAACCGTCGATCTATGATTGATTCTCCATAGTCGCTCAGTTCTTAGGGCCTTTTTGGTGATGGCTGGCAGTATTGCGGCGTACTGCCTCAAACTCCAAATGGTATCGGCAGAATATTGCCTACATGCCATGATCGCCAATACACCAGGGGGGAGGTGGATTTTAGGGCAGTGGGGAGAGGAGTCAACCTAGTCTCCTCTCTCCTAGCTTGGTCCAGAGGAAGGCAAAAAACCCTGGCGGCGCTCGGCCAATGTGCTCCGGCAGGGAAAAAATTCCTTCCTGACCCCTGTAAGAGGCGATCGGGTAACCCCTGGATCGAGCTTCTGTATGTTAGGATGGACAGGGGGGGGGGGGGAGACTGGGGCTAGGAAGGTGACCCTGTTGCTGGCCTGGTGGGATAGCTGACTATACCAGCAGTGGGATGAGGGCTGACAGGGTGTTTCTTTGGATAACACTAGGGGCTGAGAGGGTGTCCAATATGGCCGGGTAACAGTCACTTCTGGGGTAAGAGGGGATTTGCTGGGGCTGGGTGAGGATCATTGAGGCATGGGGAGCGGCGCGCCGTTAGGCCGCAAGTGAAGCCGCGGTCTTTCCTAGACCGCGGCCCCGCGATTCAAGGCGGCCTGGCGCGGTGCTCTCACAAAGAGCCCCGAATCTATGAAAAAAAACTTTCCGTGTGGAGGATAGAGAGGGGGACCCTCGAGGGTGATGGAGGTGGAAGGTGGCAGATCAGGGGGACACCACGATGGCTGAATGGCGATCCGTATTGCTGCTGCGGCTTTATCCTGAAAAGGACGGCCGTCAGCAGCTTGGGTGAAAGGCTCTTACCTGTAGAGAGCCAGGGAGCCAGGGAGCGGTGCTGGAGAAGGGGAGAGATCCGGGACACAGGAATTCTGGAGGAATTCTGGAGGAGAAGACTGGACTAGCAGGGCTGGGAACAGAGCTGGAACAGAGCTGGAACGGAACTGACAGAGCTGGGAGGGACGCTGACCTGTCTACCTCCTAAGCCTGCCTGGAGCTATAGCACACACGCTCCTACTCTAGGAGACGTGCGCCGTGTGGAGCTCCTGTGGCTAGTCCTCTGCCTTACTGACTCAACTTGCTCCTCAATGCCTGTCAGGCCGATACGTATTCTTCTACATATTTTTGGTAAAAAACAATCCCAATTAGCGTAAAGTGATTGGTGTGCGCAAAAGTTATAGCAGTTACAAAATAGGGGATAGAATTATGACATTTAAAAAAAAAAAAATTCTAGTAATGCTGCTTATCTGCGATTTTTGTCAGGACTGCGATATTGTGGCAGACACATCGGGCACTTTTCACACATTTTTGGGACCATTCAGATTTATACAGCGAACAGTGCTATAAATTTGCTCTGATTGCTGTATACATGTGACTGGCAGGGAAGGGGTTAACACTAGGGGTGAGAAATGGGTTAAATCTGTTCCCTGGGAGTGATTCTTACTGTGGGGGCAGGGGACTGACTGGGGGAGGTGACCATTTGGTGTCCCCATTTACATCGGTCTCCTCTCTCTGACAGGACGTGGATCTCTTTACACACAGAGCTCCAAGTCCTTGGCTGTGTAACGGTCGATCGTGGGTACTTGGCGGACATTTCAGCCACCAGGCACGTGCATCTCAGTGATGTGGCCGGAGGAGCCGAGGCCAAAAAAAGACGGCCTCCTGGATCTGTAGAGCCACCTTGTGGCCATCATTTGGAAATGGCCTGGGCACCAAGAAGTTAAAGCTCACAGTTGTGAAGTTTGTTTTAATCCCATGATTTCTGTTACAAATTTTAGATGTCCTTGGTTGTAAATGGGTTACATGGCATATATACACATAAAAATACTTTGATATAAGGAATACCTAAACTCATATTTAGTGATGTTTGTTGAGGTTGTCTTCATGAACTCTCTATTTCTTGTATTCCTGTACAAACAGTTCAAATACCATTGTGCTTAAATGGCATTCTTGCTTGTAGAGCAGGTCTTCTGGGTTCAGTTCCCATTGTCTGCCTGTGTCTGTATGTTCTCCCTGTGTTTGTATAGATGTTGTTGTTTTTGTTCCATCCACAACAGAAAGATATTTTGTTCATGAATTGGTCTCTGACCAAACTGCTTTAGTGTGCGTGTGTGTCTGTGTGACTATGGTGGATACAATGGATTTAATGCAGATATGTACTGGCCATTGGGACTACCGGGAGTTTCCCGGTGGGCCGATGGCTCAGTGGGCCGGGCTTAGTGACAGCGGACCACCGCCCCCCTCCGCTCCTCTGTCTCTCCCACCCTGCAGCACTCACCTCCTCTTCTTCCCATAGCGCTCACCTGGGGGGAACAGAGAAGCAGGGGGAGAACCAGAGGAGCAGGGACGACGACAGAGCATGGGACCAGAAGGAGCACGAGGAGGGGACAGACAGCTGACTCAACAGCTATGGCCTGGGAGTTTCTCACTTCTGCCTAATCTTGCCCCATGAGGGGGGGGCACCGAACTGATTCTTTACCCTGGGTGAAATATTGTCTAGCTTGCCCACTGGTAATGCCTATAAGAGTACCAGTACCAGCTGTTCTACTCTAATAAAGTAGAACGGCTAGTGGCTAGTGAAGGTGGAGAGGAGGCTTGGGTGGCTGGGGATCAGGAGTTGTTGGGCCGCCATGGGAGAGACCTGTCAAAGTGGGCAGTCTGGGTGAAGTCCAGGGCCAAATTTTTGTCCCAGTCCAGCCCTGATTTAATGTGTTAGTTCACCTTTACCAAAAAACTGCCTCTGTAGATAAGGAACGTACTTAGATTAAAGAAAACTGTGTAGCAATGATCAAAGCTGGATAACGCCCTTGCTATACTGTACAAAGGTGTGGGCCATTTACGCTCCTCCCAAAGCCTGACCAAAAAACTCCCAGGATGTTGCTGTCACTGTTCACTTTCATCATCACAGGGGCGAGCTTTCAAACACTGAGCTCAGAGCTACTGCACCAGAGGAGAAAAAGGTCATGTGAGGAGGTCTGAATCAAAGGAAGAGCTCCCTACTGTGATGATTTTGAGGGGACCCCCCTCGAAACGCAACAGCATGTGCATTTGGCTTTTTGAATACATTTAGCTCTGAGGAAGAGGGGACACGCTTGAAATGCGTCAGTATTTATGTTATGCTTTTTGGATATCATCTAAACTGACCTGGGGCATGTATAGCGGTTCTGGTTGATATCATTTCTCTCCTGGTATATGTGATGAGCCTTATTGTACAGTATTCCCGTTTGTATAATTGCTTATTCTTCCTTTGTAATTAGAAGGTGCTTTGGCATAGCAGCATCAACTTTGGTTTCCGAGTCATCTGGGAGTGCAATAAACTTGTCAGATGTAAATAATAGAGATAAGCCCAGGAGATGTCATGGACCTCCTTGGACTTAACTCGTAGTGTGCCTTCACTTTTTACAAAGGAGCTGAATTTCTGAAATTCAGCTTTTATTGTGACTTATTTATTGATTTTTTTTCTGCTTGGACTTCCTATAAAGGCTAGCTGAATTTCGATGTGTGGCCACTGTCACTCAACAGAATTCTGTTGAATGGACCTATTGGGAAAAAAAGCCTGTTGATTAGCAGCCGAAGAGTAGACATGTGCACTGCAGAAAAATGTGTTTGTTTTTGTTTTCATTACATTAGTTTTCTTGCATTTTTCTGAAATTCAGGAAAATCTGAAATTTGGAAATTCAGAAATTGGAAATTCAGAATTTGGAAATACAAAAATTCGGAATTCGGGAATTCAAAATTTCGGAAATTCGGAAGTTAAAAAATGTCAGTTCAAATTTTCAGATTTTTGAATTTTGTAATTTTTGATTTTCTAATGTCCGATTTTCTAATTTAGAATTTTCTAAATTTGAATTACCTAATTTTGAACTTTTAAATTTCCAAATTTCGGAAACTTAAATATTCCGAAATTCCAATTTTCGAAATTCCAATTTCTGAAATTCCGAATTTTCCCAAATTCCGAATTTTCCGAAATCGAAAATTAGAAAATTTAGAAATTTAAAGATTCGAAATTTCAGAGATTCAGATCTTTCAGAATGAACTAATTTATCAAAATTAGTTAAAAATGTATTTGGAACTAGATGAATAGCACATGTCTACTGTACAGCTGATCTGCAAATACTGACACCCCCAGGTGTGAAAATATAGTAGTGCAGTGGGGAGGATTTTCCCATACACCTGATTGTGTGGATGAAGGAATCGGTCCAGTTTTTTTTTTGTTCGTTCGCCCACTGGCTGACCAAAAAAGACTGAGCCATTTATGGCCAACTTTACTGGTAGAACATCTTTACCTGTTTGCCTTTTTTGATATGTTCTACAAATTCACAGATCAGTTAATGTGGGAAACTATAGATGCCAGATACTGGCATATCATGGTTGCTAGTATAAAAAAAGTGTTAAAGTAATCTAAAGAAAGATATATCAAAGCAAACATTAAATTCTGTTTTTCTTTTAAAATAAAAGGACATGGGAGTCAGAGGACAAATACGGCAGTGGAGTGCACAGAAGGTAGTGTAATTGCATGACTTACTTCTGCATGTCTTGGTGTTGGGTTGTTTGTGTCTTTACTGGACTTTTTCACCTTTATGCCTATACAGTATTACTGTATTTTTGTGATAATACTCTTTCTTACTCTCTTTCGTATCCATTTTTTCCCCATCATTCTGTAAAGAATCCCAATGCACTGCAACAAAATGGCGCCCATTGACACACTGCCTTTGCATATAGTGACCATCTTTCACATGTTTCACCCAGTAGGAGCTTAATCATAAGTACCTCTAATCGTACACACGATCAGAAAAAGTCTGATGTGAGCTTTTAAACGGAAATTCTGACCGTGTGTATGCTCCATCAGACTTTTGCAGTGATTTTAATGATGCTTAAAGTGAAACAAAAAAAGTAAAATATTCCTTTAAATTTGGTACCTAGGGGGTGTGTATAGTATGCCGGTAAAGCAGCGCGTGTTTCCCATGCTTAGAACTGTCCCTGCACGAAATATAATTTCTGAAAGAAAAAAAGTCATTTAAAATCACTTGCGGCTATGATGAATTGTTGGCTCCCGGCAATACAGAGAAAAGTCATTCATAAAAAAAAATGTCTTGGGGTCCACGCAAATTCAATTACCAGACCCTTCAGGTCTGGTATAGATATTAAGGGGAACCCCACGTCAAATTTAAAAAAAATTTACGTGGGGCTCATCCCAAATTTCCATTCCAGATCCTTTAGGTCTGGTATGGATTTTAAGAGGAACTTCACCCCAAATTAAAAAAAAAATGGCATAGAGTTCCCTCCAAAAATCCATAGATTTATGGCATTTTTAGTATTATTTTTTTTACTAGTAATGGCGGCGATCTGAGTTTTTTTTATCAGGACTGCGACATTATGGCCAACATATAGGACACTTTTGACACATTGTTGGGACCATTGGCATTTATACAGCGAACAGTGCTATAAAAATGCACTGATTACTGTAAAAATATCACTGGCAATGAAGGGGTTAACACTAGGGGGCGATCAAGGGGTTTACTGTGTTCCCTGACAGTGTGTTCTAACTGATGTGGGTATTGGGGGGAGGGGACTGACCTAGAGGAAATGACAGATCATGGTTCCTAGCTATTAGGAACTCACAATCTGTCTCTCCCCACAGAACAGGGATTTGTGTGTTTACATGTTCTAAGCTCCTTAAAGGCAGGGACTGATGTGAATGTAAAAATGGAGAAGTATCTCACAAAAGTTAGTACACCCCTCACATTTTTGTAAATATTTTATTCTATCTTTTCATGTGACTGAAGAAATGACACTTTTCTACAATGTAAAGTAGTGAGTGTACAGCTTGTGTAACAGTGTATATTTGCTGTCCCCTCAAAATAACTCAACACACAGCCATTATTGTCTCAACCACTGGCAAGAAAAGTGAGTACACCCCTAAGTGAAAATGTCCAATTTGGGCCCAAAGTGTCATTATTTTGTGTGGCCACCATTACTTTCCATCACTGCCTTACACTCCATTCACATCTAGGCGACAAAACGCCTGTCGCGCGTCGCTCGTGCCGCTGGAGGGGAAAAATCCCATTGATGTCTATAGAGATGGTTCACATCTCTGAAACGCCGAACGCCTGTCGCCTGAAAAAAAGTCCCGGACCCTTTTTTTTCAAGCAACATTGGCGTTCGGCCATAGACATCAATTTGTAAAAAAAAAAAAAATGAATCGAAGCGCGGCAAGTAAAGCCGCGTATGCGGCGATGCTTGCCGCAAAGATGTGAATGCAGCCTTAACCCTCTTGGGCATGGAGTTCACCAGAGCTTCACAGGTTACCACTGGAGTCCTCTTCCACTCCTCCATGATGACATCACAAAGCTGGTGGATGTTAGAGACCTTGCGCTCCTCCACATTCCATTTGAAGATGCCCCACAGATGCTCAATGTTTCATGAGTGTCTCCGGCTCCCCCCCTCCTGTCACTGTGGAACAAATTATCTGAGTTTCAATTGACTTCTGTGGGGAAACTCGCTTTGATATAAGAGTGCTTTGGATTACAACCATTCTTCTGGAACAAATTATGCTCGTAATCCAAAGTACCACTGTACTGTGTTTATACACAAAACCTGTTGTGCTTCCTCTTTAAAGTTATATGTATCACCAAGTCACTGTTTGAGTATTTAGAATGCTGGCACTGTAAATTCCACCTTTAACCCTGTTTAGTGGGCTGAACAAGAGAAATATATGCATGTATGGCTAGCTTTACAATTCCTAGAGCCTACCCCCGATGACATCCTTAATGTAATCTAGTTATCAGAAGATAAATGGGTGAGATGTGAAGGACGAAGGGTGCTGGGGAACTGGCAAATATGTTGAATTGCTCTTCCCCTACTCATAGAATCTTCTCAAATTCTATTATCTTAGACAGCCAAACTGTCATGTGTCAGTTAGTGTCCGATTCTCCGCCCAAAAAAAGGACATACATTTTATTTGTGTTCAGTGTTACATGGCCATGCAATTTTCAGTTAAAGTAACGCAGTGCCTTATAGCAAACAATGCCTGGTCATGAAGGGGAGTACAAGTGGTTAAACGTACTCTACCGTCCTCTGCTTAAACACTACACCATCTCCTACCTGAAAATGTAACCCTCCCATGCCTGAACACTTAACCATATGGTATTTGAAAACGTAACCATAAACTACCTGAAAAAATGTTTCCTTACCTAAATTTTGTCTCAGTGGTCCCTGTGGACCCCAGACTGGATGTAGCCCTTTGTTTGCTTTTAACTGATTGTTGGGGCAATAGTTCTTCCACTGATGAGAATGTATTTCTTCCACTGACACCAATGAGAAGGAACTATTCCTCTAACTAACACCAACAATGGGGCACTGTTCCTCCCACTGACATCATCAATGGGGTGCTATTCCTCACACTGACACTAACAATGGGACACTATTTCCCCCAATAATCCCAAATTTGGGGGAAGTGTTTCTCCAACTGACACCAATGAAGGCACGCTATTTCTCCCACTGACAGCAACAGTGGAACACTATTCCTCCCAATAATCCCAATGATGGGGAAGTATTTCCCCCTTTGACACCAATAACGAGGCACTATTCCTCCCACTGACACCAACAAAGAAGCACTATTTCTCCCACTGACACCAATAATGAGGCACTATTCCTTGTACTGAGACTGAGCAACCCACTGATGCCATCAACTGGGCACTATTTCTCCCAATGACCTCAACAATAGGGTATGGTTCTTTCCATTAACACCAAGGTAATTTTTTTACTTCTACTCATCACCAATCCTGGGCTATTAGTTATTCCAACTCATCACTAAACCATCATTTTACTCCCACTGATGCTGGAGCATTGTCTACTCCCACAAACTACAGCAAATATCCCTTAAGTCTTAGGCCGCATACACACAAACGGTCAAAACCGATGAAAACGGACTGAAGTTCAGTTTCATCGGTCCAAAACGATCGTGTGTAGGCCCCATCGGTCAGTTGTCCTTCGGTCTAAAAACAGAGAACTTGCTTTAAAATTGAACCGATGGACACCTGAGCGATAGGTCAAAACCGATCGTTAGTATGCAAAGGCATCGGTCAAAATCAAGTCGATGCATGCTGGGAAGCATTGAACTTCGTTTTTTTCATGTTGTGTGTTTTACATTACTGCGTTCTGACACAATCGTTTTTTTAACCGATGGTGTGTAGGTACATCAGACCGTCAGTCGGCTTCGTCGGTTAACCGATGAAAACGGTCCTTCGGACCATTCTCGTCGAATGGACTGATCGTGTGTACGCAGCCTTAAGGAGAGTGAACTGGCCCTTTTTTTAGAAATGTTGGAGACCCATGTTTTAGCTGAACACTTGACCATCCCCTACCTGAGTATTTAACCAAATGCTGCTGGAACCATTTCCTACCTTAAAGTGGAGTTCCACCCAAAAACGGAACTTCTGCTTTTCGGAATCCTCCCCTCTCCATTGCCCCATTTGGCACGTTTCAGGGGGAGCAGATACCTGTCTAATACAGGTATTTTGCTCCCACTTCCGGGCATAGATACCCGAGCCACCCGCAAGTCGCGCATGCGCAGTATGGAACCAGAAAGTAGAGCCGCAAGGCTTCACTTCCTGATTCCCTTACCAAAGATGGCGGAGCCTCCACCCGAGAGCCACGGGAGAGATCAGCTTTGGGTGCCGACATCGCGGGCGCCCTGGACAGGTAAGTGTCCTCATTTTAAAAGTCAGCAGCTGCAGTATTTGTAGCTGCTGACTTTAAAAGGATAAAAATAAAAATCGGCGGACCTCCGCTTTAATTCTCCACCTTTTGAGTGTCTGATCCTTCCCTATCTGATTTTTTAATCCTAACACTGAGGCCGCGTACACACGATCGAATTTATCTGCTGGAACCGGTCCGACAAACCGTTTCAGCAGACAAATTCGATCGAGCATGCTTTAAAACTTGTCTGCTGGAAACCCGTCCGTCCAACATGTCCGCTGGTTAGTACGCCTAATCAGCGGACAAAAATCTCCCGCATGCGCCGAATGGATTCGACGCATGCGTGGAAGTATTTTACTTCCTGATTCGGTGACGTGGCGGCGTCAGCGTCACCGCCACATCACCGCGCTGTCTGCCGGCGGGGATTTTGGTTTAATCGCGTGTACACTGATCAAACCAAAATAGCCCAGCAGACATATCCGATGAAAACAGACTGTTTTCATCGGATAAATCTCATGGTGTGTACGCGGCCTCAACCGTCCCCTAAAGCAGTGATGACGAACCTTGTCACCCCAGTTGTTTTGGAACTACATTTCCCATGATGCTCAACTACACTGCAGAGTGCATGAGCATCATGGTAAATGTAGTTCCAAAACATCTGGGGCGCCAAGGTTCGCCATGACTACCCTAAAGCATGGGTGCTTAAAGCGGAATTTCACCCTAAATATAAGCCCTCCCATGTGATCCAGCATTCTGGCGTCAGCGCCAGTATGCTGTTTTTTTTTTTTTAAATCCATGTACTTACTGTCTTATTCAGAATTTTATTTTTTTTACCCCGCGGTGGACGGCGCCAGTATAGCGCGTCACATCTTACGAAAGTACCCAAAAAGGACTCGGGTAATCTCGGCGAAAATGCGGCGCCTGCGCACAGACCTAGGAGCTGACTGCGCAGGCGCCGTATTTCTCCGAGTCCTACGGCTATGGCGCGTCACGCCCTCCAAAAAACGCCGAAATGGGACTCGGAGAAATACGGCGCCTGCGCAGTCAGCTCCTAGGTCTGTGCGCAGGCGCCGCATTTTCACCACGATTACCTGAGTCCTTTTCGGGTACTTTCGTAAGATGTGACGCGCTATACTGGCGCCGTCCACCGCGGGGTAAAAAAAATAAAATTCTGAATAAGACAGTAAGTACATGGATTTAAAAAAAAAAAACAGCATACTGGCGCTGACGCCAGTATGCTGGATCACATGGGAGGGCTTATATTTAGGGTGAAACTCCGCTTTAACCTCAGGGACTTCAGCTTTTGCGAAACTATGAAACAATGCATGACTACCAAAGGCAGAGGCATCATGGGACTTGTAGTTTGGCAATAGCCGGAGGGCCACAGGTTGAGCACCCGTGCCCTATAACACTAAAACCACTGGTAACACTTTACCATTAATATCAGCTCTTAACACTTATTTTGCCTAAATATTAACGTAATAACATTAAACTTAATGAGAGATGGAGAGATGAATTTAATAAAGGCAAATAGAATACCCAATCACATGCAAGGGGAAAAAAATGAATTTTTGCTTGCACATGATTCGATGATGGAAGTCAGCAGAGCTATACCTGATTTACTAAGCTCTGGAGTAAATGCCCATGCAGAGTGCAACTGCACTTGCAAGGTACACAGTCTATTCGCCTTTGGTAAATCATCCCCGGTGTCCCTATACAGTATATTGATATTGAACAAGTATGCAATCTATTGTGAAGGATCATTGTGGAATATAACTTGAACGAGATGTTTTCTTCACATTGATAATATGTGCAATGCTCTGGTGAGGAGGTCCTTTATGAAAGAAACTAGATAACTTTATTTGCATATAATGTTTTATGCAAATTCTAGTCAATATTTGTTTTGACGGTCAGTATTGGATACCAGATATTGTTGATAACAGGAACCTAACACTTTACTCATGCTTCAGTGAAAAGATAACAATGTCTTATGTTGTGCATGTCCAGCCAGAGAATTGTCTTAGGCCGCGTACACACGATCAGTCCATCCGTCGAGAGCGGTCCGAAGGACCGTTTTCATCGCTTAACCGACAAAGCCGACTGACGGTCTGATGTGCCTACACACCATCGGTTAAAAAAACGTTTGTGTCAGAACGCGGTGACGTAAAACACACGACGTGTTGAAAAAAAACGAAGTTCAATGCTTCCAAGCATGCGTCGACTTGATTCTGAGCATGCGCGGCCTTTTGACCGATGCCTTTGCATACTAATGATCGGTTTTGACCCATCGGTCAGGCGTCCAGCGGCTCAATTTTAAAGCAAGTTCTCTTTTTTTGGAACGAAGGACAACTGACCGATGTGGCCTACACGTGATCGGTTTGGACCGATGAAACTGAACTTAAGTCCGTTTTCATCGGTTTTGACCGATCGTCTGTACGCGGCCTTATAGTCTGGGTTGGAATGGGGAAGGATTAGAACCTGTATCAGGTTTTTACTGCAGCTCAGTTTTCCAAAAGAGAGATTTACTCTTTGAGAACGTATTCTTTTTTTTTAAATAGATTATTAGGTTTTATACACGAGTACAAGTGAAAAAGCAGAGTGTAATGCCGTGTATACACGGTCGGAATTTCTGACAACAAATGTTCGATGGGAGCTTTTTGGAGATAGCACATTCGTCACACTGTAACGGACTAAAAAGCACGAAGCTGAAAAATGCGAATTGTCTCTCACCAAACTTCTACTAACGCGATTTGGTATAGAACTTCCGTTTTATTGAGCCGTCGTAGTGTTGTTATACATTTGGATACGTTACGCCGCCGCAAATTTACTCGCAAGTACTGTATTCACAAAGCACTTGCGTGTAAAGTTACGGCGGCGTAGCATAAACTGGGCGGCCTAATTCAAATTTGGCAGGTAGGGGGCGTCTCCTATTTAAATTAGGTGCGTCCACACCCCGAACGTACTGCGCATGCGTCGACCATAGAAAAATCCCAGTGCGCATGCTCTGAATTATGACGGTGTTTTCGACGTGAACGTAATCAACGTAAATCCCCATTCACGGACGAGTTACGCAAACGACGTAAACATTTTCAAATTTCCCGCGGTCACGACGTCCATACTTAACATAGGATGCGCCTGCTTTTGGCTGCTTTATCTTTACGCCGGGAAACCCCTTAAGGAAACGGCATAAAGTGACTGCGTCGTGCCGGCGTATGTTCGTGAATTGACGTATCTCGCTGATTTACATATTCTCGACGTAAATCAGCGAGAACGCCCCCAGTGGCCATTTTAAAACTGCATTTAAGATCCGACGACGTAATACAATTACGCCTGTCGGATCTTTCCTGCAAACCGACGTATCTTGTTTTCTGAATACAGAAAACAGATTCGCCGGCGCAAAGCCTGAGTTATGCCGGCGTATCACTGATACGCCGGAATAACTCTTTCTGAATCTGGCCCATTGATTTTAACCTAAAGGGGTTGTAAAGGTTTGTTTTTTATTTTCTAAATTGGTTCCTTTGAGCTAGTGCATTATTGGTTTACTTACCTTTTCCTTAGATTTCGCCTCTAAATTTTTTTTCTTTGTTTTCTTTGTCTGAATTTCTCACTTCATGTTTCTCCTCAGTAAGGTGTTCAGTAAGCTGTTCTAAATGACTTTCTACTGCTCGGATTATGGTGGAAAGCTTACTGAGGAGAAACAGGAAGTGAGAAATTCAAACAAAGGAAAAAAAAAACATTTAGATGGGAAATTGAAGGAAAATGTAAGTGAACCAACAATGCACTAGCTTAAAGGAACCTATTTAGAAAACAAAAGACGAACCTTTATAACCCCTTTAAGAAACAAGTGTCAGAAAAAGATTTGGACTTTTAGGCCTCGTACATACGATAGGTTAGCCAAAGGACAACGGTCAGATGGACCGTTTTCATTGGTCAAATCGATCGTGTGTGGGCCCCATATGTTGTTTAACCTTAGGTTAAAAAAAAGCCAACTTGCTTTAAAATTAACCTATGGACTTGTAACCAATAGGTCAAAACCGATCGTTAGTAGGCACGACCATCGGTTAAAAACCCGCGCATGCTCAGAATCAAGTCGACGCATGCTTGGAAGCGTTGAACTTCATTTCTTTCAGTATGTCATTGTGTTTTACGTCACTGCGTTCTGCTACGATCGGTTTTTGAACTGATGGTGTGTAGGAAAATCAGACCATCAGTCAGCTTCATCGGTTAACCGGAACGCATACACACGATAGGTCAAAACCGATTAAAACGGACTGAAGGTCCGTTTCATCGGTCCAAAAAAATAGAACTTGCTTTAAAATTTAACTGATGGACGCCTAACCAATAGGTCAAAACCGATCGTTAGTACGCATGAGCATCGGTTAAAAATCACACATTCTCAGAATCAAGTCGACACATGCTTGGAATGATTGAACTTCATTTTTTTCAGCACGTCGTTGTGTTTTATGTCACCGCGTTCTGACACGATCGGTTATATGAAGCATTAGACATAGTGTTTCCTGTTAAAAACTTGGCAGACTGCCCAGATATTCAGATATTTTCTTTTGACAGCTGAGTGAGCAGATAAAGTCTCTCCACTTGTTATAAGAGAATTGGTAAACTCTGCATTGGGGGGTTGAATCAAGATCAGTGGCGGCCCATAGTCAGAAAAAAAAAAAAAATCCTTAGGTGCACTGTGTCCGGGCGCTGGGCGCCGGGCAGAGTGCAGTACGGGTAGCGCCACGTCTGTGCAATCACGGGATTGCAGACGTGGCGCTACATTGGCAGCCAAAAAATGCTTTTGTGGCGCAGTCCATCGCGCCACTGCTTCCGGTGCGATGGACTGTATTGTTTATGGCTGGTTTACGTCTCTGTGCTAGTTCTGACGTCACTTGAAGTGACGTCGGGACTCTCAAGCTCAGTGCGCGCGGAACAGGTAAGGTAATAGCAGAGTTATGGCGCCTGCCTTCCCCTCTCCGCAGCAGTCCATCGTCTATTGTGTACGGCGGCAGCAGTTGCAGTGGCACAACGGAACCCCCCCGGCCCCCCTCCGCTTGAAAGGTTTAATATTGGGCGTTAATAGCATGAGGAACAGCCACAACCCACCCCCCCCCCCCCCCCGCTTATTCAACGATTTTTTTTATACATAATATTGGGCGAAAATAGCGGGAGGAACGGATTTTTTTATATGTAATCGGCGGAAATAGGGGCCGAGCTCCAACCACCCCCCCCCCCCTTGTTACTCAAAGTCTTTTTATATTTAAAATTTGGCGGAAATAGGAGCCGGCACATACCCCCAACCCACCCGTTTATTAAAAGTCAATTTTTTATATTAAATGTTCAGCGAACACCCTCCCCACCTATTAACATTTCTTTAACCCGTAAGAATTACTGCACAAATAGCGGGCGTCAATCCAGCCAAGGTATTAAAAAATACTTTTTTTAAACTTCATTTGCAAAGTTTCCATAGTCTCTGGTAATTTTGTGCAGTATGTCTTCGGTATCTGTTAATCTGTACATGCAGTATGTCCGTGCAGTCTCTGGTAATCCCGTGCAGTATGTCTGTAGTCTCTGGTAATCTCTTGCAGTATGTCTTCAGTATCTGGTAATCTAATGCAGTATGTCCACACAGTCTCTGGTAATCTCGTTCAGTATTCCGCAGTCTCTGGTAATTTCGTGCAGTATGTCCGCAGTCTCTGGTAATTTAATGCAGTATGTCCGCAGTCTCTGGTCATCTTGTGCAGTATGTCCGCAGTCTCTGGTAATCTCGTGCAGTATGTCCGCAGTCTCTGGTAATTTAATGCAGTATGTCCGCAGTCTCTGGTCATCTTGTGCAGTATGTCCGCAGTCTCTGGTAATCTAATGCAGTATGTCCGCAGTCTCTGGTCATCTCGTGCAGTATGTCTGCAGTCTCTGGTCATCTTGTGCAGTATGTCTGCAGTCTCTGGTCATCTCGTGTAGTATGTCCGCAGTATCTGGTAATCTTGTGCAGTATGTCCGCAGTATCTGGTAATCTCCTGCCCAATTAGAGTCCTCAGTCCTTCATTACTAACAGTGTAATTTTTAGTTTGTTTGCGCCGATCTGTAAGGCTGTGCTATATACTATGATTTGTGATGCTGGGGCTTTATACTCTGTGCTGTGATTCTGGGGCTATATACTGTGTGCTATGATGCTGAGCTGTATACACCTGACACTGTGGGTGGAAGCAAGTGGAATACAGGGGATGGAGTGGGTGGATTATATAAGGGGTGTGGCTTATGAGAAGTGGGATGGGTCAAATGAGATCCCCTGGGTGGTTGAGCAGAGCTCTCTACGCTAGGATAGAGGATTGAACTGTGGTTGGTAGACTATTTAACTGGAGTGGTTTCCAACAGTCTGCCCTAAGGGGGGTGTGGAGGTGCTTTAACCAATGCAGCCTCTACTTGTACCCAAAGTATGTCAGGTGTTGGGCTGAACCAATGTTTGATGTTTATTAGTTGCTTTTAAATCAACCATTCCAACCCCCCCCCCCCCCCCCAACTTTTTTATCCTATGGGACATTGAACATTTCGGGGAGGATGTATTCTTTGAGAATGTTCTTTGTCTAGGACAAACCATGTCAGATTACAACTAGTTTCTGCTGGCTATTTTAATCAAGGAAGTTTATTTTTCATCTCGGTGTGCAGCGTTCCTGTTGCTGATAAAATGTATTTCTTTGGAGATGAGGCGAGCCAACACCTGAGATGTGATTGTGGAGTCTGATCTTGCCTGCAGAAGCATGTCAAATATTTTTACATGGTTATTTCACCTTTAACAAGCTGCCCATGCAAATAAGGGATGTCTGTAGATAAAAACTGTGCAGCTCTGACCAAACTTGAATAATGCCCTCGCTATACTGTAGGTGTGGGCCATTTATGTATTTCTGTTTAATTGAAAGGGAACTCTGCCCAGAGTTAGTGAATGTGGTGAAGTTTTTAACTTTGCAAAGAATACGTGCAAATCACTGCAAGAGAAGTAAAAAGAAAACAGGAATTTTGTTTGCACATGATAGGATGATGGAAGCCAGCAGAGCTTCGTCTTATTTACTAAGCTCCTTGTAAAAATTTCCTTGAAAAATTAAACTCCCCTTCCAATGTGAACCATCTATTCAGGAGCCGCTGGTTAGATGTGGGATCGGCATAAGTTAAGTTACCTTTGATGTGTCTAGGGAAATTGATGATAGCAGCTGTGAGAGCAGTAACGGAATGTCCGCCGATGTATGTTCTGTGTTGTTTACATTTTTTGTGTGTGTTGTGTTGTTGGTTCTTGTGGAAAATTAATAAAAATATCTTTAAAAGTAACGGAATGTCCAGGCAAATGATTGACGTTTTCTAAGTGCTTTATTTTCGGTCCAACATGACCAACAGTCAACTTGAGGTAGACAGGATAGGTTGGTGAAAATAATAACTTTGCAGATTCAGGCTATGGATAACGAACAGAAGCAGTCCTGCCTCTAGAGTGTATTCTTTTCTCCCGTCGCCACTCCAGCCGGAGTGGGTGCAGGCCTGGCAGCCAGAGTGTCACTGAGAATGCTGAGAAGGAACAAGTCTCTGCCACCGACTTGACTTGGCTCTAGTAAATTAGTAAAGGCCTCTGCCACAGATCCGATACTTGAGAGCAATAGAGCGTATACTTTCAGTCAATTTCTCTTATAGTGTGGGGACCCAGTAAGTCACTGGGGCCCCTCAGCAACTCAGTTGCTCTGAGCCATGAGGGACCAGAGTTAGAAACTCCGCGTAGCACGGGCCCCGGCCAGGTAGGCCATGATGACGGGGCCTGTGACGTGCACACACCCTGAAGGTGGGTGCCGCACCCGGAACCAGGAACCCACGAAGAACCCTAAAAAATGGCGTCTGCCACAGATATACCCTCCCCCAGCATGCCCCGCGAGGGAAACACTCCTCCAATTGGCTGATGGGGAAAAGTGTCTCTGCCTGAATCCCATTGGCGCCACTTGCCGCCAAGAGATAGAACTGCATCCCTGGAGCACAGAATGAGCCACAGGATAATTCAGGGCTGACAGCAGCCTAATTTAGCATAAATCAACCTGGGGGAGAGCAAATATGTCTTTCACCCCACTAAATTTAAACAGCGTCCCTTACTGACAGTAAGGGAGCACTACACACATAGTTGGTAAGGTTAAATAAAGACACCAGTTCACCCAGTTCAACCTGTGTGTCTGTGCACGTGTTTATGTCAATAATAATGCTCATATCCCTGTAGCGCTCACTAAGATGCCCATTTATTGTTTTTTAAACTATCAACACTCCGCACTGACACCCTGACACCACATCCTTACTGCTCTGACAGTAAAGAACACTCTACGCAGTTTAAGGTTAAACCACTTCTCCTGCTACCCCCCCCCCCCTTCCTTTTAGCTTTGCCTTTTAGCTTTGTTGCCCTTCTCTGGAGGACTCACTTCAGTTCCAGCACATCCCTCCTGAGGATTGGCGACCAGAACTGGGCAACATAATCAATTCTTGTAAAGTGAGTAACTTGCAAATGCGAACTAAATCGCCCCAAGGTGCTGTATCCAATGTCTTCGTCCAGCCAGGCTTCAGAATAGATGTGTCTTAAGTTTTTTTCTGAAGGCCCGATGGTTCACTTCCATCCGAATGTCTGTAGGTAGAGCATTCCATAGCCGTGGTCCTTGGACTGCAAATCTTTGTTCTCCTTTAGCGGGACTTGGGGATGTGGAGGAGGTTCTGATTAGTTGATCGTAGTGCCCGATTGGGGGTGTAGTGTTTTATTTTCTTGCATAAGTATTGCGGCACGTTTCCTTGCGTGCAATTGTGGGTGAGGCAGATGGTCTTGAATGTCATCCGATCCTTTACAGCTAGCCAGGGGAGGGACCTCAAGACCGGGGAGATTGGTTCCCACATTTTTTTACCTATTACCAGTCTGGCTGCAGTGTTCTGCATGACTTGTAGACAAGACATCTGGGATTTGGGTAGTCCTAGGTAGAGGGAATTTGTGTAGTCGTGTCTGGAATTGATGATAGTTCCAACTACTACTGCTGTGACTTCTTCCGGGATGAAGGGGATGAGTCCATAGACATGTCTGAGTCGAAGATGACTCTGAGGCTTTTGACTTTTGTGCTTGGGGTGATGGTTTGTCCAAAGATGGTGGGAGGAGTCAATGTCGTTCTAGATTTTGTCTTCCAGTTTGCGTGGAGAAAGTGAAGTTCTGTTTTGATCCATTGAGTTTGAGGGCGCTCTCCGTCATCCAATTATCTATCAATGTCAGGCATTTTTCTAATCCGTGATATTGGTCTTTTTGTTTGTTGGTAAAGTGGCAGGATTATAGTTTTATCTCTTGAGTAAATCCTCTTTTTTTATGCATGCTAATATTTTACTTTCTTTGATTGCTGCAGCTTGGCAATACCATTGAGTTATCTACTAGGACCATCAGATCTTTTTTCCATCCTCAATTTCCCCAGAGGTTCTCCCCCTTAGTGTGTAACTTGCGTTTGTATTTTTATCCCTCAAATGCAATACTTTTCATTTTTCAACATTACCACTTCAGCCTCGGACCATTTGGCTGGCCAAAGACCAGAGCACTTTTTGCGGATCAGCACTGCGTAGCTTTAACTGACAATTGCGGGGTCGTGCAACGTGGCTACCAAACAAAATTGATGTCCTTCTTTTCCCACAAATAGAGATTTCTTTTGGTGGTATTTTTGTTATAATAAATATTACCAAAAAATATAAAAAGAAAAAATGTCCTCAGTTTAGGCCGCTGTGTATTCTTCTGTATATTTTTGGTAAAAAAAATAAAAATCGCAATAACCATTTATTGATTGGTTTGCGCAAAAGTTACAGTGTAAAAAAAAATAGGGGATAGTTTTATGGCATTTCTTTATAAAAACAAAATGTTTTTCTAGTAATGGCGGCGATCAGCAATTTTTATTGTGACTGCGACATGGCGGACGCATCGGACACACTTGGCGCTATTTTGGGACTCTAAATATGCACTTGCTGTGTAAATGTGACTGCCAGCGAAGGGGTCAACCAGGAGGGGGCGTTGAAGGGCTTAAGTGTGTCCTAGGGATGTTTTCTAACTATAGGGGGGATAGGCTACGTGTGACACGACACTGATCACTGCTCCCAATTACAGGGAGCTGTGATCAATGTCCTGTCACTAGGAAGAATGGAGAAATGCTTGTTTACCGCAGACATCGAGTCCACGGGACCCTCGATCACACTCACAGAGCTCACGGCACACGCCCACAATGCTGCGTCTTAATGGCGACAGACAGGTACGTTAATCTGCCTGTACTTGCTGTACGTGCTGTCGCCAAGTGGTTAAACCTCATTTGCCATGTAGTTGCTCACCCTTGTAAGGTTTTCACATCTTCCTATGAAGTTATTGCTTTGTTTAGTTTTGTAACATCAGCGAACACTGAGATTAAACTATTTATGCAATCTTCTATATAATCTTCTATATAATTTATGAATGGGTCCCAGAACAGAGCCCGGGGGTGCCCTACTTACCACTCCAGACCATTCTGAGTACTCGCTATTTATCACCAAACTTTGGACATGCCCCTGTAACCTGTTTTTTAATTAAAATTAATTATTGGATAACGGTGCTATCCCTAAAATTAATTCTGTGACATTAAATGCTGTGTGCATCAATCAGTGGCTTCTTATGTATTAAAAGAAACACATAAAAAACTCATAAAAATACATATAAATTGTAACCACAGTGAAAAAAATGAAATAATAAGTCCCAGTGCTGTTTTTTTAACAATTATTTCAGCCCCTGTGTTCAAAATCCAAAATTGCGTTCCTCCAAAACCAGATTCACCACCACGTTCCAAAGTTTGCACTCAACAGAAAGCAATGACAAAAACACCTCAAAAATATACCTGGATTCGTTTATCCTTTTGTAAAGATATGCCACGTATTTCTCAACAATTATGCCAATATTCCTAGAATCCACCATTCAGTGACCTTTGCTCATTGCGCAACATTCCTCACTTTATTTGTATGTAACATATATATATAGCAAATGTGCACTCACATGAAAAAGTGCCTTTAAACCAACACAAGCCTATCCAGAGTTCCCGAGTGGCGTCTCTGCTTAACGCTTCATCTCCAGGAAGCAGCGTGCGGTGCAAGCCTCAGTTTCCTGCGGAGTTAGGGACAGGATGTGACATTGGCGCTACTTACTAGCTTCTACGCATTTTACATCACTTGTGCATCATCAGGAAGCTTGCACTACATGCCGGTTCCTGGAGACGGAGCGGTTGGCAGAGACGCCGCTCGGAACGCTGGATAGACTTGTGCCGGTCTAAAGGCACTTTTTCATGTGAGTGCACATTTGCTATATATATATTTTTTTATTATTGAAAAGCCTATGGCGTGCAAAACACACCCAAAAACTCCACCCGGTGCCAAAAAAATGTGCACACACATAAAGAGTGACACAAAAACGTGCAACGAGTGCTATGTCTATCCTCCATAAAGAAGGACCTGACCATGATCCCCCGGGGCGTTAGGCTCCAGACGGGGACTGAGGTACTTCACATGGTCTGAGCAGCCAAAGCCGACACGGACCCCATTCTTTGGAGGGTCTGCCAAAACAGAACCCACCCAAGTACTAGGTGGGGCTCCCCCGAAGGGAAACCCCATAAGAGCAGGCGAACTAAGCCAGAAGGCCATGTCCACCCACTCCCAAGGAGTTCAGGGATGGTGCGGGGACCGGCACCCTACTAATCACACTGTGACAATAACGTGACACCAAACAAAAAAATACATAAAGTGACGCACACAGGGGATAAATAAAAAGAAAGTTAAGGAGCTGTGGTGGCTCAACATGATTGGCACTGCGCTGATAAGCTATTCACCTCTGCAGCCAAGGGTTCGGATCCCGGCCCCGGCTACATGTGAATTGAGTTTGGTGGTCTCATCCCAGCTCCCGGTGGGTGTGCTATGCAAGGTACGCATGTGCTTACTACGCCCACCCCCCCCCTCACAAAAACCACCACACTTGCACGCACACGAAATTGGTTTAACACGCACGCACTCTGGCCATGCGGTCTCCAAAAAAAAGAGAGGCGAAGGAACTACGGAGCTGGTTGGGTGGGCTAGACTTCCTCATAGGGGGAGTCCCTCTGCCCCGTGGGGGTCCTGTTGGGGTGAGTGGGAGGCCCCCCCTCACACCCGCCATTGCCACCCGGGGGCATGGAGAAGGATGGCAGATTGCCTCTGGGGGGAGGGTCTGCCTACTCCCAACTCCTGCAGTCCGGCTCCTCTCTCTCGAGTTCACGCACAAAAATACACTTTAAAGGAAAAAAATAAAAAATAAAAAGAAAGTGGGGGAGAAGGAAGATGAGGAGAATAAGTAGAAAGTGACCATCATGCTATACGATGGCCGGCCCTCCGGCCAGGAAACAATTTTTTTTCTTGTCCCAGCCAAAAGGCTCGGCCCTAGAGGCAGGTGTAAAAAAAAGTGTATATGGTGACGTGGCCTAGGTGCCACACTCAAAGTGCCCTCTCAAACACTTGTGCAAGTATGGCACCCCTGGACTGTCACTCCAGGGGCACAATCACCACAGGCTTTTGAAACAACCCTGACCAACAGCCCGGACCAGCAGCACCCATCCCAACATTTGCTATATACAGTATATGTTACATAAAAATAAAGTAAGGAATGTTGCTCAATGATGGTGCTTTGTTTTCTATGTGGTGCAAAGATCACTGAATGCTGGAGACTTATGGAAGGAATATTGGCATAATTGTTGTGAAACCCGTGGCATATCCTTACAAAAGGATAAACTAATCCAGGCATATATTTGAGACGTTTTTGTCATTTCTTTCTGGTGAGTGCAAACTTTGGAAGGTGGTGGTGAATGACGTATTGCTGGAAACACGGATTTGAATTTTGAACACGGGGGCTGAAATAATTGTGAAAAAGAGCAGCACTTGGACTTTTTAAAAATGTCACTTTTTTTTACTGTGATTACAATTTATATGTATTTTTTTTTCATTTTTTATGTCTCTATTTTAATGCACAAGAAGTCACTGATGGATGCACACAGCATTTAATGTCACAGAATTCATTTTAGGGTTAGCGCGGTTATCCAATATATCAATTTTAGTGCTTATCCCACACCTTATTGGGGGGGGGGGGGGGTTAATTATAACTGCAGCAAACCCTTTATATAGATTTAAGTCACGTACCAATATATATTTTTGCTCTTGACACATACAATTATTTTCTATTCATGTGCATACCCTGTGGTCCATGGCAGCAGACCTCAATTTGTAAAGTAAACATTTATGGGGAACTGTATCAAATGCTTTTGCGAAATCCAGATACACCACATCCACAGGCCTTACTTCTATCTAAATGATAGCTCACTTCCTTGTAGAATGTTTAACAGATTGTTCTTTTATAAATCAACGCTGGTTACTACTAATGATACTGTTTTCATCAACAATTTCTTGGATATAGTCCCTTATCTAATAGTTTACATACTATCGATGTTAGACTGTCTGGCCTGTCATTTCCAGGTATATATCTCTGTCTTTAGTAAATCAACTCCAATGTCAATGGGCACCCATAGCCACTCCTAACATTTCCCTTTTCATGTAAAGATGTATTTTTTTTGGGCTGCTTTTGTATTGGTAAAGTTTTCTTACCTGGTTGCTTTTTAGCTGTTCTTGGCTTTCTTTGTTTTGTAGAAAAGCTGCCATATTAATATTACTTAAAGGGTTTGTAAAGGTACAATTTTTCCCCCCTAAATAGCTTCCTTTACCTTAGTGCAGTCCTCCTTCACTTACCTCATCCTTCGAGTTTGCTTTTAAATGTCCTCTTTTCTTCTGAGAAATCCTCACTTCCTGTTCTTCTGTCTGTAACTCCACACAGTAATGCGAGGCATTCTCCCTGGTGTGGAGTGTCGTTCTCACCCCCTCCCTTGGACTACAGGAGAGTTAGGACGCCCACTAACACACAGCTCCTTTCTCTATCTGCAACGTAGAGAGCATCCTGACTCTCCTGTAGTCCAAGGGAGGGGGCGAGCATGACACTCCACACCAGGGAGAAAGCCTTGCATCACTGTGTGGAGTTACAGACAGAAGAACAGGAAGTGAGGATTTCTCAGAAGAAATAAGAACATTTAAAAGAAAAATTAAAGGATGAGGTAAGTGAAGGAGGACTGCACTAAGGTAAAGGAAGCTATTTAGGGGAAAAAATGTACCTTTACAACCCCTTTAATACAATTAAGCAATAGTATTACATTTATTTAAAGATTGTATTGTCAGATGTAAACAAGGTACATTGAACAATATGCATGGTAATATATTTTTTATCATAATTGTTTAATATCTTTATTAATATTGCTTAATAATTTGATGATAATAATATTTCTATTTTTTTTTTTTTTCAGATGAGTTGAGTGATTTAATTGATAATGGTAAGTTCTAAATATTTGCAAAATAAGCTACTATTAAAGTTTTCTTACATAACATTATCTTTTTTTGTAATGATAAAACCTTTTACATGTCTGCAAAATAAACAAGAAAGCCAATATGCCTCATAATGGGATGTTGTTTGCTGATTGGTGAGCTCTAGCTTCAGCTCAGTCAGAGATGTGTCAAACCTCTGCTGATGGGCCTCTGCTTTCCCGCATGCTGCCAAAGTACAGACTTTTTTGGTCAGAATGTGGCTGCTTCCTGAGGAAAAAAAAACTGTAATGCCTCGTACACACAATCGCTTTTTTTCGACGGGTTTTTTCGACGGAATTCCGCTCAAGCTGTCTTGCATACACACGGACGCACCAAATTCCGACCGTCAAAAACACGGTGACGTACAACATTACGACGAGCCGAGAAAATTAAGTTTAATGCTTCCGAGCATGCGTCAAATTGTTTCCGAGCATGCATGTTTTTTGCTCCATTGGAATTCCATACAGACGAACGGAATTTCCGTAGGAAAAAAAGAGAACATGTTTTCTTTGTAAGTCCGTCAGAATTTCCAATGGAAAAAGTCCGATGGGACATACACACGGTCGGAATATCTAAAGAAAAGCTTCCGTCTGACTTTTTCCACCGGAAATTACGCTTGTGTGTACAAGGCATTAGACTTTGAACATCTTTTGTTTTGGTGCACATGAAATCCATATTAAAGGGGTGTTCCAGCCCTAAGTTGTGTTTATTAAAAGTCAGCAGCTACAAAAAGTGTAGCTGCTGGCTTTTAATAAACACTCACTTACCTGCTCCTGCGTTCCAGCGACGCACCGACCGGGGCTTCGCTCCTCTGCCCCCCTCCCCGGCCGGCGTCTCCATCCTGACTGTGGGCACCCAGCCGTGACAGCCTTCGGCTTCACGGCCGGGCACCCACTGCGCATGCGCGAGCCGTACTGCGCATGCGTGCGCGGCGCGGCTCGCCGCTGATTGGAGAGGCGATCGCATGGGACCTGTCAGTGTCCCATGTGATCGCCTACAGGGAGGGGGCTGGTGTAGGCGATTAAGCTTAATCGCCTAACCAGCCCCTCGGCGGAAGCAGGAAGTGGGACAGGAAGTCCCACTCCTACTGAAGCCCCCACTCCCCCCCCAAAAAAATTACATGCCAAATGTGGCATGTATGGGGGTGAGGAGTGGATTGAGAAGGGGTCATTTTTTTGGGTGGAACACCCCTTTAACTCTGCACACTCTCCTCCTATCAGCATGTTCCTTGCCATCACATTTAAATGCAACACACCTGATTGTCAGGACTGCCCCTTCCACTCCTAGTCTGAAGTCTGAGTGCTGCTGTACAGAGGATTGCAGAGGCTGATACCAACACTTGACTGATACCAACACTCAACACTGAAATGCTGAGAAGGGCAAACCCCCCTCCCACCACCAGCCTCTGTGGATCCCACTAAACAGCAGGATCAGTGAGAACACAGAGGAGATGGAGGAACATCCATTTCCCGATCACTAGAAGTGATGATGATTTTGGCACTTCCAGTTATACAGCAGAAAAGCAGCTAATCAAGCATGACATATGCTTGATTAAAGTGGATGTAAACCCAAAAAAATAAAAATAAATTTTGATGTCACAATGTAGAGTATAAGATTTCCTATCATCTGTGCCCAGTCTTACCTCACAGAGTTAATCCAGATCTGAGAAATCCTCTTTTATGTTCAGTGAAAATGAACAGCCTTCCAGATAAAACCCTGCCTAAAGCAAAAGTCAGTTTTTCTCTCTTCTTGCTTTGAGTGAGAGGTTATTTACAAATATAGCTAGGACATGTTTATTGTATGTTATGTTTTGTTTATCATAACATGAGGTGATATAACATCATAACACATCCTAGTAATATACAATGAACTTTGGATCACCTCTTGTTATGATAAACATGTCCACGCTATATATGTAAATAACCTGTTACTGAAAGCAAAAACAGAGAAACGGATTTAACCTAATTTGGCAGGTTTTTATCTGAAGTCCGGTTAATTTGCACTGGACTTTAAAAAAGGATTACTCAGCGCTTGATTTACTCTGTGTGGCAAGACTGGGCACAGATGGTAGGAAATCTTATACTCTACATTGTGACATTAAAACAAAAATTTTTTTTTTTTGGGTTTACAACCACTTTAAGTGCTTTGGAGGGCAGGGGAAACATTGGGGGTCTAATAGACCCTTAAGTCCTTATGAAGAGTACCTATTATCCTCCCAAAGCTATCACATGGGGGCTTGTTAGCCCCCTTGTGATAGCAATAATACATCCCCAACCCCCCTCATACATGCAACGTTAATGTGTGCATAGGTCCCACACACATGGGTAAGCAGCGATTGCACCACACAGTCATCATTCACAATTAACTCCACACTAATGACCTGTAAAGGCTTTTAAAGCGTCGCCTATGAAAAGTTTTAGGTACCTTAATTTTTGCCTTTTCTAGGGAACATGCAACATGTTTGGTATCTAGCACTGGCTTAAAGTGGATGTAATTCTACTCTCATCCTTTCTAAACTACTGCCATAGTGCTGATCTATAAGGATATATATATATGCATGTATCCTTACCTGTCAAATGTCTCCCCTCTGTCTGTTATAAGAACTGAAAAACTGCAGATTCTGTGGATGGGTCTGTTGTCTGGAGCTCGATGGGTGGAGTTGGGATGTCAGTAGACTCCCCGCCCTCCTCTACACTGCCCTTGTCAACATGCATTTTTTCCTCTGTATTCCTTACCCTAAATTCTGCTATGATCACTAACTAGTGCATGAGATATGTAAATAACCTGTCACTCACAGCAAGGGGGCAGAATGGACTAAGGTTTTTCTCTGTAAGTCCGTTTTATTTCACTGAAAAATAAAAGAGGATTGCTCAGAGCTGGATTAACTCTGTGTGGCAAGACTGGGCACATATGATAGGAAATCTTATACTGTACATTGTGATATAAAAAAAAAAATTGAGTTTACATCCTTAACTAGAACCTTCAGGTCCCCAGTGCAAGAAACCATAAAGGGCATCCCTGACACCCAGCTGGTTCTCTTCCCTCGAATTCGGTGGTGGAATGCCAGGGCCTGGTTGCAAGTGCGACATTTGTGACCCTGGTAGTTCCACCACTGGTGTCAGCAACTTTTTTGTTATTTTATTTTTGTTATTATTTTTCAAACATTTGAAAAAAATATATATTTTTTACAACTTTCTTTTATTGTTTTCGCATTTTTTTAAGAGCCCTGTTGAGGGCTTTGGTTAAATATCAGGGCCCAGATTCAGAGAGAATTGGATTCTCGTAGCGTATCAGAAATACACTACGCTGCCGTTTTTTACCTGGCTCTATGTGGAATCCAGGTAGATTTTGTCCAGTAAACGACGGCGGCGTAGTGTATTTCTCCTGTCGCAATCCATCTACGCGAGTAGGGGGCGTGAAGGATTTAAAATAGGCGCGTTCCCGCGGCGATCGAATTGCGCATGCTCCGTTCGCAAATTTCCCGCCGTGCATTGCGCGAAATCACGTCGTTACGTCATTCGTTGTTTGAGTAGCGTCGTTTACGGACATTTCTATTCCCGAACGAGTTACGTAAAAAAAAAAAAAAAAAATTAAAATCGACGCGGGAACGATGGCCATACTTAACATGGGTTACGCACCGTTAGACCAGCAAAAAGCTGGTCTAACAGTACGTTAAAAAAAACAGACGTAAGCGATTGCGAAGACCGCTCGTATCTTCGTGGATCGCCGTAAAAACACATTTGCATATCCCGACACATCAAAACGACGCGAACTCCTCCCAGCGGCCGCAAATATATCGCAGCGTAGATCCGAAGGTTTACGAAGACGTAAGCCTCTCGGATCGAAGCCCGAAGCCGCCGTATCATGGTTTGAGGATTCAAACTAGTGATACGGCGCGCAAAATTTGAAATTACTCCTGTCTAACACCAGTTAGACAGGCGTAATTGCTTTATGAATCTGGGCCCAGGAGTCTAAACAGACACCTCAATCTCCATCAGCCTCAGCTGCACAGAATGAATAGACAGTTATAGCTCTGTACAGAGCGTCCCGTGTGTTCCCAAATAGAGACCTTGAAGCTCATCAAGAGAATGCCAAGAGTGTGCAAAGCAGTAATCAAAGCAAAAGGACCGAGAATATGACATATATTTTCAGTTGTGTCACACTTTTTTGTTATGTATATAATTCCACATGTGTTAATTCATAGTTTTGATGCCTTCAGTGTGAATCTACAATTTTCATAGTCATGAAAATAAAGAAAACTCTTGGAATGAGGTGTGTCCAAACTTTTGGTCTGTACTGTATATATATATAATGTTTGGGGGCTATAAGTGATTTTCTAGGAACAAAAAAATGCTGATTTAACATGTGTCTGAAAAATTACCCTGGACAGCAAGTGGTTTATGGAGCCTTGGCTAGAAATAACAAGAAAAGAAAAAGGTTTTGTTGGACATACACTTTGATAAATATTTAAATGAATTTGTGTCAACGTTCATGGTGGAGTTAAGCTCCATTCACACCATTTTACGCCTGAAGCGCGACGCTACAATACGCCGGAGGGTCGAAATTGCATTGTTCTCTATGAAGACTGTTCACATCTCCTAACGCAGAACGCCGTATGTCGATAGAACGCCGAACGCCGAATTTCAAACAAGTCCCGGACCCTTTTTCGACGCGCGTATCCGGCACTGTAAAAAAAACACGGTTAAAAACTATGCGTTTTGTCGCCGCAAATCGCGGGACAAAACGCCTATTTTTTGTCGCCGCAAATTGCGTTACTTACGCCGCAAATCGCCTACGCTAAGGTGTGAATGCAGCCTAAATCATCAGATCCTCAAAGTGGAGTCTATGTTTGGATTCAGTGGAATTCTGGCAGAGTGAATCCTGCTGGACGTGCTCATCATTAGGGCTATGTAATATGTCAGAGCTATAGTATGTATATACAAAAAGTAAAAAATAACACTTACTTTTTCAGAACTCTAGATGAGCTTATGAAGGAGAAAGAAGTGAAATCTATTACATATAGGAAATGTTTATTCACAGTGTTATATTGTTCTTAGCATTCCTTAACAACTTATCTATCTTATCTTTTATCTGTTTTTTTACCAGTACGCACAGATGAGCCCATTTTTGGTAAGTCTTATCGATTTATAATATTTTGTTTAGGAAAGTATTTTTTTTATCTTTCAATTAAGAAAATGGGCTTTGTCTCAGAGCCCACCAACATGACTTGGGGGAGCATCATGTGAACCCCTGATGCCGCGTACACACGATCATTTTTCAGCATGAAAAAAAGGACTTTAAAAAAAATGTCATTTAAAATCATTTTTCGGGTTCTGAAAAAGGACAACATTTTTTTTCGAACATGCTGCATTTTTAAACAACGTTTTAAACAATGTCGTTTTTCGGGTTGTAAAAAATGATCGTGTGTGGGCTAAACCGACGTTAAAAACCCGCGCATGCTCAGAAGCAAGTTATGAGACGGGAGCGCTCGTTCTGGTAAAACTACCGTTCATAATGGAGTAAGCACATTCATCACACTGTAACAGACAGAAAAGCGCGAATCGTCTTTTACTAACAGGAAATGAGCTAAAGCAGCCCCAAGGGTGGCGTCATCCGAATGACACTTCCCCTTTATAGTCCTGTCGTACGTGTTGTACGTCACTGCGCTTTGCTAGAGAATCTTTTAAAAATGATCGTGTGTGGGCAACGTCGTTTTAATGATGAAGTTGGAAAAAACAAAGTTTTTACTAAATGCCGAAAAACATTGGGCCAGATTCACGTACATTGGCGCATATTTTGACTGGCGTAGCGAACCTCCTTTATGTTAGACGGCGCAATGTAGAGGCGCAATCACCGTATCCTCGTAGTATTTGCGCAGAAATTTGCGCCGGTGCAACGTAATTCCCGAGGTGCAAGGCGGAGTAATTCAAATAGGGAAGGACGTGGGCGTGTTACATTGAAATGAGTCGTGACACCATGCAAATGAAGGGCCGACCGGATCGCGCATGCGCACATGAAGCAGACCATGGTCAGCACCTCTGTGCGCATGCTCACAACTCGGGAACGGCGCAATCATTGAAATTGGAAGTGGACCCGGGCAACTTAGTGAGCTATGCAGACAGGATAAATAGACAGACAGAAACGCCCTTGCTTTGCAAAAGTACATCCCTTCCTATACAGCAAGGTGCTTTTGTTCTGTTGTTTATTAGCGTTTGTTTGTTTGTGACGTGTCTTTGAGATATTTGGGGACTGTTTTGCAGAGTGATTTTTGTCTTTTCTGTGTTTTCTTTGTTGTGTTTTTTTTTTTATATATTTTTGCTGGGCATTTATATTTTTTGCTGGTCATTTTTTTTAATTTTTTTTTTTTTTTGGTTCTGTTTGTAAATGATTTTGGAATGTGGGGGTGACATTCCTGCCGGAAAAGGGGTGTCACCCTCATTTGTGGAGAAGGGTTCCCCAGGACCAGGGAGAAGTGATCCCCAGGTCCGTGTGAATGGTGTATGAATGTACAGTGACATAATTGGAGCCGTGGCATTGCTGCTCACAAGTGCTAGGGACCACAGTGGTGTGCATGCATGCATTCTCATTGTGCCATGATTAATGTGTGTGTTTAACGTGCAAACATGCCTATTGTGAGCTGTCTCCTGGCTGCTCTTCCCTCAGAAGACGGGGTAGCCTCGGTTAGGGGGGGATTGTCTGGTTCAGGGGTCAGGTCATCACTTATGTCAATTTCCAGGCCCTTTCTCACTGCGAAGTTGTGCAGCATGCAACATGCACCGATGATCTGGCATACAAAGTTTGGGTAATACAACAGGGTACCATGGGGGGTTCCGGATAGGAGTCATGAGATGTGGTCCCAGTGCATATGCAGAGTCACCCTGAAGGGATAAGACAGGAGGTTGTTAGTAGTGCATGTGCCCCTTGTAATGTGTGCATCATGGGGCGGACAGTCATGCCTGCCACCCATGTCCCTCACCAACCAGCCAGCTGTCCCCATACATGTTCTGTTCGAAATCTGTGGGGATGGGGCTAGGATTGTATATGTAGCTGTCATGGGTGTCATGGGTGGTGTCATGTGTTGGGCTGGTGATGTCCTCCTGCAGGGTTGTGGTTAATTCCAGGATGGCATAAGGGGTGAATCTGAAGATGCGAGACACCTCAGAATCACTCATGCTAAAGATGTCTATGCGTGTGTGATATATCAAGTGAAGAGTGAGGGGCTTGTATCAGAGAAGAATATTGTATTAGATTAGATTATTATATCCATCAAGGTTTTAAAGGGCTATTGAAAGATAGTGAGACCGTGTTTGTAATTTGTATGTATGTTATGTATTGATGTATATATGTATGTATATATTTTTTGTAATGTTTATAAAAGCAAATAAAAAGTTTTTGGGGAAAAAAAATCCTCTCCCGTGCCCTCCTCCGTGCCCTCCTCCGTGCCCTACTCCTTCTTTGCTCATCTAAAGTTAGTAGTATAGCTATGAGCATGGATGCCACTGGCATGTTGGCATACAGTTTGTTGTGCAGCAAGTGTGACTGCTCAGCTCCTCACTAACAGTGTTGCTTTAGCTGACATGTAGACGGATTGTCTAATTTTATTCCACCTTTTATATGGACTAATTTTAGACAGGAAGTGCAGCTGTTGCGCACAGCGCGTAGCCTGCGCTGCACCAACTTACTTTTGTGGATCCCCGTAACTCCCTCATTTGCATATTTGAATAGCAAATCAATGGTGTGTCTAGTGCAGTTTTGCGTGCACGGATGCGCCGGTCTATCGAAATTACGCCGGTCTAAAAAAAATAGATTTCATGCGTATATCGTTTTGGGGATGCGGCGCATCGAAACGCATGCGCAAATTTAGACTTACGCCGCGCATCTCCTGTAACGCCGGCGTAATGGCTCTGTGAATCTGGCCCATTGTTTTTTTCATGCCGAAAAATGATCCTGTGTACGCGGCATTACTCTTTTTATAAGTTACAGCAGTAGGAAAACACAGATACATAAAATAAAATCTGTGTAATGTCTGCTGTCAAGAGAACCTGTTACTTTTTAAACCATATCTAAACTCAAAAGCAAAAAAGTATTATTTTAAAACTTACACTTGAGCATTTTGGAATCCAGATTCAGATTCAGAATACTTTCTTAACCCCAAGGGTAAAATATTGCAACACTTAACAAAGACAACACAAGAGCACAACAATGAACAGAACAAGACATCATGACGCAACAAAATTACCAATAAGAGCAATTAGCACAAAAAATGTAATAAAAAATTAGAACTATATTCTAATAATCTATCCATACTATTAAAATACAACAATGAATAAATAACACAGATTAAAAAAAAAAAATACCAAAATGCAATTAATACACCACTTCCTCTATCATTACCTCAAATAATACTTAATAGTGTTGGGTGAGCAGTTTAGATCGAGTGGCCTGAACATCGCCCGTTTGGTGAATTTTAGACAGGAAGTGCAGCTGTTGCGCACAGCGCGTAGCCTGCGCTGCACCAACTTACTTTTGTGGATCCCCGTAACTCCCTCATTTGCATATTTGAATAGCAAATCAATGGTGTGTCTAGTGCAGTTTTGCGTGCACGGATGCGCCGGTCTATCGAAATTACGCCGGTCTAAAAAAAATTGATTTCATGCGTATATCGTTTTGGGGATGCGGCGCATCGAAACGCATGCGCAAATTTAGACTTACGCCGCGCATCTCCTGTAACGCCGGCGTAATGGCTCTGTGAATCTGGCCCATTGTTTTTTTTCATGCCGAAAAATGATCCTGTGTACGCGGCATTACTCTTTTTATAAGTTACAGCAGTAGGAAAACACAGATACATAAAATAAAATCTGTGTAATGTCTGCTGTCAAGAGAACCTGTTACTTTTTAAACCATATCTAAACTCAAAAGCAAAAAAGTATTATTTTAAAACTTACACTTGAGCATTTTGGAATCCAGATTCAGATTCAGAATACTTTCTTAACCCCAAGGGTAAAATATTGCAACACTTAACAAAGACAACACAAGAGCACAACAATGAACAGAACAAGACATCATGACGCAACAAAATTACCAATAAGAGCAATTAGCACAAAAAATTTAATAAAAAATTAGAACTATATTCTAATAATCTATCCATACTATTAAAATACAACAATGAATAAATAACACAGATTAAAAAATAAAAAAAAATACCAAAATGCAATTAATACACCACTTCCTCTATCATTACCTCAAATAATAATTAATAGTGTTGGGTGAGCAGTTTAGATCGAGTGGCCTGAACATCGCCCGTTTGGTGAACACTCAAATTTGCGGGGAGTTCCGCCGGATGTTCTTCCACTGTGCGCCCCACAATACACTGCGTGCTGCACCGTGCATTCTAAGCTCTGATTGGGAAAAGCTTTGCCCAATCAGGGCATAGTGAATAGTTGGTTGTTAGGGAGCAGGCCAGAAAGTCAGCCGATGCGTTCTTAACAACGAACGAGTCATCAGCTGTCAACGAGCTTCCCTGCTGACAGCTGAAAGAAAAACAAAAATTGCTGGCATTGCATTGTATTTTAAATTTAAGTGTAATTTATTTTTCTTTATATATGTCAGTTTTGCTGCAGCAGGTTTTATACACGGTACAGATGTGCCACTTTACAGGCATTATAAGAGGCCCCCCAGGCACTATATTTAAAGATTTGTTATGTTTATTGTTTCACTTTAAGCATCATTAAAATCACTGATCCTGTAAAAACAATCTTTTAAACAATCTTTAAAAAAAAAAAAAATTGCATTGATACATTTCCCCCAGGGCAGTGCCCGGACCCCCACACCCTTTTTTATGGCCAAAGTTTGGATCCTATAGACTTTACTGGAGTTTGCGGCTCGGGAGTTCTGGTGCAAACCGGGGGTGTGCGGCCCAACTCTATTAATTAACATAATACCAACATACTATAAGAACTACATACAATTATAATCATAAACCATATTTAAATCTTCACCTCCAGCCCTCACCGGGAAGAATTATAAGGCCTCATGTACACTGCTGCTGGTAAACGGATGTTTAGGAGCAGTTGGACATTTTTTTCAACTGCTCCTGAACTCTCCTCTGTTATCTTATCAGTACATGTACACAGGGTCGTTTATTGTCGTTTCTAGGCAGTTGAGTTTAGAGGCTTTCTTTGGAACCCAAAAACATGCATTCAGAAGCTGTGTTTGAGGCATTTGAATCACTAAACGCAGCTAAACGCAGTACCTTGCGTTTAGCAGCGTTTCGTTTTAAGACGTTTTTCATTTTAATCCCCCCCCCCCCCCAAAAAAAAACGCTTCTAGATGCAAATGCGGCAAAACGCTGCATTTAAATGCGGCTAAAGGGACGTGGTTTGTGGTTAAAATAAATGAGGGTGATGGATAAGCCTAAGCTTCTCAGCAGTCAAGGGGCTGCCCCAAGCAGTTTATTGCCAGGAACCCCAGCTTGGGTTCTCACATGAAATCGGTATCAGGCCCACTCGCAGGTGTGAATGTGGCTTTATTGTTATAGACAGTCTTGCTGACAACCCCCCCCCTCCTGCAGGATTGGTGACCATGCTTGTCTTTGGCATAGACATGAGCTAACAATTTACCAGTGATTAGTTAATTGTTTCCTACTGAACAGTGTGGTTAAGCAGCAATAGGGGGGGGATTGTCGACCATGCAAGCTTAGCATACACACCACCTACCTAGCAGGAAAGAACAAAGTACACATGATGATCCCTCTATTACATTTGGCATGTGGTACCGTCCACTAAATATGACCCATTCAATGCATTAATGCAAAGCACTCGGTTGCAGCATGGTGATTGATACAGGTTGTTAGGGGTTAAACAGTCAGAGGAGGTGACATAACTCCTTACCGCCTACAAAACACCTTCTGAAAGCAAGCCACCATGAATGCCCTTCAAATGGCAAAGCATGTAAGTGAGCCCTAACAGAGCCATCGATAGGAATAAAGATCAAAACTATTTCCAACTCAATGCAAACTTATGCCGCGTACACACGATTGGAAAATCTGAAAAGAAAACTGTGGATTTTTTCCAACTGAATGTCGGCTCAAACTTTTCTTGTCGGAAAAATTGAGAACCAGCTCTCAAATTTTCGTTGTCGAAAATTACGACTGAGTGTACTCAGCATTAGAGTTGGCTGGAATTACATGTGTATCATTCATTTAAAAATAATGAAGCAAACTCTGACATTATCGTTTTTTAATTAGAAAAGAATGGCTCAGGAATTTAGGTTGATGCCATTGTTAAGAGATGGAACTGGCTTCTATTATTTGTGTGGTGCCGGTGCCCCATTATGAATGAGCAGGGGCGGACTGACCATTCAGGCACTCAGGCACTGCACGAGGGCTCCTTGCCACTAGGGGGCCCCATCAGGGTTGCCAGCCTCAGTAAAACCAGGGACAATATATCTGTCCCTGAAATGTCCCTTACCGACATCCTTTTGGTCTAAAAATCCCAAGATTCCCGCCTCTCCAGTACCTTCTCAGTGTGTTTATGTATACTGTGTGTATGTGTGTGCATACTCTGTGTGTGTGTATACTGAGGGGCCCCATAATCTCCTATTGCCGAGGGCCCCATAATATGCAATTTCCCAGGGACACCATGACTTGTCAGTCCGCCCCTGTGAATGAGTCATTTCTGGCAGTTACAGAATGTGTCACCTCACACTTTTCCATGATAAAAGTGATTAACACTTATACATCTATCTTCCAAATTTCCTTTTTCTCTTTGCTAAAGCCTGAGTCATCATGATATTGTTAATCATTCTACTACAAATCTACATGTACGACTTTTCACACCTGGGCAGTCATATTTCAAATGTAATTGCTGTTCAACCAATACATATTTTAAATATATAAAAAAAATGTAATCAAGCTTCCCCATTCTTATATACAGTGCCTTGGAAAAGTATTCACCCCCTTGCCATTTTTCGTGTTTTGTTGCCTCACAACCTGCAATTAACATGGATTGTTTGAGAATTTGCATCATTTAAAGCGGTTGTAATGGCATATTGGCTCATTATGAAATACTTACCTCGGAACGAGGTGTAGGAAACTTACCTGGTCCACGCCGAGCGAGATCTCATCTTGACTCGGCGTGTCTTCTGGGTATCGCCGCTCCAGCGCTGTGATTGGCTGGAGCGGCGATGACGTCACTCCCGCGCGTGCGCGCGGGAGATTTAAATCCAGCCAGGACGGCGGTGGCCGGTCCTTTGGCCGTGGATTCCCCCCTGCGCATGCGCCGCTGCAATCAGCGGCGCATTGCGAGGGGAATATCTCCTAAACCGTACAGGTTTAGGAGATATTCTTTATACCTACAGGTAAGCCTCATTATAGGCTTACTTTTAGGTAAAAGTCAATAAAGTGGGTTTACAATCACTTTAATTTACAGAACATGCCCACAACTTTGAAGATTTTTTTATTTATTTTTCTCAAATAACTTTTTATTGAAAAAAGAAAGGTTGCTTACAACATACAGTACAGGAACATCTGATACAGCATAGGGAGGGGCATAGGGAGAGAAGGCACATAGTTGCCCGTGTTACAGGTAGTCAGGTAGAAAATAATGTGGGCCGTCTACATGCCCCTAGACAATAGCAAGCACAGAACTGAGGTTGAGGTTGCTATATCATAATAACATAGATTAGTACACTGCAAAACGTTGGGCATGGGGGAAATCACAAGGGTACCTCCAAGAGGAGGAAGAAAGGAAGAAGAGGCGGGAAAAAAATTCAAAATAAAAATAAAACAAGAGATAGAGATAAGATGGGGGGGGGGGGAGAGAGGGAGAGGGAAGGGTCATCGAGTTAGCTTGTTTACCTGGTCACGACTGGTCCTCCCGGAGGCGCCTTATTTTTTTATTGTGAAGTAAACAACAAATAAGACAAAATAACAGAAAAAGTCAATGTGCATAACTATTCACCCTCCTAAAGTCAATCCTTTGTAGAGCCACCTTTTGCGGCTATCACAGCTCCAAGTCACTTTGGATAAGTCTCTATAAGCTTGCCAGATCGTACCACTGGGATTTTTGCTCATTCCTTCTTGCAAAACTGCTCCAGCTCCTTCAAGTTGGATGGTTTGCGCTTGTGAACAGCAATCTTTAAGTGTGACCACAGATTTTCTATTGGATTGAGGTCTGGGCTTTGACTAGGTCATTCCAACACATTTACATGTTTCCCCTTAAACCACTCAAGTGTTGCTTTAGCAGTGTGTTTGGGGTCATTGTCCTGCTGGAAGGTGACTCTCCATCCTAGCCGCAAATCACACACAGGGTGCTACAGGTTTTGCTCAAGAATATCCCTGTATTTAGCATCATCCACCTTTCCCTCAACTCTGACTAGTTTCCAGTCCCGACTGCGGAAAAACATCCCCACAGCATAATGATGCCACCACCATTTTTCACTGTGGGGATGGTGTTCTTTGGGTGATGTGATGTGTTGGGTTTGCGCCAGACATAGCGTTTTCTTTGATGGCCAAAAAGTTAAATTTTGTCTCATCAGACCAGAGCACCTTCCTCTATACATTTTAGGAGTCTCCCACATGCCTTTTCGCAAACTCAAAACGTGCCATTTTGTTTTTTGCTGAAAGTAATGACTTTCTTCTGGCCACTCTGCCATAATGCCCAACTCTATGGTGTATACGGCTTATTGTCCTCCTATGTACAGATACTCCAGTCTCTGCTGTGGAACTCTGCAGCTCCTCCAGGGTTACCTTAGGTCTCTGTGCTGCCTCTCTGATTAATGCCCTCCTTGCCCGGTCCGTGAGTTTTTGTGTTCGGCCGTCTCTGTCAGGTTTGCTGTTGTGCCATGTTCTTTCCATGTTGTTATGATAGATTTGATGGCGCTCCTAGGGATCCTCAAAGATTTGTATTTTTTTTTTTTTTTTAACCGAACCCTGACTTGTACTTCTAAACAACATTGTTCCTTACTTGTTTGGAGAGTTCCTTGGTCTTCAGGGCAGTGTTTGGTTTGTGGTGCCTCTTGCTTAGGTGTTACAGCCTCTGTGGCCTTTCATAAAGGTGTGTATATGTAATGACAGGTCATGTGACACTTAGATTGCACACAGATGGACATCATTTCACTAATTATGTGACTTCTGAAGGTAATAGGTTGCACCAGAGCTTTTTATGGGCTTCATAACAAAGGGGGTGAATACATACGCACATGGCAATTATCAGTTGTTTATTTCTGAAAAGTTGTTTTATTATATTTTATTTTTCTAATTTTACTTCACCAACTTAAACAATTGTGTTCTGATCCATCACATATAATTCAGATTTAAAAAACATTGAACTAAAGGCTGTAATGTAACAAAATAGGTAAAAAGCCAGGGGGGGGTGAATACTTTTGCAAGGCACTGTATCAGATTCAGCCTAGCAGGGAAGTGCAATTTGTTCCACAATTCTTCTATGCATTTGAAGTAATCCTTATGTATGCAAGCCAAGCTTTAGCGGAATTCCAAAACCTTGGATAGTTTTTCTGACGGAAAATCCGATCGTGTGTATGGGGCATTCGGATAATTCTTCTCACTGACCATCACACTAATATATCATGAGTTGTAAATATAGTAATTTTTACCAGAGGTTCCCTGACAACGTAAAGTTATTTTAAAGGTTCCTCTGTGCTGAAAAGGATAAGAAAGTCTGGTCTATGTCTTTGTATGCTGTATCCATAAACTCAATCATTTGGAGTGTCCGAAAACTTTTGACCATGTAGCAAAAGTGGTTCATGTGCTCAACAAGTAGAATTCTGAAACTATAATTCTACATAACCTGCTTTAAGCAAAAATAAAGTCTGCGATACTCAGTGCCATCTTAAAGCGGATCTCCACCCTAAAGTGAAGATCCGCTGATCGGAACCCTCCCCCCGTCCGGTGTCACAATTGACAGCTTTCAGGGGGGAGGGGGGTGCAGATACCTGTCTAGAGACAGGTATCTGCACCCACTTCCGGCCCGCAGTCTCGGGCAAAAGTCGGGTTTTTTTGCAACATCCCGTCGCCCCCCCGTTGTGTGCTGGGAACTCTCGGGCTCCCAGCACACAGCGGGAGCCAATCGGCGGGCGCAGCGCGACTCGCGCATGCGCCGTAGGGAACCGGGCAGTGAAGCCGCAGCGCTTCACTTCCTGGTTCCCTCACCGTGGATGGAGGGGGGAACAGCAGAGAGACGAGCGAATGCTCGTCCTCTGCTGCGGACGCCGCTGGACTCCAGGACAGGTAAGTGTCCTAATATTAAAAGTCAGCATCTGCAGTATCTGTAGCTGCTGGCTTTTAATATACTTTTTTAATGGGCCATCCGCTTTAATAGCATCATGGGCCCCTGGGCAAAGTAATGCTCTGGGACCCCTACAATGGAGACAGTGCAGGTAAACAGAAATGAAGTAGGTAGGAGGTAGGGGATATCTAGGGTGAATAGGGGTCAGAGTGCTGGGGGGGACATCTGGGATGTAGAGGGGCAGTCCGGGTTCAAGGACAAGCTGCTTTGGGGAAAGAGCAGGGCCCCCCATGCAGCTGGGGCCCCTGGGCAGTGCCAAGGTGTGCCCTCTCATTAAGACAGCCCTGGCGATACTTACCTCTGATAGGAGAGACTGCCGCTCCAGGTGAGCACACCTACGATAATCAATGACCAATGGGTGCTGGCAATGCAATTAGCATGCAAAGAAAAAGAACTTGTATGGACAGCCGCACTCCAATAAGTCTAAAAAATACGTGCCCTTTATTGGGTAAAAGAAAATGCACTACACAAAAACAGCATACAGTGGGAAATAAACAGCTGACGCGTTTCGCATTGATCCTTAATGCTTAGTCATAGCTATGACTAAGCATTGAGGATCAATGCGATACTTACCTCTGCTTCAACAGCCTGACACCTATGAGGTCCCTCATTGACACAGGCATTTTTCTTCCTGGCTTCTTCGAAGTTCATCTTGATTGGCCAGTGCGAGATGACATCACTCCTGTGCATGCGCAGGAGTGCAGTCATCCCGGTGTTCTGTCGAGAAGTGCCCCCCCATCGAACAGTGCCGTATGTCATAACACAACTGCTGATTTGCCGATCAGCTGGGCTGACGTAACACCGCACATCGTAGGAGGTATCTCTCGATGGGAGATACCATTTCACAGGCACAATTTATATATCTCTACAAACAGTGGGGGGGGGGGGGGATTCGCATAGTTCTCAAGTTGTGCATCACTGCTGCTGGAGGGCAGGTAGTGGCTGTGTTGAAGGGCTGGTTTTGTCTGTGTTGCAAGCCACCCTTTCACACAGGCAAAACCGGCCGTTCAGCACAACAAACCCGCCCTGCAACACAGACAAAACCAGACCATCAGCACACTGTAAAGCCGCCCCGCAACAGCGAGGCACAATGTGGGAACTACGCTCTCCCCCCCCGCTGTTTGTATAGGTTTCAATTGTGCCTGTGAAATGGTATCGCCCATCGAGAGATACCTCCTACAACGTGCGCTTGCGCCCTGGTCACGTCACTCCAGCTGATTGGCAACTCAGCTTGAGTGTGGCTCCGTCCTGCACATGCGCGGGCAATATTCGATGTGGGACACTTTTCGACAGAACACAGGCACTATGCTGGAATATAAACTTGGCTGCACATACACAGCTCAGTGTACATTCTACAGAACACTATAAAAAGACAGATGAGTTTATTTTTTGCTAAATATTGTTATTCTTTATATAGCGCCAACAGTTTGCACAGCAATTTACAAAATGGAGGTAGATAGTACAGTTACAATACGATTCTATACAGAAACATTGCATGCCAGCCTGATTAAAGTTTTTTTTTTTTTTTCAATTTTTTACTATAGTTCTACTTTAACTTAAAGTAACTGGAAAAAAAAATTGCTTAGTTAATACAACTTATACACCAGGATAAGAATCTTCATGTTATAAAAGTGACAGTTATTTTCAGTTGAGATCAATGAGATTTGAAAATTACACTTGCAGGGTCAAAATAAAGATCCTTATTCTGTGTTAAAGATGCGGGAATACTATATGTATGCACAGCGCTTCTGATGTAAAAAGCCTAACTTGATCTAACATACACTATCTTTCCAAAAGTATTGAGACACCTGCCTTTACACACACATGAACTTTAATGGCATCCCAGTCTTAGGCCCCATACACACTATTAGATTTTATGCAGATTTTTGTCTTCAGATTTACCAAACCATATAATATAAGGTCAAACCTTAAGTGTTTCAATTTGTATGCAATCAGGCAGGCCCTTGCACTACATGGTTTTGGTAAATCTGAAGACAAATATCTGCAAAAAATCGAATAGTTTGTATGGGACTTTAGTTCGTAGGGTTCAATATTGAGTTGGCCCACCTTTTGCAGCTATAACATCTTCAACTCTTCTGGGAAGGCTGACCACAAGGTTTAGGAGTGTGTCTATGGTGTCGGCATACCAAGGCATTTTGGACAATTTCATGCTCCCAACTTTGTGGGAACAGGTTGGGGGATGGGCCCTTCCTGTTCCAACGTGACTGTGCACCAGTGCACAAAGCAAGGTCCATAAAGACATGGATGAGTGAGTTTGGGGTGGAGGAACTTGACTAGCCTGCACATTCCAATAGAACACCTGTGGGATTAATTCGAGCGGAGACTACAAGCCAGGCCTTCTCATTCAACATCGGTGCCTGATCTCACAAATGCGCTTCTGGAAGAATGGTCAAACATTCCCATAGAGACACTCCTAAACATTGTGCACAGCCTTCTCGGAAGAGTTGAAGCTGTTATTGCTGCAAAGGGTGGTGTGGGGTTCCCCCCAAAAATCCATTCCAGACCCTTATCCGAGCATACAACCTGGCAGACCTCAGCAAAAGAGGGGGGTGAGAGAGCGTGCCCCCTCCTTAACCGTACCAGGCCACATGTCCTCAACATGGGGAGGATGTCCATGCCTGGTAGTTGTTGGGGTCTGCGGGAGAATGGATCATCGTTGGACATCGAGAGACGGGATTACATCACTGGAATGTATTTTTTATTTTTTAATAAAGGACTTGTCCCAAGCTGTACCTGTGTGTTTTTTTACAATTGTTTACACTTTCTTTGTGAAATGGTAGGGGTACACTGTACCCCGTTACCAATTCACATAGAGGGGATTGATCTGGAGAAAAAGGGGGCTTCCAGATTCCCATAAGCCCTCTGCCCGCTGACCCCCCTTAACCACTGGGCAAGGGTTGTGGGGATGAGGCCCTTGTCTCCATCAACATGGGGACATCCTCTTCATGTTAAGGGCATGTGGCCTGGTACGGTTCAGAAAGGAGGCAATCTCTAACACCCCTTATTTTCCTGCGGCCTGCCAGGTTGAATGCTCGGATAAGGGTCTGGTATGGATTTTTGGGGGGAAGCCCACGCCATTTTTTTTTTTATTTTGGTGCGGGGTTCCCCTTGAAATCCATACCAGACCTGAAGGACCTGATATGGAATCTGGGGGAGGCCCACTTTTTTTGGGTTTGGGGGTTCCCCTTAATATTCATACCAGACCCAAAGGCTCTGGTAATGAGGGGGTGCCCTGCTGTTTTTTTTAATGACTTTGATCTGTATTGCCGGGACAGGCAATTCATTACTAGCCGTGAGTAGTTTTAAATGACTTTTTTTCCTTTAGAAATGACATTTTGTGCAGGGACAGTTCTAAACAAGGGAAACATGCGCTATTTTACAGGCACACTATACACACCCCTAAGGTATGAAATGTTAAGAAATATTTCACTTTTATTGTTTTACTTTAAGCATTATTAAAATCAATGCTCCCCAAAAAACATCTGTTTTTAAAACTTTTTTTTGCATTGATACCCAGGTCCCCAAACACTTTTTATGACAATAACTTGCATATTAGCCTTTAGAATTAACACTTTTGATTTCTCCCATAGACTTTTTAAAGGGCATTTTGCGGCTTTTCGAATTTGCCGCAAACACCCCAAATTGACAAACCAGCAAACGGCCAACGTTCAAGTCTCGAACATAAATCTCATCCCTAGTTGAGAGATAAAGGGTGTCCTGTTCATATTTAAAGAGCATGTAGAGCCATTTTTTGTTTTGTTTTAGATGTAGTGAAAAGTTGGAACCCTTGAATGGTTTCTATTGCTGTGTGTGCCCGACTGGGGAGATTCACACTCTCTGTTCGGGTGACCACTATCAATCTTACATTGGCTAACAAAGCATAAATAGAGGGGAAACCTTCCAAAATTTGCTTTAACTTTTGAGAAATGTCCTGTGTTGTAAAGGAAAGCTCCCCCAATGGTACACATAAAACAAAAATCTATCCAAAACTGAAAAGAATATTTTGCTATAAAGTTTGTTGGATCTGATTGGTCGTTATAAGGCAACCTACAATTCTTAGTCCATTGAGAAGAATATAAAGGTTTGAATGTGTCTCTTTACAGCTACAGACAAGGTCGCCTTATTAATCGGGAACATGTCCTACAAAAACCACTCACAACTTAAAGCTCCGATGGTCGATGTGTATGAACTCACAAACTTACTGCGACAACTTGACTTCAAGGTTGTGTCTCTTCTCGACCTTACTGAAGTTGAAATGAAGAATACGGTGGATGAATTTTTGCTTTTACTGGACAAAGGAGTTTATGGTAAGACGTTTTTAATAATAAATAAGGTTATACAGAATTATGATAACTGAAAGCCCAACTCCAAGAAAATCAACCTTATACCCTGCTCTGGTACTGTCGCACCCCCCCCCCCCTTTAAGGCTCCGGCCTGTAGGCAGAGCTTTGGTGTCATTACGTACAATGCAGGGACCAGTATTGTACGTAATGTACGTATCGATCTCATAGATTACGCTCTACATGTTTCGCGACCTGGTATCTTCTTCAGGAACTTTAACCAGTCTATTGGAATTAGAACATACTTTTCGTTAGAATACAAATATGCTACAATAATTATATTTACACCATAATATAATTTCTACAGCACACTTACTCGCAAAGGGATGTCAAGATCACAATGCTCACCCACAGAGCCAGAAGGAAGCCCAGACACGGCCAAGATGTGGCTTAATTGTCAGATGTGGGGACACACAAATCTGTGATACATAGTGGTATATTGAATGTTGTGGTTATCATTTAATGAGTCATTGCTTGTACTTACATATAAATTGTAAGGCTACATCAATCTCCTGCATATGGGGTGTTATATCTTCCATGAGCCAACATGCCTATAAAATAAAAACAAAGTTGGGGTGTGACCTATTCATACAGATATAATTGTATTTTCTTAGTACCCTCCCTAAAGGGGTAGACACAATTTATGTGATATACTTAAATTCTTGGTTGCCTCAATTAGATGCCGCAGTCCCACAAATAGGTTAAAAATAAGTCTGTCTTGAGCGGATACACAGTCCATTTGAGGGTGCTGGAAATGCTAAGCCCAGGTATTTATAAAATGGGGGGGACTTTGGAAAAAAAAGAGACACACTGCATCTGGCAGAGTACCAACCACACTCCCTCTGGTGAGCAGGGAGTGAACTGTGGAAGGTGCATGCCTATTGGGGAATCAATGTTGGCCACCCCCCCTATAAATACCTGGGCTTATTATGTTTTCCAGCACCATCAAACGGACTGTGTATCCACTCAAGACAAACTTATTTATTTTAACCCATTTGTGGGACTGCTGTATCTACCGTAAAAATCAGGGGAAAATCGTGGGTGCGCGATATACGCCGATCCCCGCTTCCGGTGCTGTGTTTGAAGCCGCCTCCGACATATACCGTGCGCAGTACACTCGGGTACACTCAGCCAGGCTTAGCTCCCCTCGCGGTCACGCCCTGTGCCGCCTCCTAGCCTTTATGCAAGAGGAGCTGAGTGTGTCCGAGGGTACTGCGCTCGGTATATGTCGGCGGCAGCGTTCAAACACAGCACAGGAAGCGGAGATCGCAGCGCGGGAGAAGCAGGGAGGACACCACGAAGGCCGCAGATAGACGCCGGACCGGACAAGGCCGCCGATGGACACCGGGCAACTGTAAGTAACTAACTGTAAAAATGCCAGTATTTCTTTTTTTCCCTTAGGATTCCCTTCTAGGTTGGTGCGGTGCGCGTTATAGGGCGATAAATACGGTACTTTACCAGCTGTCTTATCCGTACATTGGTGCAACCCAGAATCGAGATGTATCACATAAATTGTTTCTACCCCTTTAGGGGGTACTAGGAAAATACATTTATATCTGTATCAATAGGTCACACTCCAACTTTTTATTGATCCTTTAGGCACGTTGGCTTATAGAATTATATAACACCCCATATGCAAGAGATTGATGTAGCCTTACAATTTACAGTATATGTAAGTACTATTCAACCAATGGCTCATTGAATGACAATGGCAACATTCAATATACCTTTAATATGCCCACAGCAGATTATTGTGTCCCCACATCTAACAATTAAGCCACAACTTGGCCATGTCTGGGCTTCCTTCGGGCTCTGGGAGTAAGCGTGATCTTGACATCCCTTTGCGAGTAAGTGTGCTGAAGAAATTATATTATGGTGTATGTATAATTATTGTAGCATGTTAGTATTCTAACAAAAAGTATATTCTAATTTGAATAGAGTGCTTAACGCTCCTGAAGAAGCGACCAGGTCACAAAAAATGTAGAGCGGAATCTATGAGATCGACTGGGGACAAGTGAAACCTCCATTCTGGAGGATATATGAATACCTTTGCTGTACAGTATATTTCACCATATGTATGGTTTCATGTATGCAATAGGTTTCTCTAAAGGGGATCGATAGCTTGACTGCAACTCCTATTATTTTAAATAGAAAACGTTTTTTTTTATCTCTGTTATACTATATACCAGTGTTTTAATGCAGATCAATATAAATTGTTAATTTTATACATGTGTGCCTAAAAGTTGAGTTTGACTGCAATCCCCGCTTTACTGTCTTGTCCATTATTGTACTTAAGGAGGCTTTCTTTACTTGCTTCAAAACATTGCCTTGAAAAAGTATTCATACCCCTTGAAATTTTCCACATTTAGTCATGTTACAACCAAAAACATAAATGTATTTTATTGGGATTTCATGTGATAGACCAACACAAAGTGGCATATAATTGTAAAGTGGAAGGAAAAGGATAAATGTTTTTCATAAAAATGTCACTAATAAATATGTGAAAAGTGTGGCCTGCATTTATATTCAGCCCCCCTGAGTCAATACTTTGTAGAACCCCCTTTCACTGCAATTACAATTACAAGTCTTTTTTGTGATGTCTCTACTAGCTTTGCCCATCTAGAAAGTGATATTTTTTGCCTTTTCTTCTTTGCAAAATACCTCAAGCTATTTAGATTAGATAGAGAGCGTCTGTAAACAACAATTTTCAAGTCTTGTCACAGATTCTCAATTGGATTTAGGTCTGGACTTTGACTGGCCATTCTAACACATGACTATGCTTTGATCGAAACCATTCCATTTTAGCTCTGGCTGTATATTTAGGGTCGTTGTCCTGCTGGAAGGTGAACCTCCTCCCCAGTCTCAAGTCTTTTGCAGACTCTAACAGGTTTTCTTTTAAGATTGCCCTGTATTTGGCTCCATCCATCTTCCCATCAACTTTGACCAGCTTCCCTGTCCCTGCTGAAGAAAAACATCCACACAACACCAACACCACCATGTTTCACGGATGGTATGTTCAGTGTGATGTGCAGTGTTAGTTTTCCACCACACATGTTTTTCTTTCAGGCCAACAAGTTAAATCTTGGTCTCATCTGACCAGAATACCTTCTTCTACATCACGGTTTTCCAAAGTACGGCCCACGGGCCACATCGGGCCCACTAGGCCGTTTTTACCGGCCTGCAGCTAGAGTCATTAGATTCGCCGCAGGGACGGTCTTTGTGCCAAAGCATTGTGGGGTTGCAAAACCTGTGATGCATACTTAGCCCCGGCAGTATTCAGCACAGGTCCCACAACCACTCCCCACGCTGTGCCTCAACCAATCCCGGCGCTCGCTCGGCCTGGACCAATCTCGGCGCTCGCTTGGCCTGGACCAATCCCGGCGCTCACTCGGCCTGGACCAATCCCGGCGCTCGCTCGGCCTGGACCAAGGCACAGTGCACAGTGGTAAAGTACGGAGAGACTGAGGAGGAAACAAATGTGCAGAATGGGGATGAATTGGCTATGTTGGGGGCACAGTTTTTAGTGTGGCGGGGGGTGTGGAGTTGATTGCTCTAAAGGGGACACAGTTGTGGAAGGGTATGGCAGTGAGGGGGACACAGTTGTGGGGGGTTATGGCACTGAATGGGATACGATTTGGGGGGTTTGACACTGAAGGGACAAAGCTGTGGGGGGGTGGTTATGACAGTTGTAGGGGGTTTGATGGCTGTGATGGGGACACAGGGGGATCTGATGGTCTGAGCGTGACACAAATGTGCAGAGGGGCTCTGATGGAGACATCAGTTGGCAGGGATCCTCTGATTAGGGATGGAGACACAAATGTGTGGGGAGACTCTGATGGGGACACCGATTTAATGCACAATGGAAGTTAACTACATTTAGCTGCAGGAGTAGGACACAGGTGCACCATCTTGCCCCGCTTCCAGAAGCCTGAATAATAAATCTTTTTTTTCTCGGCCCCCGAGTATGTGTAAAATTTACGATGTGGCCCTCGAAATTGAAAATTTGGAGACCCCTGTTCTACATGTTTTCTGTGTCCCCCACATGGCTTCTCGCAAACTGCAAACAGGACTGCAATCACCACTTTACCGTCTTGTCCATTATTGCACTGAAGGAGGCTCTCTTTATTTGCTTCTACACAGGAGCTCTTACCTTTGGATCATTTTATATGGACTATTAGTTTATTGCGCTGCACTATATTTTGTATTATGATTTGTCAAGGCATTTTGGATTATCCTTGAGTGTCAGCTAGCAATTTTATTTATACTTAAAATATTCATTAATATGCTGAATATCTGTCGTTTATATGGTGATTTATAAAAAACTGCCTCTTTTTTCATATTTATAAGAATAACAGCAATGACACCCCAAGGAAGGCCAGGATAGGCCAGCAGCAAGCTTTCATTCCCTAAGCCAGAGCTAATAATATATGTTGGGCTGAGTGGAGAAACTTCCCTATTTAGACATCAGTGCAGGACTTGCAGTCAGTGAGACCTACTGGACATAATATAGCTACCTGCTCCCTGATCAGACCTGCGATCACAGCATCTGGCAGGGGGGAGTCTTCCGGCCCTGACCTCCTTAGCACCTTTGAGAGGTCTTGTGACCCAATGACAAGCACCTTAAAAGAAGTAGATATTGGAGTATTTCCCCCCCAATAAACCAAGTTCTTTAGGAACACCAAACTTTCACCATGCCCACTGATCAACATGGTCACAACAAAAAGTTCTAGCGCACAGGATTAGGGGTGGATTGGGGGCAAGACTTAATAAAAATAAAGATGTTCCTTTAAAAATAATGATGGTGAATTTGGAGAGTAAAACACACACTAGGGCTAAGCTTTTCTCAGGAGTGAAGCCAACTCTGGATATCCATGTAAGAAAAAACACAGGAACGCCCCTCTGAGTGCAAGGTTTAATGTACAATAATATAAAGTAATTCAACACTTACATAACAGTGAAGCCCTGTACACACGATCGGATATCTGATGGAATCTAACCCGATGGATTTTTCGTCGGATATCCGATGAAGCTGACTTTTATCAGTCTTGCCTACATACCATCAGTCAAAAATCCGACCGTGTCCAACGCAGTGACGTAAAACACTACGACGTGCTGAGAAAAATTAAGTTCAATGCTTCCGAGCATGCGTCGACTTGATTCTGAGCATGCATGGATTTTTGATTGATGGACTTCCACACAGACGATCGTTTTTTTCTATCGGTTTTTTATCCATAGGAAAATTTTAAAACATGTTCTATTTTTTTTTAACGATTGAAAACAAACTGATGGGGCCCACACACGATCTGGTTTGTCCGATGAAAACGATCCATCGGTCCGTTTTCATCAGACAAACCGATCGTGTGTCCCGGGTGACAAAATTCGCCCAGGATAGTCCCCAGCATCTCCTGTGTTTTTTTCACCCATCAACAAGGCAACATGGTACACTTTGAACTATCAAAGGGTTAGTCGGTTGAGTTTGCACCCCTCCCCAGGCCAAAGGTTCTGTCTTGGGCAGACCCCATAGTACTCTTTGTACACAATAAGAGGTTCAAGAGCACATACAGCCACGTGCCTATTTATATACAGTATCTCACTTACATCTTTCTGTATTCTCGATAGTGCGCTCCGTGATAATTTTAGGTTATCATGCTTGGTTCTGAAATTGCACCCACCCTTACTTCCTGTGGTTTTGTTTTGCAAGATATTATAGACTGATAAGACCTCTGCTTCCCTCTTTTACAAAAGAGTTCCGCTGTCTGTTTTTAGTTGTCTTTGACAGTCAGTAATCTGGCACCAGCTTAGTGAAGGCTTTGTTTACCATCTATGCAAATAGTTAGAAGTCAAGGAGACCTGCACAAAACTTGCTTGAAATTGTCTTTGGTTATAAAAGGTTGCCCACTCTGGGACTGGACTGGACCATAGGCTAACTAAGAACATTCCTTTTCAAGATGTACATGCAGTGTTGGCAACCGTCCGTATTTTTACGGACAGTTCGTAAAAACTGGCACTTTTCCCCCCGTTCGTAAATGTCCGTGGTTGCGGGAATGTACCAGTAAAAATAGCCGAGATCGGTTCGGCTTGGAACTGCGCATGGAGATTGGAGGCAGAGGGTGATGGTGGCTGGGGTGGCACCACAGAGGGGGATGGAGGCAAGGGGCAATGGAGGCAGGGGGAGAATGGAGGCAGGGGGTGTTAGTGGCCGGGGGTGATTGGAAGCAGGGGGTGTTGGCGGCACCGCAGAGGGGGATGGTGGCACCGCAGAGGGTGGGGGGTGGAGACGGTTGTTGGTGGCACCGCAGAGGGAGATGGAGGCAGGGGGCCTGGGGGAGATTGGAGGCAGGGGGAGATTGTGGCAACGCAGAGGGGGATGGAGTCAGGGGGTGATGTGACTAAATAATTTGCCCTTATTATATCGAAAATAACAAAAATATGTTTTTTTACCTTAATATCTACCTTAAATCACATTGCTATTTGCCTAGCATACTTGTTTGTATCCTAAATACTGAAATTTGCACATAAAAATGTAATTTAGTAACTTTTGTGAAATGCCAGTAAAAACGTGGCTGCGCCAGTAAATTTTGTGTGTTGTGCCAGTGAATTTCAATCTGGTAGGTTGGCAACACTGTGTACATGTGGAATGCAAATCACAGGTGTATTACATTTGTCACTCCAGAGATAGGAGCTTTAAATGCACAGAATGAGAGCCATTGTTAGATGAACCCAACCCCTTTCACTTCTCACAGACCAGCCTGTATCCTCCTCAATTCCCTGCATTTAGATGGGTGCCAAGGCCCTGGAGTCTACTCTTGCTCCACCGTAATCCACCATCCAATTGACAAGCCACAGCGCACTACTCACTTCCACTCAAAGCCATGCTTCACCACAACATGTTTCACCCAGAGCAGGGCTTAGGGATGATCCCCTAAATCCAAGTGCTCGGTGTGCATGAAAACATTGAAAAATCATTATTTGCATCAATATGCATTTAGAAATGTCCTCTAGACACATATAAATGCAGGATTCACAGTGCCAGTGTAAATGAGGCCTAAAGAAGTATGTTGATTTTTTATTGGGGGGGTAATTCTCCCCTAAAACCATTTGCAACATTAAAAGCAAGATCTCCCATGGACGTCCCAGGTTGACCAGGGCTTGAGCTCTCTCTTTGTGTAGGGGGGTTGCGGGACATTCTGAATCTAGTGTAAGGTTGCCATTCATCCTCTTTTTCCATGGGTAGTCCCCGTGGCAAGTGGTTTGTCCTCGGTAAACGACTGTCCCCAGTTTGTCCCCGGAGTCTTGAGTTTGTGGTGTAAACGCTGTGTGCACGGCAAGTTCTGCTGCCATGTTCCAGCTGTGCCATTTCTCACTTACACTTGCAGGGTGCGTTGGAGCCTGCATACTGCAAACCATAAACTACCTATCGGCTCCTGGGGACAATGTTCCAAATTGTTAGTAGGCCTGATTCCTGAACTGTTACTTATGACTGCTGAACTGTAAATGTTACTTAATCCTGACACCTGAACTATGTGAGTTATCTAATCTTGACCCCTGAACTCTGTGCATTACTTAATCCTGACCCTCTCAACTCTGTGTGTTATCTAATTCTGACCCCTGAATTGTGTGCGTTATTTAATCCCGGCCCCTGATATTTGTGCATTATCTAATCCTGGCCCCCTGAACGCTATACTTAAAGTGATTGTAAACCTTCCTTTTTTTTAAATAACAAACATATCATACTAACCTCCACTGTGTAGTTTGTTTTGCACAGTGTGGCCCCGAATCTCGTCTTCTGGGGTCGCTTGTGGCTCCTACTTGCATCTGTAAACCCAGGCTGTAAACCCAGCGCTTCTCCCAGGGGGTTACCTTGCAGGCATGCTCCCGAGTCCAGCATCTGCGTGCATAGACACAGAATGCCGGACTTGGCCCCACCACCCGCCAACTGCGTCATTGTATTTGATTGACAGCAGCGGGAGCCAATGGCTGCGCTGCTATCAATCCATTCAAGAGTCGAGGGAACAAATGGGCTCAGGTGGGCTAGAGGGCCAGTCACTGACTTATCTAATTCTGACCCCCAGAACTCTGTGCGTTATTAAATACTGACCCCCTGAACTTTGTGTGTTTTCAAATCCTGACCCCCTGAACTCTGTGCGTTATCAAATCCTGACCCCTGTGAACTTTGTGTGTTATCTAATCCCGACCCCCTGAACTATGTGCATTATCTAATCCCGACCCCCCTGAACTTTGTGCGTCATCAAATCCTAACCCCTAAACTCTGTGCGTTATCTAATCCTGACCCCCCTGATCTCTGTACGTCATCAAATGCTAACCCCTAAACTCTGTGCGTTATCTAATCCTAACCCCCGGAACTCTGTGCATTATCTAATCCTGACCCTCGGAACTTTGTGCGTTATCTAATCCTGACCCCCCTGAACTCTGTGCGTTATCTAATCCTGACCCCCCTGAACTCTGTGCGTTATCAAATCCTAACCCCTAAACTCTGTGCGTTATCTAATCCTGACCCCTGGAACTCTGTGCGTTATCTAATCCTGACCCTCGGAACTTTGTGCGTTATCTAATCCTGACCCTCGGAACTTTGTGCGTTATCTAATCCTGACCCCCCTGAACTCTGTGCGTTATCTAATCCTGACCCCCCTGAACTCTGTGCGTTATCAAATCCTAACCCCTAAACTCTGTGCGTTATCTAATCCTGACCCCTGGAACTCTGTGCGTTATCTAATCCTGACCCTCGGAACTTTGTGCGTTATCTAATCCTGACCCCCTGAACTCTGTGCGTTATCTAATCCTGAACTCTGTGCATTATCTAATCCTGACCCCCTGAACTCTGTGCGTTATTTAATCCTAACCCCTAAACTATGTGCATTATCTAATCCTGACCCCTAAACTCTGTGCATTATCTAATCCTGACCCCTGAATTCTGTGCGTTATCTGATCCTAACCCTATACTTTACTTAATCCTGACCCCCTGAACTCTGTGCGGTGCTTAATCCTGAGCCTTAAACTCTATGCTTTATTTAGCACTGGCCCCTAAACTCTATGCTTTACTTAATCCAGACGCACTGAACTCTGTGTATTATTTAATCCTGATCTCTGAATTTTGTGCGTTGTCTAATACTGACCCCCTGAACTCTATACTTAATCCTGATCCCTAAACTCTATGCTTTACTTAATCCTGACCCCTAAACTCTATGTTTTACTTAAACCTGATCCCCTGAACTCTGTGCGTTACTTAATCACAATTTTTTCAGTTTATCAAATGGGCACATAGTTTTGGGGTATGCCACTACAAATAAAAGTGTGGTTTTGTCGTTGTAGTCAAGTAGAATTTCCTCAGATTTCATTTTGAACATCTGGTAACCTTAACACAGGGAAATTGTAAAATGTGGTGTGGTTTACTAATATGGTGGAGTGTGAGTATGGAATATTCATTCTTCGGGGGAAATGATGGACTTCATTCCATCAAATCTGGGGTTTTCCATTGCTTACTCCTGTCTATGCAGATTATGCAGATGTATGTGAAAGTAATGTCCATTGTCTTCCAGGATTGTTGTACTACGCGGGTCACGGGTATGAAAATTTTGGAAACAGTTTCATGGTACCGATTGATGCTCCAAAACCGTACAAGTCCTCCAACTGTTTGTGTGTGCGAGACATACTAAAGCGAATGCAAGAAAAAGAGACTGGGCTCAATGTATTCCTACTCGATATGTGCCGGAAGAGGTAAGAAGCAGCCTCCTGCCCCAGGGCATAGGATTATTAGAAATATCAATGGCTAAAAAAAAAGAGTGACACCTATTTTTAACTCCTTTCTGCCCAGCCTCCTGCCCCAGGGCATAGGATCATTAGAGAAAGAAAGAAAAGGCGCACCAGCCTAGTGTATTACCACTCGACACTTTATTAAATAGTAGTAATATTAAAGACTACTCACAAACGGCATAATGAACAGGCTTGTCAACAGAAATGAGGTAGATTCCCCTCAGACCACGCTCCACAATGGGGGGATAGGAAATGTGTTACTGCAGGCTGATGCCTTTCGAGGCGTCTGGGGCCTCTTCATCAGAGCTCGACATAGGATCATTAGAAATATCAATGTCTAAAAAAAAAAGCCATCTGTTTTTGGACCGAAGGATAGCGGACCGATGGGGCCTACACACGATCGGTTTGGACCAATGAAAACGAACTTCAGTCCGTTTTCATCGGTTTGAACCGGTCGTGTGTACGCGGCTTAAGACAGCTCAGTCACAGTACTGGGAGCAACCAGTGAGCACATTCTCAGCACATAAACCTTGAACATCCATAGTGTGCATGTGCTGTGTCATTGCACATATGTGTTATGTGGCCAGCAATAGGTTAAATATGTAAACTCTTTAGAAGCGCATCATGATTTGAATTTGGATATTTAAAGTGTATGGCCCGGATTCATAAACAATCGCCTATCTTTAGGCGAGTGTAGCGTATCTCAGATACACTATGCCGCCGTAACTTAGTGAGGCAGGTTCCTTATTCAGAAAGAATTTGCGCCGTAAGTTACGGCGGCGTAGTGTAAATGGGCCGGCGTAATTCAAAATAGGCAGGTAGGGGGCGTGTTGTATGGTAATGACCCGTGACCCCACGTAAATGACGCGTCGAACGAACGGCGCATGCGCGGTCCGTGGACATATCACAGTGCGCATGGTCGAAATCACGGCGCAAATGAATGAATGAATGAAGAACTTATATAGCGCAGCACATGCGAAGTAAATCGCCTCTGGGCGCTTGTTGTTCCTGTCTCCTTTGAGATCAAAAGAGATGAGTCTTAATCTTTCTCCTGAAGACTAAGTAGTTCTCCTCCAGCCGAATGCTGGCTGGTAAGGCGTTCCATAGTCTGGGACCTTGGACAGCGAATCTCCTGTCTCCTTTGGACTTGTATCTGGCTTTCGGTATCTGAAGCCGATTTTGATTGGTGGAGCGTAGAATACGATTGGGATTGTGAACTTTTAATTTTTCGCATAGATAATGGGGAGCATTCCCATGGATACATCTATGCGTTAGACAGAGAGCTTTAAAGGTGATTCTGTCTTTAACTGGTAGCCAGTGAAGGGATCTCAGTGAAGGTGAGATTGATTCCCAGGGTTTTTTCCCAGTCACAAGTCTGGCGGCCGTATTTTGAACGACTTGAAGACGAGCGATTTGGTACTTGGGGAGTCCGAGGTAAAGGGCATTTGCATAGTCCAGTCTGGAGTTTACAATCGCTCCCACCACGACCGCTATGTCTTTCTTGGGAATAAAAGGCGTGAGTCTGCGTAGTAGGCGCAGCAGATAGTGCGATCCTCTGACTACTGCCCCTATTTGTGCGTTCATTGTCATGTCGGAGTCAAAGATGACCCCAAGACTTTTGACTTTGGCGCTAGGGGTGATGATTTTGCCCAGAATGGGCGGGGGGATCCAGGTTGTTGTCGATTGATTCCTACGCTTGGCGTGAAACAGAAGAAGTTCTGTTTTCGCTCCGTTGAGTTTGAGATAACTCTTTGTCATCCAGTCCTCTATCAAAGAGAGGCATGTCTCTAGGTTGAGGTGGTGATCCTTTTTATTGCAAATGCAGAAGTACAGTGAATAGTGAATGCTTTTGACGTGAACGTAACTTACGCACAGCCCTATTCGCGAACGACTTATGCAAATGACGGAAAATTAGACGCTGTCCCGACGTCCATACTTAACATTGCCTGCGCCTCATATAGCATGGTTAACTTTACGCCGGTCCGACGTCTTATGTAAATGACGCAAATAGATACACCGGCGCAACTACGCTCGTGAATCGGCATATCTACCTAATTTGCATATTCAACGTGTAAATCTACGGAAGCGCCACCTAGCAAGATACGAGCGGCGTAAGTCTCTTAGGCAGCTTGTATCTTAGCAAAATTCCGGCGTATCTTGTTTTCTGAATACAGAAAAAAGATACGCCGGCGCATCCTAGAACTTATGTGGCGTATCAACAGATACGCCAACGTAACTTCTTACTGAATCCGGGCCTATATCTTTGTAACGGAACGTGCCACACTCCTTTTGAGTGCTTCTGTCATATACTGCTTCCTATCAGTCTGGAGATAAATATCACATATTCCAGCTGCTCACAAGCACACAACGAGACGAGACTTGTTTGTCTGCTGAACATGGAGTGTTTAATAGAACCAAGAAAACAACCTTATATACAGTTAAAGAAGAGGTAACCAGAACGTAAATTAACATGAGCTAATTAACTAATCATTTACCCAGACTAGGCGACTCATAGATGTGACCTTTCAGGGTAGACGTCACGTCTCCGCTCACCTGCTATACAATACACATTATCATAAGTGTAAACACAGGACATCTTCACACAATAGCAGGGTCAATTAGCACAGAGAACAGACAGATGGCTGGAGGTGATTGCATTAGCATCTAACAGTATGTGCGAGTCACTCTTACAATTAACCCGTTGAGTTCAGAATCAACAAACAGTAAATAGTTCTTTACAGATATCCTGGAATATATTGTGAATAATAATTACATAATAATATCATCTCTGGTAGTAGAAGATATAATTTCTCAGTCATTCTATGCCCCTAGTGGACATAGGATGATTTTAGATATAAGAGGGTCAGAGGATGTCCCGAGTGAGTCTGTCACAATCTTCAATACACCTTTGCTATACATGCTTATTGTGTTTCCTCCTTATAAAATGAATGCTAATATAGAAAAATACATGACAGCATACATGGCAACTGACAGCTGACAACTCTAATATTCTTGCTCAAGCATGGGTTATTAGCCTTATCAGCCTTGCCCAGTTCTCTCCTGCTGAACTATAGAACACCTCCCTCATATTATGGAGAGGGGGTGCTAGGGGGTTGCTTGCTCTTTTTGAACAGTTTTGATTGATTTTTTTTTATATATGCACACTATATTACCATAAGTATTGGGACACCTGCCTTTACACGAACATGAACTTTTGTCACTTGACATCAGAGCTATAGCCAAAAGACGGCTACAGCGTGGATCTCAAATGCCGGGAGGGCGTCCATGTACGTCTTCTCATTCTCACTGCGCCCACTTGATTGCCGAGTACTCGGCTGCTCACAGAGCAGGGTAATGGGCCAATCACAGCTGAGACAGATGATCACGGAAGTAAACAGAAGCCGATTACCGCCTTTTTTGTCTTCACGCTGTTAGCGTAAAGAAGAGAATAAAGCCATTAGCCGGCTTCTGTTAGAGCAGGGGTGTCAAACTCCATTTCATCGTTGGCCGCATCAGCATTATGATTGCCCTCAAAAGGGCCGCTTGTATCTATAAGATTAAATATCCAGCGCATCCCCTCCCCTTACATTAGATGTCAAGAGCCACCCCACCATCAGAAGCTGAGTCCCCCACTCTCCGTTACATCACAGTGCACCCCCCTTTCCTTATGCTGCTGCTGGGAAGAATCTTAAAGCAGAAAGTAGGGGGTCTGGAGGAGGACCAGAGGAGGGCTGGAACTCTCCTACAGCTGCAAAAAAGGTGCAAGGGCCACATGAAATTGCCTGGAGGGCCGCATTCGGCCCGCGGGCCTTGTGTTTAAAACCTGTGTTAGAGGGACATCAATCCCCTAAGTGCCCACCAGTGCTGCTAATCAGTGGCCATCAGTACTGCTAATCATCACCCACTTGTGCCACCTATAAGTGCCCATTAGTGCTGCCAATCAGTGGCCATCAGTGCTTCATCATGGTTCAGGTCAGGACTCTGGACAGACCAGTCAAGTTCCTCCACCCCATGTCTTTATGGACCTGTGCACTGGACCAAATCAATTGGTGGAGGGGGATTATGGTGTGGGGTTGTTTTTCAGGGGTTGGACTTGGCCCCTTAGTTCCAGTGAAGGGAACTCTTAAGCCATCAGCATACCGAGATATTTTGGACAATTTCATGCTCCCAACTTTGTGGGAACAGTTTGGTGATGGCCCTTTCCTGTTCCAATATGACTGAGCACCAGTGCACAAAGCAAGGTCCATAAAGACATGGATGAGTGAGATGGAGTGGAGGAATCAGACTGGCCTGCACAGAGTCCTGACCTCAACCCAATAGAACACCTTTGGGATGAATTAGTGGGGAGACTTCGAGCCAGGACATTTCAGAAGGATTTGCAAGAAAATGCAGCCTATGTGTTTCTCTCATTACAAGCTGTTTGTTACAAACTGTATCTGTCTGTCTCTCATCCCAAAACATATCTTTTTACAGGAACCAGTATGACAACACTATCCTAATTCCTGACAACCTGAGGGTGACGGCGAACATTGTCTTTGGCTATGCCACGTAAGTTTTGCTCTTATCCATTGACCTTGGCTGACAGCTAAAGATATGATCATCCAGTTGTGGGCGACCATAGAGCCTAATGATCAGCAAATCTAGATTTTGTGCGACCATCTGGAAATATTGGATGTGTATGTGAGCCTCACATAATAAGTGCCCTTCCTAAACATAGACTATGTACCAAAAGATGAAGGTGGATTAACTACTTGCTGACCAGCCGCCGCATTTATATGCCTGCAGGTCAGCTCGGGTGGGGTGAGATCACGTAGCTATACGTCATCTCGCAGCTCAGCCAATAGGGGTGCGCACGCGCGCCCCCCGCTCGCCCCTGATCCCACGATCGCCACCGGGCACCCGCGATCGCTCGTTACAGAGCGAGAACCGTAATCTGTGTGTAAACACACAGCTCCCGGTGTTGTCAGGGGGAGAAATGACTGATCGTCTGTTCATACAATATATGAACAGCGATCAGTCATTTCTCCAAGTCAGTCCCACCCCCTTCAGTTAGAACACATCCAGGGAACACGATTAACCCCTTCCTCGCCCCTAGTGTTAACCCCTTCACTGCCAGTGGCATTTTTATAGTAATCAATGCATTTTTATAGCACTGATCGCAATAATAAAAAGCCAATGCTCCCAAAAATGTGTCAAACGTGTCCGAAGTGTCCGCCATAATGTCGCAGTACTGATAAAAATCGCTGATCGCCGCCATTACTAGTAAAAAAAAAAAATAATAATAAAAATTCCATAAAACTATCCCCTATTTTGTAAACGCTATATTGTTTGCGCAAACCAATCAATAAACGCTTTTTGTGATTTTTTTTTTAATATATTTTTGGGGATGAAAAGTAAAAAATATGTTTTTTTTTTCAAAATTGTCGCTATATTTTTGTTTATAGCGCAAAAAATTAAAAACGCACAGGTCATCAAATACCACCAACAGAAAGCTCTATTTATGGGAAAAACAGGATGCCAATTTTGCTTGGGAGCCACGTCGCACAACCGCACAATTGTCAGTTAAAGCGATGCAGTGCCGAATCGCAAAAAGTGGCCTGGTCATTGACCAGCAATATGGTTCGGGGCTGAAATGGTTAAAAAATATAAATTGCCTTTCTTTCTTTTTTTAAATATGCTTTAAGCTGGCAAAAGGGGAAAAATTATACCCTTACACTAGGTTCACACCTATGTGTTTTTTAGCGCATTTTGCAGGTTGCATAAACATACTCCAGTCCATTTAACCACTTTCCGACCGCCACATGTAGATATACGTCGGGAGAATGGCACGTTAAGGCAGATGCACGTATATATACGTGCCTGCCTTTGCACGGGTCGGGGGTCCGATCGGGACCCCCCCCACTACATGTGGGGTTCGGAAACCCGCGGGGAGCGATCCGGGACAAGGGACGTTTCTAGCCGCCCGCTCAAGATCGCTCCCCGGAGCTGAAGAACGGGGAGAGCCGTATGTAAACACGGCTTCCCCGTGCTTCACTGTGGCGGCTGCATCGATCAAGTGATGCCTTTTATAGGGAGACTCGATCGATGACATCAGACCTACAGCCACACCCCCCTACAGTTGTAAACACACACAGGGAACACACAAATCCTACACCGCCCCCTGTGGTTAACTCCCAAACTGCAACTGTCATTTTCACAATAAACAATGCAATTTAAATTAATTTTTTGCAGTGAAAATGACAATGGTCCCAAAAATGTGTCAAAATTGTCAGAAGTGTCCGCCATAATGTCGCAGTCATGAAAAAAATCGCCTATCGGCGCCATTAGTAGTAAAAAAATAAAAAAAAAAAAAAAATACAATAAAACTATCCCCTATTTTGTAAACGCTGTAAATTTTGCGCAAACCAATCGATAAACGCTTATTGCAATTACTTTTACCAAAAATAGGTAGAAGAATACGTATCGGCCTAAACTGAGGAAAAAAAATGTTTTTATATGTTTTTGGGGGATATTTATTATAGCAAAAAGTAAAAAATATTGCATTTTTTTCAAAATTGTCGCTCTATTTTTGTTTATAGCGCAACAAATAAAAACCGCAGAGGTGATAAAATACCACCAAAAGAAAGCTCTATTTGTGGGGAAAAAAGGACGCCAATTTTGTTTGGGAGGCACGTCGCACGACCGCGCAATTGTCTGTTAAAGCGACGCAGTGCCGAATTGTAAAAACGCCTTTGGGCATTTAGCAGCATATTGGTCCGTTGCTTAAGTGGTTAATATGGTTTCCTAGTGTACATGTCTCCTGCAGCAGATTGCATTTTGCATGTAATAGACTTGATTAGCTTTGTCAGTGCCCATCAGTGCTGCCTATCTGTGCCCATCAGTGCTGCCTATCTGTGCCCATCAGGGCCACATCATCAGTGCAGCCTCTTCAGTGCAACTTCATCAGCGCACATCAGTGAAGAAGAAAAATACTTATTTGAAACATTTTATAACAGAAACGTATTATTAGTGCAGCCCCATCACTGCCTATCAGTGTAGCTTTGTCAGTGCCCATCAGTGCAGCTTATCTGTGCCCATCAGTGCTGCTTATCTGTGCCCATCAGTGCTGCTTATCTGTGCTCATTAGTGTTGCCTATTGCCACCTCATCAGTGCCCATCAGTACACATCAGTGAAGAAGAAAAATTACTTATTTGCAACATTTTATAACAGAAACTAAAAAAAAACTAAATGGTTTCCGCTCAAAATTCTCAATCTTTTTTCATTTGTTTAGCAAACAATAAAAATCATCTAATGATGGTTAAATATCACCAAAAGAAAGCTCTATCTGTCTTAAAAAAATGATAAAAATGTCATATTGGTACAGTGTTGCATGACCGTGTAATTGTCTTTCAAGGTGCAACAGTGCTGAAAATTGACCTGGGCAGGAAGGGGGTAAAGATGCTCAGTATTAAAGTAGTTAATATCAGTGTGACCGCTTTAGGGTATATACTGTATACTCTAATAAGCATTGTTGTTGGGAATGATCATAAAATGTAGGCAACTATTTGGATTCATCCTCATATGCCCGGCTCTTTACTGACAGCTCTTGAGTCTCGGTGGTTATTGGTGGACTGGCTCCAGTACTGCAGGCTGACCATGATTCCTAGAAGTCATACTAAGAAATGACGGTCACTTTGACGTGAGTCCCAAGAAGTTTTCAGGACTCTCTGCAGGAAATCTAACACAGCAAAAAGAGAAACACTTCCTGCTTCTTCAGAATACAGGAAATAAGACTTCCTGCTTTTACCTAATATTTTCAACATTTCTCAGTTTAACTTTTTGAAAGTTTCCACTGTTATTTTTGAAGGATTTAAGGCAGAACTGTGGCTGGCAAGTCTCAAGAAACAAATTGCACAAGAGCAAAAATATTTTGCAGCTAACCAGTCCTTAGATGTGGGGGCTGCTTTTGTTTTACCTCTTTCAAGCTTCTATCCTCCTATTCGCACCTGCTGATCCTGCCAGTAACACATTTCCTGTCCTGGGGAGACAGCACTCACTTCACTGTACTGTGTCTATGGAGAAGTGTTGTCACCTTAGGACAGGAAGTGTGCTAGGACTGCAGGACTTCTCTCCCTCTCCTTTCTCCATAACGTAGAGGGGAGGTGTTCTGTACTTCACAGAGGTGAAATGGGCAGAGCTAATAAAACGTCAGTACAGAAAATGATGTTAGCTCGCTACATTAAGTTAGGAGTAGGGATGAGCTCCGCATTTGATTCAAACGTATCGTATTCGACTCAAACTTTTTCCGTTCGTACGTTCGACAAATTTCGAACAAAATGGGTCGTTCGCGCCAAATTCGAGTGACACGCAACGGCCCATAATTCACTGCGGCATTGCACGCTGATGATTGGCCAAACATGCACTATGACCCTGCATCCTTGGCCAATCACAGCGCGCAAAAAACGGAGAGCCATAATTGGCCAAAGCCAGGGTGGCTTTGGCCAATTGTGGCTCAGGGCTTTAGCACACGCCCCACACCATAAAAGGCCGCCTGCTGGGCGGCCTCGTGTAGTGTGTTTCGGCGCTGAACAGAGATCAGTCAGAGAGACAGAGAGATTGTCTTTTATATAGCTAGATAGAGCAGGCAGGCTAGTCAGTTTAGCTTAATTTACAGTGTGTAGAGGATATATATACATCCCTAGGAGTTGTACATATATTTATACATTGTATAGCTTAGCTAGATCAGTTCTTCCTAATTTACTGGCAGGCAGGTGATTGTGCTATTTAACTACTTGCCGACCGCCCGCCGTCATATTACTGCTGGCGAGAGCCGTAGCTATATGTCCGCAATAAAGCGACCGCTAGGGGGCGCGCGTACCCGCTCGCCCCCGAGTCCTGCGCGCGTGCTCGTTCGTTACAGAGCGGGGATCGGGAGCTTTGTGTGTAAACACAAAGCTCTCGGTCCTGTCAGCGGGGAATTCCCCTAGTGGGGCCACCCCCCCATACAGTTAGAACACACCCAGGAACACACTTAACCCCTTCCCTGCCCCCTAGTGTTAACCCCTTCACTGCCAATGGCATTTTTATATTAATACAATGCATTTTTATAGCATTGATCGCTATAAAAATGCCAATGGCCCCAAAAATGTGTCAAAAGTGTCTGAAGTGCCCGCCATAATGTCGCAGTACTGAAAAAAAATGCGGATCGCCGCCATTACTGGTAAAAAAAAAATATTAATAAAAATGCCATAAAACGACCCCCTATTTTGTAAACGCTATAACTTTTGCGCAAACCAATCAATAAACGCTTTTTACGTATCGGCCTAAACTGAGGAAAAAAAATGTTTTTTTATATATTTTTGGGGGGATATTTATTACAGCAAAAAGTTAAAAATATTGCATTTTTTTCAAAATTGTCGCTCTATTTTTGTTTATAGCGCAAAAAATAAAAACTGCAGAGATGATCAAATACCACCAAAAGAAAGCTCTATTTGTGGGAAAAAAAGGACTTAAATTTTGTTTGGGAGCCACGTCGCACGACCGCGCAATTCTCAGTTAAAGCGACGCAGTGCCGAATCACAAAAAGTGCTCTGGTCATTGGACAGCAATATGGTCCGGGGCTAAAGTGGTTAAAGACGTTATCACACGTATAGACACCCAGCAGGTACAATATTTAAAGGAATTTTTCTTTTTCTTTTTTAATTTAAGCATTATTAAAATCACTGCTCCTGGAGCAGTGATTTTAATAATGTTTAAATAAAAAAATAAAAATAATGAAAAATTCCTTTAAATATTGTACCTGCTGGTCTATAGTTTGCCTGTGAAAACGTCTTTGAGAACCCGGGTCTTAAAAACTGTCATTTATCCAGGAGTCCTGCTCCTGAAAAAACGACCGGTTTTAAAGCTTTTTTTCCATTGGTACATGTTCCCTGGGGCAAGACCCGGGTTCTCAAAGACGTTTTCCAACAATAACTTGAATATTGGTCTTTAAAATGAGCACCTTTGAATTTGAATGTTCGAGTCCCATAGACTTCGATGGGGTTCTAAATGTTCGATCGAACGGGCGGTCTGTTCAAACGTTCTGGTGCAAACCGAACGCGGGGGTGTTCGGCTCATCCCTAGTTAGGAGCTCACTTGATTTCTGTCTGGTCCAACTGGTATTATTTTTTATTGTCTATTGGGAGATTTGTATTTGTAGATAACATTTGGTTCTATGCAGCTGTCTACAGAATGTGGACACTGGCAAAGGGAATAAAACATTGAAGGCCGACCCCTGTATAACCTTTGTGCTAACTGCTGTGCTCCAGTTTTTTGGTAGCCGAGTTTTTCAGCAAATTTTTTTGTGCTGAAAATGCCTCCCTCGGCTTATACTCAAGTGACCTGTTTGCGCCTGATCTCCCGGACTTTGGGGACCCGGTACAGGGCGGTCGTAGGCCTTCTGGAGCCGGAACCCTTCCATAGAATCCCATGTTAAACGTCACCCCTTCCATAGAGTCTAGTCATGGGCACAGTGAGGCATGGGCACAGTGAGGCATGGGCACAGTGAGGCATGGGCACCGTGAGGTATGGGCACAGTGAGGCATGGGCACAATGAGGCATGCACATGGACACAGTGAGGCATGAAGGCTTATACTCGAGTCAATACGTTTTCCCATTTTTTGTGGTAAAATTAGGTGCCTCGGCTTATATCCGGGTCAGCTTATACTCGATTATATAGGTAGTTAATTTCCTATTAACATAGTTGCTTCTCTGCATTTTTTTTCTCATCAATCAAGAGACTTAAAGGAGAAGTATAGAATTACAAAAATAAACAAACATACAGCTGCAGCTGTCCCCCGCCAGCTCTAAGTGGGAGAACTGAGCAATCATATGACCCCTGATCACTCAATTCTCAATTCACTCTGAGCAAAAAGCAGTGTTAGTCACCACTCTCTGCTTTTCCCCTCCAGCGCTCACTGGAGCGATGGGCTAGAGAGAGGGTGGGAGCAGCTGGCTCCGACTCTCAGCCGCTCGCTGATTAGAAATCTGGGTGGCTACCAGAGCCTGGAGTGGCTCTGTGACATCAACTGACAGCAGGGAATAGCCCTCTTTTTTTCCGGCTGATTCTGGGTCACAGGAGAGTACAAGTAAGTGCACTTCTGTGACCCAGAAGAGAAGTATGGCCGAAAAAGCATCGGTCATACTTCATTTTTAAAGCCCTACTCAAAATTTGAAAATGATCCATTGCAATGGAGCTGTGCCGAAACTGCAAGGATGTAAAGTCTAGGGGACTGGAGAAACACTTAAACCTACCTTATCCTTGGCTCCCCGGTAGATGGAGCTCCCCCACACTCTGACGGTGGACCCTCCCACCCGGCATTGGTCTTGATGATCTCAGGATTTTAGACCACTGGAGTATGGGAGGAAGATGATACAGGGAGTGGTCTAGCAGTGTGGAGGATCAGGTAAGTAAATCCTCTTTTCAAGTTCCCTAGACCTAAATGAGCAATTAACCCTTGCAGTGAGGGCACAACCCTACTGCAAGGAATCATTTAAAAATGTCCCAGAGTTAAGCCTTGTACAAACGCACGGTTGTACAAGGCTTTCAGGTTTCTCGTCAAGAAAACTGCCCAGAATCTCTACGAGAAAAATAGAGAACCTGCTCACTATTTTCCTCAACGTGATTCTCGGCAGTGTTTTTCTCCCAAGAAACCCGAGCGTCTGTATACTTGCCTGTTGCCGTGGAAACCTGCGCATTCTCTAAATGACTTTGACGCATGCGCGGTAGCCTCCAATGCTGCTTGAGCTAGTCCTGATACAGCCACCTTCTGGATCACTTTTCTATGATGATGCCTTGGAGGCCATACCCAGACCCTGTTGGACTAAAGATTGCTTGGCTAGCCTAGAACGTGACCTTTCGGGCGCTGGGCTCTGTTTTTGGTGCTTTTCAGACCTTTTTGTACTATGTAATGCTGGCCATACGCTATACGAAAAATGGGCTGAGATTCAGTCATTTAGGCGGCGTACACACGACCGAGGTTCTCGCTGGAAACCAGCGAGAACCTCGCTGGAAGCTGCATTCCAGCGAGGACTTTGGCCGTGTGTACGCTCTCGGCGAGCATCCCGTCTTGATCCCCGTCGAGCAGAAATAGAGAGCACGCTCTCTATTTGCTCGACGGCCCGCCTGGATGAATGGCTGGTTGCCATTCCCGACGGGCGGGTCGCCGATTTCGACGGCCGGCAGAGAACCTCGACGGGCGGAACGATGTGTTCTGCCCGTCGAGGTTCTCTGCCGTGTGTACGCGGCCTTAGGCCGTTCATTTTTCGGCCAGTTAATGGGTCGTTAATCGGACAAATTTGGAAATTTTCTGCCAAACGAACGGTAAATTTAAAGGTTAATGTGTTTCACGTCCACTGTTTGCACTAGGTATATGTGAAAAAACAAACAAAAAATGGATTCATTTATGTCCACTGAACGCTTTATCGGTCATTACATGATGGCACTATCGTTTTCTCTCACGGCCGAATGTTTGTTTTTTCCAAAATGGATTAGAACGATTTTTCGTATAGTGCATAAAGGCCCATACAAACGATCGGACTTTTCGACAACAACGGTCCGACGGACGTGTTTTGCTGGACAATCTGACCGTCTGTAAGCTCCATCGCACAATTGTTTTTGGGTTTTCAACGGACAAATGTTTGCTGTGCTTGTCAAACTTTCCAACAACAAATGTCCGATGGAGAATCATCCGATCGTGTGTACACAAGTCCACTGGACTAAAATCCAAAATACAAACACGCATGCTCAGCACCAATGCTAAACATCAGCCAACAATAACAGAAGTTGCCCAAAGGGTGGCGGTGATAAGCTGAAAAACCACGTGATTTGGTGAATGATGGCTAAAAAAATTCTGCCGTGTGTATGCAGAACAAGTTCACGGCCAACACCCTTCGGTCAAAATCCACGGAAGTCCAAACATGTGTATGAGGCTTTAGTTAGCCACAGAGCACTCTCCAGGTCTAGATTTGTGGCACAGCTTCTGGTGTGACCTAGTCTCTGAAGACTCAATCCATGAGTAGGGCCATGGACTTTGGGCACTTGGATCTTGGCATTGTGGCACTTTCCAGACTGCGTGTATTATGTCAGTTAGCCACAGAGTGCCCTCCAGTTTTGCAGCAGTGGTATAGCCTTTGGTTTATCTGATGTCTCCCAATTGAAGTAAGCCCCTGGATTTACAAATTTTATCTCAAATGTGTCTTTTTAGTGATGGGTCCTGCATTGTGGGACTTTCAACACATTCTCTTGAGCAGTGACAATATCCCATCTCTGTATACCTTCCTCATGTGTGAGCCTCTGATCGATGTGATATGAGCCTCTTAGGTGACCTTTTCACTTTGGACTCTGTATCTTGGTGATTTCCAGACCTTCATGAACTGTCAGCTAGCCGCAGACTGCTTTCAAGTTTCAGCACTGTGACATGACCCTTGGTGTCACCCAGTCCCTGTAGACTCTCCCTGTGAGTATTTCTGTTTGTGGTTAGCATATCTTGATGTGTATCTCTTTCGCATTTGACTGTGACTTTTGTTACTTCTCAGTTGTTTGCGCACTGTATATCTTTCTGTATTTCAGTTTTAGAGCTGCGACACAGTCTGTTGGTGTGACCCAGTCTCTTATTACATATACTGCCTCACAATTTTTACCGCTAGGTGTCATTTTTTTCATAAAAATTAATGCCCTTTTTACTGAAGTTATTGTTTAGCCCAAGGAAACTTAGTACTGACCTCATCCGATAGGGACAGTGTTGCGCACATGCACTTCTTGTTCCTTTCCTGTCCTTTGTCTTAACCACTTGAGATCCCGCCTATTGTATAAAGACGGCTACAAGGTGGCTCTCAATTGCCGGGAGGACGTCTTTAGACGTCCTCGGCTCCTCCGGCCACTGGGAGGTGCACGAGCTCCGGTGGCACGCGCCTGACGCATCACTGAGATGCCGATGCACGTGCCTGGCGGCCGCGATGTCCGCCGGGCACCTGCGATCGGCGGTTAAACAGACAAGAACGTGGATCTGTGTGTAGTCAGGGAGAGAGGAGACTGATGCTGTGTCTCTTGTACATAGGGACACAGATCGATCACCTCCCCTAGTCAGTCACCTCCCCCCACAGTTGGAAACACCATGCAAGGTACACATTTAACCCCTTCCTCGCCCCCTAGTGTTAACCCCTTCCCTGCCAGTCACATTTTTTACAGTAATTAGTGCATATTTATAGCACTAATCGCTGTATAAATGTGAATGGTCTCAAAAGTGTCCGATGTGTCCGCCATAAGGTCGCAGTCCCAATAAAAATCGCAGATCGCCGCCATTACTAGTAAAAAATAAATAATAAAAAAGTAATAATTCTGTCCCCTATTTTGTAGGCGCTATAACTTTTGCGCAAACCAGTCGCTTATTGCGATTCAATTTAATTTTTTTTAGAATATGTAGAAGAATACGTATCGGCCTAAACTGAGGATTTTTTTTTAATATATATATATATATATTTTTGGGGGATATTTATTATAGCAAAAAGTAAAAAATATTTATTTATTTTTTTCAAAATTGTCGCTCTTGTTTTGTTTATAGCGCAAAAAATAAAAACCGCAGAGGTGATCAAATACCACCAAAAGAAAGCTCTATTTGTGGGGAAAAAAGGACGTCAATTTTGTTTGGAAGCCACGTCGCACGACCGCGCAATTGACAGTTAAATCGACGCAGTGCCAGAAGCTGAAATTTCGCCTGGGCAGGAGGGGGGATATGTGCCCAGTAAGCAAGTGGTTAAAAGCTCTTTGTCTCTTTCTGTTGCTTCTAGCATAATATGGGTAATCTAGGTCTCGGCCTTGCGGTACTGCCTGCCATCAGTGACCTAATTACTGCTAGCAACCTACAGACCTTACCAGCACCTACAGTCTGGGTTTGTGAGTGTACTTGGCCTTGAATTTGCTAAATACGCTCCTACTAGTGGAAGCAATTCACATGTATTGTTAGTTACGTAAGGTGACCAGATTTTTTAAATGAAATCCGGGGACATATTTTTTTTTTTTTACTAGAATGGCGCTTCTCTGCCCTTCGCCGCCACCGCTGGTCTCACAGCCTGTCGTGTCTGGCTACTACTGGGTGGAGAGTGGAGAATGATCACTCCACCAGGGAAGGCAAGAAGATAAACAGGCAGGTGGCTGGCTGGGACTTGTGTCAAAGCAAAAGAACACGCAAGCAGAGCTGAAGAAATATTCCCTCCGCTCTGACCATCACATGATCATCATAAAGGGGCACAGATAATGGAAAAAAATACACCCCCCTAAGCTAGTAGTAGTATTTTTTATTCTGCACTGACTGTCTTTGAAATTGCCCCAGTCCCTGTTCAATTCCAATCCGGGGACAAAACCGAAGACAGACTTGGTCCGGGGACAGTGTCCTCAATCCAGGGACTGTCATCTGAAACCGGGGATGTCTGGTCACCCTAGGTTAGAGGAAACTGGTGTCTGTTCTAAATCCTGGGTCACCTATTTTCTTGGATCATCCTAATCAGTGGCCTCCTTGCTTCCTGTGCCTGAGACCTACGCTGTGTCTACCAGGTCTCTTATATCCACTTTGGCCTTTGTGCCAGTCTCTTTGTGTTAGTGATACATGGAAGAATCTGCTTGTGGTTATTCAATTTACTCCTCAGCACCATCTGTGCTAGCACCTAGTTCTGATACTATTGCACCCTGGGTCGTAACTAGAAATCACAGGGCCCCATAGCAAAATGTTTTATGCCCCCCCCCCCCCCACAAAAAAATTAACTGTCATTGAACAACATATTATCACACCCATGTGGCACAGTACCCAGGCAACAGCTTATATTAATTTCGAACAACAAAGTATACAGCATACCATATCTCTCAACTGTCCCTGATTTCGAGGGACTGTCCCTGATTTGGAGCAATGTCCCTCTGTCCCTCATTCCTCCTCATTTGTCCTTCATTTTGGTCTGATCTATAAAGTTGTATATAAAATGCACTTTTTATCTATCAAAAAGTATTTTCCAGAGCTAAACCTTTCATCTGATTTCTAAATTGCTGCATTTATAAATTCCAAAAGCCAATATAAAGGAATAGTGGTGGTAAATAAAGCAATTGTGGGTTTAACCAATCTTGTTTTTTTTGTACAATTCTCCTTTAAGAGGGCGTGACAGGGGGTGTGTCCTATTTCTGCATACTTTTGCTGATAGGTGTCCCTCATTCCCATCTCAAAAAGTTGGGAAGTATGCAGCCTCCGAAGGACACACATTGCTGACCTCCATGCCTTCTAACCAATTTCTGTTCTGATTAAACTTATGTGTAAATACAAGACAAACAGGGGAGAAATAAGACAGCAATGAAGAACAGTGGCCCTAATGGTAGTTTGATCAAGTTTATTCTTAAGGTCTTAGAATTCGGCACCCTTGAACCTGGCGTTGCTCTCCCACTCTTTGTGTCAAAATTATCCTAATGAAAAAATATAGCAAACATTTTCTTCACAAAAATAGAAAAACAGTCGAAAACCGATGACAGTCTCCAACTCTCTTCCTACCTCCTGTCCAGACTCCAGAGCCTCCTCATGTGCCGCAAACTATGTCCCTTCACAGGTGCGCTCGAGCGTTCTGGCCCTCCCACTCTGCTCCCGCCCCCTCTCTGCTCCTACTGTATGCGGCTACATGTGTCGGGACATGACCGGACTCGCGGGGGCCGGGAGGCTTAAAGCAACACTAAAGAAATACGCCGTCCTAACTCTGAGTGAGTGGGGTCGTATCTATGCGCCTGATTCTTAGAATCAGTTACGCATAGATTTGTGTAAGATCCGATCAGCGTATGTCTCTTACGCCCTCGTATCTAAGTTGCATATTTACGCTGGCCGATAGGTGGCGTTTCCGCCCATTCTGAATCGGCTTACGCAAACGACGTAAACGACGTACAATACGAGTCGTATTGTACGTCGTTTACGTCGTTTGCGTAAGCGTAAGTCCGGCGTAAAGTTACCCCTGATATAGCAGGCGCAGCCAATGTTAAGTATGGACGTCGGGACAGCGTCGTATAATACGTCGATGTCCCGACGTCCATACTTAACATTGGCTGCGCCTGCTATAGCAGAGGTAACTTTACGCCGGACTTACGCTTACGCAAAAGACGTAAACGACGTACAATACGACTCGTATTGTACGTCGTTTACATTGTTTGCGTAAGCCGATTCAGAATGGGGCTGGGCGTAAGTTACGTTCACATCGTTTTCATTGACTATTTGCGACGTGATTTGGAGCATGCGCACTGGGATACGTTCACGGCCGGCGCATTCGCAGTTCCTTTGGCGCGTCATTTACGTGGGGTCAGGGATAATTTAAGTACAACACGCCCCCTACCTGCTCTATTTGAATTACGCTCGGAATACAGCACTTGCCTGAAAAAGTTGCGGAGGCGTAGCGTAAATAGGATACGCTACACCCGCACAAAGTTACGCTCATCTACCTGAATCTAGCCCTATGTGTTTTTTGTTTGTTTTTTACACAGAAAGGGTTGGAATCCTTCCTAAACTATACTGATGTTATTTTAATGCGATCAGTTTAGATGTGAATAATGTAAAATAATTACAAATGTTGTCTGAAGCTATTTTTATCATGACAAGTTAACAGTAATTTGGTTCTTTAGGGACTGTCTTCCTGAACTCCCTTGTGCTCCCATGGGGCTCTGTTCTAAACGCTCTTCAGCATGAAGCTACCAACATTTTCCTAATTGGGCCCAAGGGAAGCACTCGCAGAAGAAGTGATAAACTGGCTACTGAACATACTGAACATAGATTTCTAAAGTCCAGTGTGCAAGCTAGAGAAAGTTATTGGCAATGTAATATTTTCCCTGACTTCTTTCTCCTGACCTCTCATATGGCCTATGCCAATTTCCTGCAGGTGCCAAGGGGCCGAGGCATTCGAAATCCAGCATTCCAATCTTGCAAATGGCATTTTCATGAAGTTTTTGAAAAAGCGTTTATTGGAAGATAAGAAAATCACAGTCCTCCTGGATCAGGTTGCAGAAGGTGAGTCAATAGTTTATTGTTGCAATAATAGCCATAGAGTGCTATCTGCATTATTATTATCTCCTATTTATAGATCAGCCGCAGTAGCACTTACAGCAAAACTCCAGCCAAACAGCTAAAACAAAGTGGAAATACATATATATTGGAGCTGTCTGACTTGCCAAAAGATTTCTAACTCTGTGAAGGTGGTCTTTTGATTCAGGTAGCCTGCCAGACAGCATGACTGTGTCAGTGACATAGTTATTCAAAAAAGATAGTTTATAAAACTATGTCTACACAGTTTTCATTTTGCTTGTGGGCATTGTGAAGCCCACAAGCACTTACTTCCTGGAAGTCTTGGATGGGGAGTGATAATTGGACAGCGCACTGCATCCTGGGAAATGATGACACACATTTCCCAGGAGCATTAGAGGGAGATGATGTCAGAATCCTAGGTGATTTCGTGGGACAGCATAGCAACAGGCATTTCCACATGAGTAAAACATTTGTAAAAAATTGTCCTTTTCCTTTTTTTAGATCTAATGAGCACAATAATGAAAAAAAAAATTTGGGGATGGAAACTCCACTTTAACCACTTCCCCACCGCGCCATAAGCATTTTACTGCTACGGCGCGGTGGAGTTGCTTTGACACGACGTCCCTGGGACGTCCTCGTGCACTTCCGCGATTGCGCGTCCCCTGGGACGCGCTCGCGAAAGTGTCCGTGCTCGCCGGGTCTAGAAGACCCGGCGCATCACGGATCACGGTAAATTGCCGCTGATAGCGGCCGTTTACCACGTGATCGCGCCGTCGAATGACGGTGCGATCACTTGTAAACAAACCGGCGTCATTTGATGACGCCGGTTCCTCCCTCTCCTCGCTCTCCTCTCTGTACAGTGTGCGAGGAGAGGGGGGGGGAGCGGGGTGTCAGCAGCTGAGCTGTGGCTGGATCTGTGACAAATGCAGTCACAGATCCAGCCATCCCTCAAAACATCCCAGCTCTGCAATCCCCTAGTACCCTGCAATCCCCAGTACCCAGCAATCCCCCAGTACCCAACAATACCCCCACAATACCCCAGTACCCCACAATACCCCAATACCCCACAATACCCCAGTACCCAACAATACCCCACAATACCCCAGTACCCCACAATACCCCAGTACCCCACAATACCCCAGTACCCAACAATACCCCAGTACCCAACAATACCCCAGTACCCCACAATACCCCAGTACCCAACAATACCCCAGTACCCAACAATACCCCAGTACCCAACAATACCCCAGTACCCCACAATACCCCAGTGCCCCACAATACCCCAGTACCCAACAATAACCCAGTACCCAACAGTACCCAACAATACCCCAGTACCCCACAATACCCCAGTACCCCACAATACCCCAGTACCCCACAATACCCCAGTACCCAACAATACCCCAGTACCCAACAATACCCCAGTACCCAACAATACCCCAGTACCCCACAATACCCCAGTACTCAACAATACCCCAGTACTCAACAATACCCCAGTACTCAACAATACTCAACAATACCCCAGTACTCAACAATACCCCAGTACTCGGCAATACCCCAATACTCGGCAATACCCCAATACTCGGCAATACCCCAATACTCGGCAATACCCCAATACTCTGCATGATACTTTGCAATACCCCAATACTCGGCAATACCCCAATACTCGGCAATACCCCAATACTCTGCATGATACTCGGCAATACCCCAATACTCGGCAATACCCCAATACTCGGCAATACCCCAATACTCTGCATGATACTTTGCAATACCCCAATACTCGGCAATACCCCAATACTCAACAATACCCCAATACTCAACAATACCCCAATACTCAACAATACCCCAATACTCAACAATACCCCAATACCCTGCATGATACTTTGCAATACCCCAATACTCTGCAATACCCTGCGCGATACTCTGCAATACCGCCTATGGGGATTTTTAAGTAGCGAGGTTTGGCGCCATTTCACGAGTGTGCGCAATTTTGAAGTGTGACATGTTGGGTATCTATTTACTCGGCGTAACTTCATCTTTCACATTATGAAAAAAAATTGGGCTAACTTTACTGTTTTGTTTTGTTTTAAGCACAAAACAGTTTTTTAAAAAACACGCGTTCAATAAATTTCTGCGAAAATACCGTGCGAGATAAAACATTGTAACGGCCGCCATTGTATTCTCTAGGGTCTTTGCTAAAAAAGCATATATAATGTTTTGGGGTTCTATGTAGTTTTTTAGCAAATAAATGATGATTTTTCCATATAGGAGAGAAATGTCAGAATTGGCCTGGGTGTTCCAGAACGCCTGATGGCGCTCCCTGCATGTTGGGCCTCTGTATGTGGCCACGCTGTGTAAAAGTCCCACACATGGGGTATCGCCATACTCGGGAGGAATAGCAGAATGTGTTTTGGGGTGTAATTTGTGCTATGCATATGCTGTGTGTGAGAAATAACCTGCTAATATGACAGAAACAAGTTTTTTTTTTTTTTTTTTACAGAATTTTCAGTCGTTTTTGTTTTATAGCGCAAAAAATAAAAAACCCAGAAGTGATCAAATACCACCAAAAGAAAGCTCTATTTGTGTGAAAAAAAGGACAAAAATTTCAAATGGGTAGAATGTTGTATGACTGAGTAATTGTCATTCATATTGTGAGAGCACCGAAAGCTGAAAATTGGTCTGGTTAGGAAGGGGGTTTAAGTGCCCAGTGGTCAAGTGGTTAACCACTTCAGCCCCGCAAGAATTTACTCCCTTCCTGCCCAGAGCACTTTTTGCGATTCGGCACTGCGTCGCTTTATCTGACAATTGCGCAGTCGTGTGAGGTTGCACCCAAACAAAATTGACGTCCTTTTTTCCCACAAATAGTTTTCTTTTGGTGGTATTTTATTTTTATTTTTTGCGCTTCTTGCGTTTTTTTTTTTTTTCCAAAATCGTTCTTTTGTTTATAAACAAAAGAACAATTTTGAAATAAAAAAAAAAAAAAAAGCAATATTTTGTACTTTTTGCTATATTATCCCCCAAAAATATATATAAAAAATGTTTTTCCTCAGTTTAGGCCGATACGTATTCTACATATTTTTGGTAAAAAGAAATCACAATAAGCATATATTGATTGGTTTGCGCAAAAGTTATAGCGTCTACAAAATAGGGGATAGTTTATGACATTTTTATTATTATATATTTTTTTTACTAGTAATGGCGGTGATCTGTGATTTTTATCGTGACTGCGTCATTATGGCGGACACATGGTCGCACACTTTTGACGCTATTTTGGGACCTTTGTCATTTATACAGCAATTAGTACTATAAAAATTCACTGATTACTGTGTAAATTACACTGGCAAAGAAGGGGTTAACCACTAGGGAGGTGAGGAAGGGGTTAAGTGTGTCCTAGTGAGTGATTCTAACTGTGTGGGGGGCTGGGCTACAAGTGACATGACAGTGATCACTGCTCCCGATGACAGGGAACAGTAGATCATTGTCCTGTCACAGTGCAGAACAGGGAAATGCCTTGTTTACATCGGTATCTCCCCGTTCTTCCTCTCCGTGAGACGATCGTGGGCTGCCGGCAAACATTGACCATGGGAGTATGGTGCTCGTCCGCCGCACGGCTTCTTAAAGGGAACGTTCAGGTATGCCCATTTGCCCACCGCTGCCATTCTGACAACATATATCGGCGTGCATTGGTCAGAAAGTGGTTAAAGTGGAACCACATTTAACCCATTTTGGGGGGAGAGTGGGTACCTGAGCCAGAAGTTGAGCCCCACCCCACAGTTTTGTGGGACACATCACAGGTCCCAAAAGACTAGAGACCATTCACAAGGCGGATGCGCCATAGGAAACCGGCTGTGAAGCTGAAAGGCTTAACTTCCTGTTTCCCTTACTAGAGACGCTGGCGCCTGCCCTTGGGACATCTCTAGATCCCTGGACAGGTGAGTATCCTTACATTAGATCCTAACATATAGTATTTGTAGGTGCTGACTTTTATTATTTTCTGGGAGAGCCTTGAGCTCCTCTTTAAAGGGGTTGTAAAGGTAAATGTTTTTTCACCTTAAAGTGGATGTAAACCCACTCTCTCATCCTTTCTAAACCTCTGCCAAAGTGCTGATCTATAAGGATATAGATGCCTCCTGCATGTATCCTTACCTGTCCAATGTCTCCCCTCTGTCTGTTATGAGACTGCAGATTCTGTGGGTGAATCTGTTGTCTAGAGCTCGGTGGGTGGAGTTGTGATGTCAGTAGACTCTCCGCCCACCTCTACACTCTACACTCCCCTTGTCAACATGCATTTTTTCCTATGTATTTCTTACACTGAAAAGTAACCACATGACTTCATAAGAGGAGTGGGGGTGGGAATTAAAAAATAATGCCTGTCTCAGGCTAGTGCATGACATATGTAAATAACCTGTCATTCACAGCAAGGGGGCGGAATGGACCAAGGTTTTTCTCTGTAAGTCAGTTTTATCTCACTGAACAATAAAAGAGGATTGCTCAGAGCTGGATTAACTCTGTGTTGCAAGACTGGGCACAGATGATAAGAAATCTTATACTGTACATTATGACATAAAAAAGAAAAAAATGGGTTTACATCCACTTTAATGCGTCCTTTGCATTATGGTGAAAAAACATCCGACAGTATGTTTTACTTACCTGACCCCTCGAAATTCCTGCTGTTGTCCCCGTCATCCTCTTCGGTTCCCAGCCTGGGCGTTGATTGGCTGCACTGGATGGATCGAAAGCACGCAGCCATTTGCTAGCACTGCTGTCAATCACATCCAATGACGCGGGGGCGGGGGCGAGTGATACAGTCGGCGGCTATGGCCGCTCGCATGAAGGTGGAAAGCTCTTGTGGAGGGGGAGCCATGACAGCCGCAGAGGGACCCCAGAAGACGTGGATCAGGGCCACTGTGTCCAAAACGAGCCTATCGGCTCGTGCCAACGTTCTAGAAATGCAGCCTTTTCAAACAGAGTCAACAACTACGGCTGGTATATTTCACCACGAGTCCTCAAGAGAAAAGGGAATCAGGGAAAGTCCCATTCCACCAGACTCTGGCTATAACTGGAACATCACTTTTAGATGGACTGACCTTTTAGTCAACAATATATTTCTTTCTGCTAGAAGTTCTTTTTGAATATACAACTTCTAGAACTGTGATTTTAGAGAAATGTGTATATTTATTTCTTTTGCTTTGCCCTTAGACATGGGACATTGCACGCTCACCAAAGGAGTGCAAGCTCTTGAGATCTGCAGCAGCTTATCGGCCAGGAGGGCATTAACAGATCGAATACAGCAGAAGGCCTGCTCACCTGAGTCTTTGGCACGAAACCTGCAGTGGGAAAAAGCAAATGGTATGTTCATTGTCATAGAGTTCAAAGTAATTTCCAGCTTTGTAAAGCAGTTCACTTCCCGACCTATTTGTCAATTGATGATTGTTATCCTGGGATTCCACACCTTTGTGTTATTTAGTGGAGTCCAGTTATTCCTGCTGGAGGCCAGTAAGACTTACACAACATATAGTTTTTTTTGTGTACAAACCACCCAACCTCCTTCCTATGGAACAAGTACACATTATATAAGAAATCATATATGCAAAAATAAGTTAAGGGCATACATTTATAGTTTTTGACACATTTGATTTAGTTTTTGGCATGGGGCGCTTGGTACAATAATAAAAAAAAACTGCCTCTTATAGGGGACAATTAAATCTAAATATGCCCTACCCAAAGTGGTCTCCAAACTGCAGCCCTTTGCTTGCCTTTATCTGGCCCTTGGGGCACTGTTCCTCCCGGTGACACCGACAATGGGGCACCATTTATCCCTATGACACTGACAATGGGGCACCAACCCTCCCAATGACACCAATAATGGGGCACTACTTATCCCTACGATACCAACGATGGAGCACTATTTCTCCCCATAATACCAAATGTGATGACATTTACTCCTACTGATGACAGGAATATTTCCAATCCTGCTGGCCACAATCCAGCCCCCCTAAAGTCTAAAGGACAATAAACTGGCCCTTTGTTTAGAAGGTTTGGAGAAACCTGCTATACACTAAAGCCCTTAAATCTTAAAGTAACAGTGACATTTTTGAAAAAAAATCAATGGGCCAGATTCAGGTAGATGAGAGTATCTTTCCTCTAGAGTAACGCTTCTCATTTACGTTACTCTGAAGACCCTTTCAGCGCAAGTCCTGTAATTCACATAGCAGTTGCGCGTAAACTTGCGCCAGAGTAACGATAATGCGCTGGCGTAACCCGACGCAAGTGGAAGTGGGTGTGATCATATGTAAATGATGGGCGGAGCCCAGCGCAGAGGCTTACGTTCAGCGCATTATCCACGGAGCATGCGCAGTGAGTGCGGCTCCACTCGCCCCCTTGTGCGCATGCTCACAACTTCCGTCGGCACCACTTCCTGGGAAACGTCAGCGCAATGCGTTCCGCTGGGCGCTTAAATGCGCTGGCGGAAACGCCATTCCGGCGCAAAAGTATTTCCGCTTCCCCCCACCCCAGGGAAGATACTTTTGTGCTGTGATGGCTGCTCCCGCTACCCCCAGAGAGAGGAGGAACCTGAATTTTAATGCCCAGGAGGTCTCGCTCATCATTTCGGCAATGGAGACGGATAATGCTTTTCTCCATGGCAAAAAAAGCCGGAAGACCAGCCGGGAGAGGAAGCAGGGCATCCTGGAGTCCATTGCTGCCAGGGTCAATGTCTTGGGCTACTCCACCCGGACTGCTGGGGACATACAAAAAAAAATTAATGATCTGCGGCGCAAGGTGAGGGACAAGGTGGCCTCTATCAGGAGGTATGAGAGGGGCACAGGTGGTGGTCCCTCATGTCCTGTCACCCTGACCGCAGAGGAGGAGGTGGTCGCACGCTGCCTGGAGAGGGAGCAGGTGGAGGGGGTCGCAGGCTATGACTCCATGGAGGAAGGCACAAGGACAGGTAAGTGTTTTATAATCCCCTATTTGTTGTTTTGCATTTGGGGGGGGGAGGGTACATGTGCCAAGTGTGTGGGACCACCAACATGTGTCTGCTTTGTGTCATCCACAGATGACGGAGCTGGGCCATCATCTGTCAGCGTGCATTCCACCCCATCCCCCCACGCCATCGTGTGCCCGAGCCACTGGGTGGTGAAGAGGTTGTGGAGGAGGAGAGTGGCCACACCACACCTGCCGAGGTGGTTGTAGAGGAGCCTGCTGTGGCAGAGCAGGACTTTACCTTAGTTTTGTCTGTCTCCTCCCCTTCTCCTGGGCCGTCTGTCGTCCCCTCCCCCATCCTTGGAAGCCCCTCAAGGGCGACTCCTTCCCCCCGAGGACAACCATCTTCTGGCCCCAGGAAGGCGACCCAGAAGACCAGGGGGGTGTCTGATGGTGTCCAGGACCAGTTGGCGAGGGATCACGCCAGGCAGAAGGAACAGATGGGGGCCATAGTTGGGCACTTACAGAAAGTGTCTGACAGCCTGGGCTCCGTTGCCAACCTCAGCAACGCAGTGCAGGATGTAAGCTGCAACTGCGCTGCAGTGGTCACCACTTTGGGGGAGGTGCAGGGGGATATTCGGCACCTTACTGCAGCCGTCCAGGCCAACAGTGCTGCCATCCGGGACCAGGGGAGGCTGAGTCGGCGGGCCCAGCATTATCAGGTAACCCGTCAGCTCCGGATGCAGGCCCAGACGAACTCCTACCTTGGACGGATAGCCAGGGCCTTGGAGGGCATGCAGGCCACACCTGCCAGGAGTGGCCCACCTGGGGATCAGCCACCTCCAGATGCCCCCCCACCCCCACCCACTCCATCCAGGCAGCTGAGGAGCCAGAGAGGGGCCCCCAGAAGAAGCCCCCGGCATCCCCGATGAGGCCTTTTTTTTCTTTTCTTGTTTTATATTTTTTGTTTGGACATACTCAGGTCATGAGTTTTTTTTTTCCTTTTTCTCAGGTTATGAGATTTTGTTTATTTTATTTATCAGGATATGATATTTTTAATTTCTTTTTGTACTGCACACGGTCAGGACTGCAGGGGACAGTGTGAATGGTGTGTGAATGTGAGGGGGTGGCACTCCTCAAAGTAAGGGGTGTCACCCTCGGCCGTAGTGGTGAAGTTAACCCCACGGCTGTATGAATGACGTGTGAAAGGTGTATGAATGGACAGTGACATCATTGGGGCCTTGACGCGGCGTTACTGCTCCCAACTCCTACATGCTGGACTTGGGCTAATCCAATGTGATGTGCATGTGGTGTGTGTGATCTAGGGACATCAGTGGTGTACACGCGTGCACTGTCTGTGTTATTAATGTTTTGGTTTAGTGTCCAAAGATGCCTACGGCGAGGACCCTCCTGACTGCTCTTCCATCAGCAGACTGGGTGTCCTCTGGCAGGTGGGGACTGTGTGGGTCGGGGGTCAGGTCATCACGTATGTCAATCTGCAGGCCTTTTTTCATAGCAAAGTTATGTAGTATGCAACATGCACCGATGATCTGACACACAAAGGTAGGGGAATACAATAGGGTCCCCCCAGACTTATCCAGGCATCGGAAACGGGACTTCAGGAGCCCGAATGTTTGCTCCACCACTGCACGGGTTTTGATGTGTGCTTCATTGTATTTTCTCTCTCCTCTGGTTTGGGGGTTCCGGAAAGGAGTCATTAGATGGGGTCCCAGTGCATATGCAGAGTCACCTGGAAGGGAAAAGACAGGAGAATGTTAGTCATGCATGTGCGACTTCTGTTGTGCATCACGGGAGGGGATAGTCATGCCTGACTCCCTTGTCACTCACCAACCAGCCAGCTGTCCCCATACATGTTCTGGTTAAATTCTGCTGGGATGGGGCTCTGATTGTATATGAAGCTGTCATGGCTGGACCCGGGGTGTTTGGCACGGACGTGCCATATGAGGCGTTGGGCATCAGCTATCACCTGTACGTTGATGGAATGCCAATGCTTCCGATTGCGGTATATGTGCTCTGTGGCACTGGGGGGCTGTAGGGCCACATGTGTGCAATCAATGGCCCCCACAGTGCGAGGGAATCTGGCAATGTTGTAGAAATCTGTCATTGCCTTCTGCCGCAGCTCCTCAGTGGTGGGTCTGATGAACTGGTTGGACATGCGTCTGAGGATTGCAGGGACAACCTGGTGCACACATCTGCTCATGGAGGACTGTGACATCCCAGCCACCACTCCACTTGTACGCTGGAATGATCCACTTGCAAGGAAATGGAGTGTTGCCAGTACCTTCACCAGTGGCTGCACTGCTTGTGAGCGGTGTGTCTTGCTGGTGATGTCATCCTGCAGGGTTGTGGTTAGTTCAAGTATTGCATCTGGGCTGAATCTGAAGAGGCGATACACCTCCTCATCCCCCATGCCAAAGAGGTTCATACGAGTGCGGTATATCCTCTCACGTGGCCGCCTTCTTGGTTCCAGGGGACCCATCAGTAGTTCTAGGACCACAATTGCCCCTGGCATGTTGGCACACAGAGGTGTTGTCCTTGCAAGTGTTGTTGTTCAGCAAGCTCCTATCGTCGGTAACGCTGCTGTAGCTGCTCTCCTGCTGACCTGTGACCGTCTGGAGTAAAGATAAAGCAGCCTTTTGTAGAAATAACTTTGCGCCGGACGGACCAGATACGCGCGGCGCATGTAGCCAGCGTATGGTGCTAATCCGTTCGCGAATTGGGAAATCTCCCTCATTTGCATATTTGCAGGGGAAATCAATGGGCGCGACTGATAATAAGCGCTGACGATACTCTGGCGTCGGAACGTTCCGCCGGTCGCAAATGACCCGTTATTGGGCGCATCTAGTTTGGTGGGTACGGGCACATAGAAACGACGGCGCATCATCACAGTTACGCGGCGCATATCCAAATACTCTAGCGCAAGTGTTCGTGAATCTGGCCCAATATTTTTTACTTTTTGTTATAAGAAAAATCAAATAAACTAAATTTTAGTCAAACATTTATTTAGCCACATGTCTTTAGTAAAAAAAAAATCGCAATAAAAAAAAAATTAGCTACCTAGCGGGAACAGCAACACTAATACAGCGATCAGAAAAATTATCGCTTAGTGACAATAGGGAGTGAAAGGGTTAACTAGGGCGGTGATCAAGGGGTTAAAACTTTATTAGGGGGGTGTATGGCAGCTACCCTGAACCTAACACTAACTGACTGTCACACTGCCTGTCACACTGACACTAAATACAGTAATCATACATGTATGATTACTGCATTCAGTGACACTGTAAAAGGGGGGAGGGGGGGGCGATCGCAAGGGGTTAAATGTGCCTATGTGTCTGTGTGTCAGTGTAGTGTTGTGCAGACTTACCGTGCGATGTGATCTCTCCTCAGCGGTGGTTGAAAATACCGCTGAGGGGAGAGATCACATCACTTCCTCCTTCCTGTGTTTACACAGGAGGAGGAAGTGCACTGCAGGGGGAGCGTGCGGATTGGCTGGGAGCGATCCGGAAGGGGGCGGACAAAAACGAATAGCCGCCCCCTCATCCCGGATCGCTCGGCCAGCTACGGGGACTGCCGCATGTACCGGGGGGGGGGGTCCCGATCGGACCCCCGACCCACCTCAAGGCACCAACGTATAGATACGTTGATGTGCCTGTCAGTGCCATTCTGCCAACGTAAATGTACATGCGGCCGTCCATAAGCAGTTAAAGTCACGTTAGGCCATCCCACCACTTAACCTCTTTCTTAAAGTGTTTCTAAACAGAAAACATTTTTCTTGGTTTGAATAGAGTAGGCTAGCAACCCTGTCATGTTTTTATTGCTGTCTGTCCCTGTTGGGGAGGTCACACCTCTCCATTTTTCCAGGTGACTTTTGGCACCGGGACTAAAAGTGTGGGAAAATCCCAAATTTTAATTTACCACCAAAACAGGAATAGAGGGATATTTTTAGTGGGGACATTTGCTGTTGGGTCAACTAATGCCCCGTACACACGATTGGTTTTCCCATCAAAAAAAAGTTGGATGGTTTTTCCGAAAGAATTCCTCTCAAGCCTGCCTTGCATACACACGGTCACACAAAAGTTCAGTGAACTTTTGACTACCAAGAATGTGGTGACGTAAAAGACTACGACGAGGGGGCGTGGCCTGGACATGGCTGAGTGAGGCTGTTTGAGTTCTGAGCTCCCGGCCCTGATCCTCTTTATGCCGGCCAAACTCGCCATGTTATAGGCATGCAATCAGCCAAGAAGCATACCAACAAGTCAGGCACCCGTGTGACCCGTTCCGGTGCTGCGACGAACGATCTACACGACTATTTTCACCGGCAGCCAAAGAAGTCGTCCGGAGCTAAGGCCACAGCACCACGAGGAGCAGCTTGCCAAGACTCGCCTGAAAGACCAGGAAGCGACGGGTGGGCCCATATCCCGGACCGAGCGGACTCACCTTCAGACCCGCTGTCATCGGCGGAGATCCCGGATATCCCCATGGCATCCCCGGCCTCCCCCCCGGGAGGCTCGGCGGCGGAACAGGACATACGCGCCTTGCTGCAGGCCCTCCCCACGCGCTCGGACATCGAGGCCCTCATCTTGCGTCTGGAGGAGACGCACCGCAGGGACTTTCAGGAGGTAAGGGCCGAGGTATCCACACTCACGGAGAGGGTGTCGACCGGAGAGGCATCATTGGTGGACCTGGAGAGTAGGGTGGCGGGCCTGGAGCGCTCGAGGGACCAACATCGGCAGACGGCGGTGTCCCTACAGCTCCACCTGGAGGATGCTGAAGATAGGAGCCGCCGCAATAATTTGCGAATTCGCGGTGTGCCGGAGACGGTAGACTCCATGGCTCTTGACGGTCAGCTGCAAGGTCTATTCCGCGACATTCTGGGAGCACCCGAGGAAGAGGTTGAGGTGGATCGGGCGCACAGAGCACTAGGCCCCAGAGCGCCAGAACAGGACAGGCCGCGCGATGTAATTTGCCGCCTACTACGCTATGCCCAGAAAGAGCGCATCCTCCGTCTGGCGTGGGATCGCGGGGAGCTGGAGATGGTGGGCTCCCGGATCAGAGTGCTGCCTGACCTATCAAGAGCAACCCTGCGCCGCAGAGCAATGCTGAGGCCCGTTCTGGATCTGGCAAGGGAAGGTGGCTTCACAGGTGGGGCTATCCCCTTTCGGTCACTTTTCGGAAAGACGGACACGCGTACACCCTGCAGACGCCAGCAGACCTACCTGGTCTCTTCAGATTCCTAGGGGCAGAACGGATACCGGTGCCGGATTGGCTCCAGCTGTTGCCGAGATCGAGCGGGAGGTCGGGCCCCTTTGATGTTGGAGCCCCGGCCCAACCACGACAGCAGCGGCAGGGGAGGAGGAGGAGGAGAGCCCCTTCTGGAGAGGAACCCCGTATCTGACCTGTAAGTAGGCCCTGGGCCACACTCCACTGACTGTCCTAGCCTACACCCCACCACTAGACGATAGCCGGCGCCATGACCGCAGCCGCCCCACCTGGAGCTAACGCTCGTCTTAGATGGCATGGGGGTGCTGTACCATGGCCGTCTCCCCTCCCATCCCCCCCCCCTCCCGCGGGTTTGTTGAGCTCTCTATGGGGACTTATGTTGGCTGTTATATGGTTAGGGCCAAGTTTATGCCCAATCCTGCCCGTTAGCGTCCCCGGGTGGGGGTGGGGGGAGGGAGGTTGGCAACCCCTTAGCCCGTCCCGCTGTGCTGGACTCCCCAGGAATGAGCTGAGGTGCACCTGAGGGAGGACTTTGCATGCTGCTTGCCGGGATCACCCTGTTTGGACCTGGGACCGTGTGATGGGATAGACACGGCCCGGATGGCTGCATTGACTGATCCGAGGTACCGCTCTCTCCCCTGCTCTCATCAGGCTATATCCTGTTTATATTCTTAGCTATGTGCCCCGGGTGAGGCTATGTTACTATCAGTCAGCTGTTTTGTGAGGGTGATCTGGGAACGTGATGCAGCAGTGCTCCCGGGACATCGGCCCTTGCCCCATGGTGGAGGGAGGGGGGTGAGGGTTGGACATCTACCATCTTTCCGCTATGCGAGGACTGCAGCAGCTCAACTCAGCGTGGGAGACCCCTCTTCTGGGCTCTTCGGGATGAAGGCTCATGACGTATAAGGGGATGGTTAGAGAGGTCCCCACGAGACACTTGCTCAGTAGAACTATAAGAGACGGTGGGGCTGTATATGATCTTGCTGGGTGGGGGGCTGTGGCGAAGCCACGTGTTTTCATGATGGTTCTCACGGCTCGTCGAGTCTCGGTAGACGGTATACAGTGGAGGGGGGTTGTGGGGTGGGACGAGCTTTGGGATTGTTGGGGTGGAGGTCTCCGGATCGAGATTACACTACAATTTGATGTGGAGACCACTCACACCCTCTATGTGTGCTGTGTGCCCCATGGGGTTGAAGGGAGATTGTTGCCAATATTGCTGCTGTTGTTGTTATTGCTCTCATTACTGATATTAATATGGCTGCTCTTGTTATCAAGGACTTTCTCGTGCGCTCGGGCCGCCTCAGGCCGTTTGCTGGGCCTTGCCCGCTCTGGGGCTGGGGCTGCCGCGAGCGTGCTTGAGAGGCTGATCGTGCCTTATTTACTTATTTATGTTACCTTGTTTGGCTGGGGAGGGAGGGGACCCGGGAGCTCGCCTTGCTGGCCCTGTCCGCTCACTTCCCACTTAGGCCTGCGCTCAATCCCCAGTCTTGGACTGGAGAGCGCTCTAGCTGTTTAAGCTAATTTAGTTTCTTCTTATCAGTGCCGCACGCTCTTGTGCAAGCACTCTATTTTTCCTCTTTTCTTCCCTCTCGGCTCGTCTGTCTCTCTCTCCCCGCTCCCCGTCCTAGCTCGCACTACATTCTTCCAGGAGATTCACTATCTCTTGGCCCCACCCTACCGTTCACCTCCTTTATCCCTCCCCCTCTACCCTTCCCACCCCTGAGTCACGAGCATGGATACGCTCAAGGTGGTCTCCCTGAATGTTAAGGGACTAAACATCCCGGAGAAGAGGAGAATGCTCCTCCATGATATGCGGAACCTGAGGGCGGACGTGGTGCTGCTTCAGGAGACGCATTTCAGAGATAACAACCTGCCTGTGCTGAGGAACAGACACTTCCCCACAGTGTACCATTCTCAATACACGGAGGCGAAATCGAGGGGGGTATCCGTCCTCATCTCGGCCGGGGTCCCTTGGACCCTGGGGGAGGTGCAGACGGACCCGGAGGGCCGGTCATTGCTTTTGAAGGGACGTATAGGTCAGGTACAGGTCACCATAGCGAACTATTACGCACCGAACGAACGACAGGATAGGTTCCTGACTAGACAGTTGGACCGGCTATCACACTTCAGATCAGGTCACCTCATTGTAGGGGGGGACTTTAACATCCCTCTAATACCCCAGGAGGACACATCGACGGGTAGGTCCACCGTTTCGGGTGACCTACGCAAACGCTTTTGCGAATCGTTGCACGCGCACCGGCTGGTGGACGCTTGGCGACTACTCCATCCGGGAGAGAAGGACTACACCTTCTTCTCCAAACCTCATCAGTCATACTCGAGGATTGATCTATTTCTGATCCCCCACAGACATCTGGCGGCGATTGAAATGGCCTCGATAGGTTCTATCACGTGGTCGGACCATGCTCCCATAGAACTACGGTACAGACTGTCTGACACTAGGGCCGACCGGGGTCACCCCTGGAGACTCAATGAGAGTCTACTACATGACAAGGATGCTGTATCGGAGGTGGTGAGGGAACTGGGTTACTATTTTCGCACGAATACCACGGCAGACAGCGACCGGGGACTGGTGTGGGAGGCCCATAAGGCAGTGGTGAGGGGTATCCTAATTAAACATGGGGCCAGGCTGAAAAGACAGAGGACTGAACAGCTTACCTCCCTGCTTCAAAAACTACAGACCTTGGAACTACAACATAAACGGACTCAGACAAACCAGACCACGACCGAACTTAATACTACTCGTAAACATATCACAGATTTACTACATTACAAGGCCAAAGCGGCCATGCAAATTTGCAGGCGATCGGTTTACGAATCCGGCAATAAATGCGGGAAGATGCTGGCCCGGGCACTCCGCTCACAACACTCGACCTCATACATCCCTCACATTACAAAACGAGGGGGCGGTAGAGTATCTCTCCCGCAGGAGATCTCTGCCGAGTTTAAGGACTTCTACCAGGATCTCTACAACCTCCCTAAATTGCCCACGACTGGAGAAGCAGACCGACATACAGACTACCTGGTTAGTTCTCAAATGCCCGCACTTCCGGTTGATACGGTGAAACTACTGGACGAACCGATTACTATGCCCGAAATACAGGCGGCCTTGAAATCTTTCAAGCCAGGGAAGGCCCCGGGACCTGACGGACTCACCACCCCCTATTACAGAATCTTGCTCCCATCCTTGGGAGATCACCTGCTGGGCCTCTTTAATGACCTGAGTTCTGGGGGCACTTTTCACACCTCAACGCTACAGGCGCAGATAGCGGTGATCCACAAGGATGGGAAGGACCCGGGCCAATGTGGTAGCTACCGTCCCATATCGCTACTCAACTCAGACCTTAAGTTGTTCACGAAAGTGATCGCCACCAGACTACAGAGATTTCTTCCAGACCTGGTACACCTGGATCAAGTGGGCTTCATACCCTCCAGAGAGGCCAGAGACAATACGTCTAAAGTATTGAACTTGATCCACGTTGCCAATGTTACTAAGACGCCTTCGGTCTTCGTGGGGACGGACGCGGAGAAGGCGTTTGATCGCGTAGACTGGAGGTTCATGTTCACGACACTTAAACACATAGGACTCGGACGGAAAATGCTTAACTGGGTGACTGCAGCATACACGACCCCGACTGCCAGGGTTAGGGCGAACGGCACGACGTCCGACCCATTCCCGATTACTAACGGGACAAGGCAAGGCTGCCCGCTCTCGCCCCTACTTTTTGCCCTGACCCTCGAACCCTTCTTACGGCGTGTTAGACTGAACCCGGACGTTGCGGGACTGGTGGTGGGTGACCACCAATACAAAGTGTCGGCTTACGCCGACGACATGATGTTCTCCCTGACGGACCCGCTGACCTCTCTACCAGCCCTGATGAAGGAATTTGACTACTATGGTAAGATCTCCAATCTAAAAATCAATTTGACAAAGTCCGAGGCTATGGGGGTGGGCGTCCCTGTGTCACACTTGGCCTCACTCAAACAAAATTTTAATTTGAAGTGGACGGACACGGCTCTCACGTATTTAGGGACGCGCGTTCCGCCACGGATCTCTGACGTGTTTAAGCTTAATTTCCCCCCCCTACTGCAGACGGTTCAAAAATTGCTGTCCCAATGGACCACGGGCTTACACTCGTGGTTCGGGAGATGTAACATACTTAAGATGTCCATCCTACCTAAATTCATATATCTCTTACAAGCCCTCCCCGTGCGAATACCGGCGGATTATTTTAAACGAGTCCAATCTGCGTTTGGGACGTTTCTCTGGGCGGGCAAACATCCCAGGATCGGCAGAGCGATCCTCTCCCTGCCTAAAGGCAACGGAGGCCTCGCCGCCCCAGACATCCGTATGTATTACTACGCGGCCCAATTAAACAGGCTGATAGACTGGTGCCGACACGACCATATCAAACTCTGGCCTCGAATGGAACAGGCACAAAGCACAGTTCTGCTGCGAAACGCTCCCTGGAACCAGACTATGCGGTTAAGCGAGGTGCTTGATCACCCCCTGATTGGAAATACTGTTGCAGTTTGCACCAGGTTGCTTGCACGGTTTCGTCTGGCGTCGGACCCCTCGCCGCTGCGCCCGATTCTGGGCAATCCGTCGTTTCCACCAGGCCTTCTGGACCCCAAGTTTCGCGCACTACGAAACTCGGGTCTGTTTCAAGCCTCGCATTTCGGGGAAGCGGACAGGTGGAGATCTTGTGACGAATTAATGGACATGACGGGTCAATACCGGCTGGACTTCTTCAGAGCCGGTCAACTGAGACACTTCCTACAGACAATGACACCTCCGCCTGGTCCGGGCCACCCCCAGACAACCCTAGAAGAGATGTGTGTGGGCGTGGGCCCACTGCCGCATGCCCTCTCACTACTTCACACGATGTTGATCACACCGTCGGCGGACTACCGGTTACCGAGCTTGAGTAAATGGGAGAGGGATCTGGGACGTAACTTCTCAACCAGCCAGATAAACAAGATACTGAGATTTACACACAAATCGTCAATTTGCACTAAAGTACAGGAGACTAACTTTAAAGTGTTGACGAGGTGGTATAGGACCCCCGACCTCCTCCATCGCTTATTCCCAGAGGTCTCGGACATCTGCTGGAGATGTCAGGCGGAAAGGGGCACTCTTTTTCATATTTTTTGGTCCTGCCCGTGTCTGAGGCCGTTCTGGGAGGGAGTGCGTAGGGTGACGCAGGAATTCTCGGATCGGGAGATCCCGGATGATCCGGCGTTCTTTTTGCTGCATGTGAACGACACGCCTGATCGTGTATACAAGAAATCAGTGGTCAGGCACTTGGTCGACGCGGCGAAGGCGTGCATCCCGTTGTGCTGGAAATCCACGAACCCACCGACGTTGGCCATGTGGGTAAAAAAGGTGGATGACGTAAACACCATGGAAGACTTAGTCCTGACGAAGCAAGATAGAAATGAACAATACTCACAAACATGGTCCTTTTGGAATGCCTTTAAATATTCTGCAGAGGGCCAAGCCCTGAGGGGCGCCCCTTAGCTGTACCAGACGATCGGTGCTCCCAGTTACCCTCTTCAGGGACACCTCATTTTGCTCCCTCATTGCGATCCGCTGAAACATACGGGCCTGACGTGCTCGTGACCCCCCCCCCCTTCCCTCCTACTGCTGCCCCCCCCCTTTCCCCACCCTTTCTTCACTCTTCTCTTTATTTCTACTCTTACTCACATGCTCTTAGAAAACGAGAAAATGCAGGGGGCTGGTCGCATGGACTGCTGCCTTGATGATGCACCTTACCGAGACGGGGCCCCTGCCCCGGTGTCTACGAGAGGCTGCAAGGCAGGACGGTACAGTCTGGTGTAGATTACAGTACTATTGTGTTGCCTACTCGGCTGCCTTAATTGACACTTGTTGATGGAATGTTGTATTCATGCCTATGTACGCGCCAGTTAGGCGCTAGCTCTTTATTTGTTGATATGTACAACTACTGTTGCGGTTCATGTGGACCGGTTCTCTGTTATGTATAAATAAACAATTTAAAAAAAAAAAAAAAAGACTACGACGAGCCAAGAAAATTAAGTTCAATGCTTCTGAGCATTCGTCGAATTGTTTCCGAGCATACGTAAGAATTTTGCGCGTTGGGATTTGTACGCACAATCGGAAATTCCAATCAGTTTTTTTCCTGACTCGAAAAAAGAGATCTGCTCTCTATCTTTTTCTAGCAGTTTTTCAGTGGGAAAAAGTCTGATGGAGCATACACATGGTTCGGATTCCCGACCAAAAGCTCTCATCAGACTTTTTTCAACAGGAAAACTGATCGTGTGTACAGGGCATAATAGAATTTTCTTTACTTTAGAGATGTTTTCTCTGGCTTTCTGTTGTATCTACAAGATGGAACACAAATTCTACTTTTGTTCAAGATAGAACAAGATTGGGCAAGAGTTTAGCCCTTCCCTACTCTATAATGGTTAGAAATATCTTAAAGCTTATCTTTGCCAGCTCTAACTCTAATGCCGCGTACAGACGATCGGACATTCCGACAACAAAACCGTGGACTTTTTTCCGACGGATGTTGGCTCAAACTTGTCTTGCATACACACGGTCGCAAAAATGTTGATCGCCAAGAATGTGGTCACGTACAACACGTACGACGGCACTATTAAAGGAAAGTTCAATTCCAAGCGCGCCACCCTTTGGGTGTCTTCTGCTCATCTTGTGTTAGTAGAAGTTTGGTGAGAGACAATTCGCGCTTTTCAGCCTTCGTGCTTTTCAGTCCGTTACTGCTCTTCAGTTGGGGCTTGTGGATCTGTATCTGTGTAAATATCAGCAGCAAAACAACATCATTATTCTACCATTATAAAGAAGAAGAGAATGCGCTGCATTAAAACATAAAAAATTTGCAGCGTGACAAATGTGCTATCTCCATTAAAAAGCTAGTTTTACCAGACCAACCGCTTCTGTCTCGTACTTGATTGAGAGCATGCGTGGAATTTTGTGCATCGGAATTATCTACACACACTCGGAGTTTACGAGAACGGATTTTATTGTCGGAAAATTTGAGAACCAGCTCTCAACTTTTTGCTGTCGGAAATTGCAACAGCAAATGTCCGACACGCGGTCCGAATTTCTGACAACAAGCTCCCGTAGAACATTTATTGTCGGAAATTCGCAGCATAATACTTAACCTGTACCCTCCAGTCTGCAGCAATCTTTATTTGTATGCCTGTCCTCAAAAGGGAGCAGGTACACTAATCAAGTGACATATCGCTGAGGAGGCTACAAAGCCAATTGTCTAAATGTTCTGAGCTGCGTCTGCACTTGTGCTGTGCACTCTCCATTCAATCTTATAAAGAGTTCATATTCTGTGCATCATTGAAGTAGATTTAAAGCAGCCTTTCTCAACTTTTTTACCCCAGAGGAACCCATGAAATGTATTTTAGGTCTAGGGGATAGAGCTAGTCCATTGGGATCAGTGGGAAAAAATACCCCTAACATTGGTGACTAGTGTGAATAATGCCCCTCTTCCAGTGGTGGTGAAAATGCCATCCTTCAATATAGCTAAAAAGATCATTGGTGTCATGCCGTTAGCTCTTTCAAGCCCTGTAAAAATGCAGGCTCTATCAACAGGAACTCCTGCCAACCTCTGGAGGAACCCTAACGTTACATTGAACGTTGGCTGCTCTAAAGATTTTATTGGGAGGGATAACTGCCTCGCCTCCAGCCTGCTCTTTAAACAGCTGTTGAACATGTGCACTATGGTGACTTCCACCATGAAGTATCACCAGGGCTTTTTTTCTCAGGCAATAGGTGCAGGAGCGCTCTCTTTCATTCAGAGTCATCATTTGTATCTGCCCCTACCCACCTCATAGCACCATCCCTTGGTTCTAACCGCTACCGACCTCTCAGTACCACCCCTTTTAGAGAGTACAGAACCAGGTAACATTTTAGTATGTAATTTGTCAATGATAGACTTGTGACTGGGAAAAAACCCTGGGAATCAATCTCACCTTCACTGAGATCCCTTCACTGGTTACCAGTAAAAGACAGAATTACTTTTAAAGCTCTCTGTCTAACGCATAGATGTATTCATGGGAATGCTCCCCATTATCTATGTGAAAAAATAAAGGCTTATAATCCCAATCGCGTTCTGCGATCCACCAATCAAAATCTACTCCAGATACCGAAAGCCAACTACAGGTCCAAAGGAGATAGAAGATTTGCTGTCCAGTGTCCCAGACTATGGAACGCTTTGCCAACCAGCATTCGGTTGGAGGAGAACCACTTAGCATTCAGGAGAAAGATCAAGACTCATCTCTTTTGATACCAAAGGAGACAGGAACAACAAGCGCCCAGAGGCGATTTAGTTCGCATGTGCTGCGCTATATAAGTTTTTCATTCATTCATTCATTCATTCATTCAATGATAACAACAAAAGCCGTAAAATAGTTCCCTTGCAGCCATCAACAGTAGACCCACCCATCAACAACAGATCATCAACAAGAGCTCCCCTCAGTAACAACAGACCCCCAGCAGCAGCAACAAATCTCCAGGCAGCCAGCATCAATTGACCCTCCAGAAGATAGCAACAGTACATCCTCTCCCTCAACAGTAGATCCTTCCTAGCAACAACTTGCCTTCTAGCAACATAAGATTTACCCCAGCAAAAATAGATCCCCTTCAAAAATAGATCTCCAGCAACAATAGATGCCCCCAACAGCCAGTATCAATAGACACTGCAGCACACCCCAGCACCCCTCGGCGCCATTCGGAGCAGTTCGGAAATGATCGGAAATACGCCATTCCTGAGCCTTTTCGAGGTATGCCGAGGTCAGCCAAGCTGTTCTTGGGCATTTCCATGTGTTCCCCCACCTCTGGCCGCATGCGAAACAAATTATTTTAATTTCCGTTGACTTCAATGGGGAAACTCACTTTGATATGCGAGTACTTTGGATTACGAGCATTGTCCTGGAACGGATAATGCTCGTAATCCGAGGTTCCACTGTATATGATGGATTGTGATGGATACATAAGTGAACTAAAACACAGTTTTATATATTTTCCTAGCAAATCTTAGTAGTAATTGCTAAGAGTGGCATAAAATTAAATTCCAGGTGACTCAGATTGTAATTTTTGTCATGTGTTACCCCTCCAGAACTCCCAGAAAGTATCTGCATTGAATTTGACTGCGGTGTGAAAATCAAACTCGGATTTGCTGCTGAGTTCTCCAATGTCATGATCATTTACACTCGAATCGTCAGCAAACCCTCCAACATCATTGACTGTACAGCAAACATCACAGACTTTCCATTGGTAAGTGTATGCTGAGTTTTCTATATGAGATCTTGGAGATTCTGATACAAGATGTAGGGCTCTTTCACACTGGCCATGTCTGTTCCGATCAGCAGGCAACCTGTGAACAAATGCCCTGCTGAATCAGAGTCGAACAATAGGAATGCCCTACCAGTCCATAAAAAGGCCAATGACCAGGGGTTGAATGGAACTAGCATCATTATTAAAGAGAAAGCAGCTTCTTTGCTCTTAAAATAAGGTATGCTTTTCTAGTGTGCCCCTCTTTCCTTACTGAAATTCTATTACAAAAAACGTTTGTAGTGGAAAAAGGGTAGAGAATATACTTACCTTTCCTCTGATTTAGTAGTGCAGAGAATGACATTATGGTCCGGATTCAGATACATCCGTGTATCTTTCCGGCGGCGTAGCGTATGCTATTTACGATAGGCCTCCGCAACTTTTACAGGCAAGTGCCTTATTCAGAAAGCACCGTAAGTTGTGGCGGCGTAGCGTAAATTAGCCGGCGTAAGGGCGCCTAATTCAAAATAGGCAGGTAGGGGGCGTGATCCATCTAAATGAATCATGACCCCACGTAATTTACATTTTTTCTGAACGGCGCATGCGCCGTCCGTGGACGTATCACAGTGCGCATGCGCAAAATCACGTCGCAAGTAGTCAATGAAAACGACGTGAGCGTAACTTACGCCAAGCCCCATTCCCGAACGATTTACGCAAACGACGTACAATTCGACGCTGTCCCGACGTCCATACTTAACATTGGCTGCGTCTCATATAGCAGGGGTAACTTTACGCCGGACTAACGCTTACGCAAACGAGGTAAAATACGACGCCCGGCACGATACGTTCTGAATCCGGCCCAATCACTCTGCCTGCGAGATCCCAAGGAATGCTGATTAGCCCAAATCTGTAACGATGATGCTGTGCACAGTGCAGGATCCTCTTCTCAGCAGGATCTACTCTACATTCCACAGGATCTCGCTGGAAGGATGGTGACGTCACCTTCGACTAGGTGCCATGGACAGAGGCTGGGGAAAGTTAAATATATTATCTAAGGGGGCCACACTAGAAAAGCAAACCTGGCTATTCCTTTTTTTCTTGTGGTTCCACGTTTAGTAATACTTACACCATCACCCATGGAAGCATGGACTCCACTAGACCTCTGAAGGTATGCTGTGATTTCTGGTACCAAGCTGTTAGTAGCAGATCCTTTAAGGCCGCGTACACACGATCGAATCTATCTGCTGGAAACGGTCCGACGGACCGTTTCAGCAGACAGATTCGATCGTGTGTACGGGCGGACAGACGGGTTTTTCCAGCAGACAGATTTTAAAGCATATCTGCCCACGCATGCGTTGAAAGGATTTGACGCATGCGCAGAAGTGTTTTACTTCCTGGTGACGGTGACGTGGCGGCATTAACGTCACCGCCACGTCACCGCGCTGTGTGCCGGCGGGGATTTTGGTTTGATCGTGTGTACACGATCAAACCAATATACCCCAGCAGACAAATCCGATCAAAACAGTCTGTCAGACCGATTTGATCGGATTTATTTGGTCGTGTGTACGCGGCCTTAGTCTTGTAAGCTGTGGGATGAGGCCTCCATTGATCAGACTTGTTTTTCCAGCACATCCCACATGTGCTGTTGGAGGCCAAGTCAACACCTCAAATTCATTGTTTTGTTCCTCAAACCATTCTTAGGCCACCTTCTTCCTTTGTTCTGTGGTCCAGTTCTAATGCTTACCCGGCCATATTAAGATGCTTTTTGCTGTGGACACAGATAAGCATGGGTACCCTGAATGGTCTACAACTACACAGCCCCATACACAATAAACTGCAATGCGCTGTGTGTTCTGACACCTTTCTATCAGAACCAGCATGAAGTTTTTCAGCAATTTGAGCTACATTAGCTCTTCTATTGGAATAAACTATATATCAGTGAGCCTTGGCCACCCATGACCCTGTCACCAGTTTGCCGGTTTTCCTTCCTTGGACCATTTTTGGTTGGTCCTGACCACTGCAGACTGGTAACATCCCACAAAAGCTGCAGTTTTAGAATTGTTCTTATATATATATTGATGCACATTTTGGATATTTTGATTTAATCTCTATTCAGGGTCTGAAAGGGTTCTTTCACCACATATTTGCATCTTTTATTAGGTGGCTTATTAACCAATCATGAGCTAATTATCCACACCCTTGGGTTCTGGTTATTTGACTCATCATGAGTGGTATATAATAGAAATGTTTTTGTGTGTTCAGTAGCTATGATTAAACACTAAGTATAGTGTGAAACGCGTCAGTTTGCTGGTGTGCTGCGACATGTAGTGCTGTTTTTCTATTTGGATTTACAATAAAGGCAATTTTTATTCGGAGTGCGGCTGTCCAGAAGAATCCGTTCTTTTGTTTTGCAAACTCATATGCATTGCCTGCACCCGTGGTTCTGGGAGAAGCAATTATTTTGAAGATCTCCACACCTGAGTGGCATCTTTCTCTCTGACCCAGTTGTCTAGGGGCTGACATTACAATTTGGCCCTTTGTCAAAGTCACTCAAATCCTTATGCCGCATACACATGATCGGATTTGGATGTTTTTTTCTTCAAAGGAATTCCGCTCAAGCTTGGCTTGCATACACACGGTCACACATAAGTTCTCTTAACTTTCAACCGTCAAGAACGCGGTGACGTACAACACTACGACAAGCCGAGAAAATTAAGTTCAATGCTTCCAAGCATTGTTTCTGAGCATGCGTCAGAATTTTGCTCGTCGTAATTGCTACAGACGATCGGAATTTCCAATTGGAATTTTTTTCGTCGGAAAATTTGAGAACCAGCTCTCAAATTTTTGTTGGCAGAATTTCCGACAGGAAAAGTCCAATGGAGCCTACACACGGTTGGAATTTCCGACCAAAAGCTCACATCGGACTTTTCTTGTTGGAAATTCTGACCGTGTGTACGGGGCATTACACTTGCTGCTCGTTATATTATTTTCTACTTCTGCCATGGTCACTTTTAATTATAATTGTGTATAGAATGCAATGTATATGTGTATTTTAATATTTTTCATCAAACACATCTAAAACTGCTTTATACTATGTTTGCTTTCTTGCAGGATTTATATGTGGACCCAAAAGAAACGAATAAGGGCACACCGGAGGAGACTGGCAGCTTCTTGGTGTCTAAAGAGCTTCCTAAACATTGCTTATATACTCGCCTGAGCTCATTACAAACACTAAAGGTCTGTATATATACTAATGTTAGAAAATCAACAGAATATTAGATACTTGTCTTATTTAAAGGTATGGTTAACCCTCGTGTTTTTTTACCTTACTGCATTCTATGCATTAAGATGAAAAACTTTTCGTGCTGCAGCACTCAATCACCATTCAATCTTAGTCAGTTAGGAACCATGAATCAGACGGAGACAGAAAATACAGTAAAAATCACACCTTTTAACCACTTCACCCCCGGACGGATTTACCCACTTCCTGACTAGGCCATTTTTTGCGATACAGCTTTAACTGACAACTGCGCGATGCTGTACCCAATCAAAACAGATGTCCTTTTTCCCACAAATAGAGCTTTCTTTTGGTGGTATTTGATCACATCTGCGTTTTTGATTTTTTGCGCTAAAAACAAAAAAAGAGCGTAAATTTTGAAAAAAACTTCAAGAACGACCCACATTGCCACAGTATAATGACAGCAGCTGGTTGGGAAGCAGTTAATATAGTGGTAAAAATGGTACAAATAGTAAACACAGTTAAAACATAACCAGGGTTCGGTAATCAAAGCGGGTAGTCAGTGCAAGCCAGTGAATCAGGAAGCCAGGGATCAGCATAGTCGGAGACAGCAAACAGGATCAGGAACCAGAAGAGACGTCAGCCAGGCAAGTCTATAACAGGAATACAGCAAAGAATCTTCAGATATGTTGACCAAAGCAAAGGCATGGGAGAAATGAACCAGGCAGTTTAAATAGCCAGAAGGAGCACTGAGAAGGGAGGGCTGAGCCCAGCCCTGACACACAGGAGCCGGGGACGGGGGCAGAGTCCTGATGTTTGTGTCAATGGACGCAGCAGCAGGATCTGGGAGTGCGCGTTGAAAGCGGCTCTCCGTGGGGGCACTCGAGAGGAGGAGTAGCTAGGAGCCCTGCAGGGGGACCCCAGAAAACAAGGATCAGGGCCACTCTGTGCAAAACCCTTGCACAGAGCAAGTAAGTATAACATGTTTGTTATTTAACCACTTCAGCCCCAAAGGATTTTGCTACCCAATGACCAGGCCATTTTTTGAGATTCGGCACTGCGTCGTTTTAACTGAAAATTGTGCAGTCATGCAACGTTGCACCCAAACAAAATTTACGTCCTTTTTTTCCCACAAATAGAGCTTTCTTTTGGTGGTATTTGATCATGGTTTTAATTTTTTTATTTTTGCTATAATAAATACCCCCAAATAATATATACAAAAAAAAAAACATATTTTTTCCTCAGTATAAGCCGATGTGTATTCTTCTACATACTTTTGGTAAAAAAAAAAATGCAATAAGCGTATATTAAGAAAAATGACCAAAAGTGACCAAAACAATAATAGATATATATCAATAAATATAAATAAATATAAATATGAATATAAATAAAAAGTCCACAGGTGAATACAAAGTGCAATCAGTGATGACATCAGAGACAGTCTGTGTTTCATCCAGTGTTCACAATAATCGTGCAGGTGTCAATCCATGGAAAAACAGCCTCACAGGCCTCTCACCTCACTGACATAAGATATCCGCATCAAATATCATTAGGGCACCTCCAATTCCTTCCAGTTAGGTACACTGAGCAATACTCATGGGGGATCTCACCAAGGAATCTGGAATCTAAACCAACTCAGGAAACAGAAGGAAAGAACAAGCCTCCAATGGTGTAGTATCATAAACCAGCGGTCAATTTATTAAAAGGTAATCTCCTTACATCAAAGACAATAAAAACAGCTTAACATAAATGGCATCTGCCGAATCCTCACGTCACCCCAGATGAAGGCAGATACCGTAACGCGTAGGGAGTAACGGACACCGGCAGTGACGTGAGGATTCGGCAGATGCCGTTTATGTTAAGATGTTTTTATTGTCTTTGATGTAAGGAGATTACCTTTTAATAAATTGACCGCTGGTTTATGATACTACACCATTGGAGGCTTGTTCTTTCCTTCTGTTTCCTGAGTTGGTTTAGATTCCAGATTCCTTGGTGAGATCCCCCATGAGTATTGCTCAGTGTACCTAACTGGAAGGAATTGGAGGTGCCCTAATGATATTTGATGCGGATATCTTATGTCAGTGAGGTGAGAGGCCTGTGAGGCTGTTTTTCCATGGATTGACACCTGCACGATTATTGTGAACACTGGATGAAACACAGACTGTCTCTGATGTGCACTTTAGTTCAGTGATTGCACTTTGTATTCACCTGTGGACTTTTTATTTATATTCATATTTATATTTATTTATATTTATTGATATATATCTATTATTGTTTTGGTCACTTTTGGTCATTTTTCTTGGTAGTGCAAGATCATCTATCACTTTTATGTCACTTGTGTCATGTAAACACTTTTAGTTTTTGCTGCAACCTTTATTTATTACTGTGGTTTTATATATATATATTTTTATATTTGCACCTTGTGTATATATGCTCCACTTAGCGCGAAGGCTTCCATTTATTTATTGAATAAGCGTATATTGATTGGTTTGCGCAAAAGTTATAGGCCCAGATTCAGGTACATCTGCGCATTATTGGACCGGCGTAGCGCACCGCCTTTACATTAGACGTGCGCAATTTTGCCGCGTAATCACCCTATTCTCGTAGCTTTTGCGCAGAAAATTGCGCATGCGTAACGTTTTTTCAGAGGCGTAAGGCGGAGTAATACAAATTGGGAAGGACGTGGGCGTGTTACATTGAAATGAGCCGTGACCCCATGCAAATGAAGGGCCGGCCGGCTCGCGCATGCGCGCTTGAAGGAGACCATGGTCAGCTCTGCTGTGCGCATGCTCACAACTCGGGAGCGGCGCAATCAGTGAAATTGGAAATGGACTAGGGCAACGTTGTGAACTACGCAAACAGCATAAATAGACAGACACAAACGCACATCCTTTGCAAAAGTACAATCCATTTGTTTCCCTTCCTATACAGCAAGGTGCTTTTGTTTATTAGCGTTTGTTTATTTGTTTGTGACGTGTCTTTGAGATATTTGGGGACTGTTTTGCAGAGTGATTTTTGTCTTTTATGTGTTTTCTTTGTTGTTATTTTGTTTAAATTATATTTTTGCTGGGCATTTTTTATTTTTGCTCGTCATTTATTTTATTTTTTTGGTTCTGTTTGTGTATGATTTTGGAATGTGGGGGTGATATTCCTGCGGGAAAAGGGGTGTCACCCTCATTTGTGTGTGGAGAAGTGATCCCCAGGTCTGTGTGAATGGTGTATGAATGTACAGTGACATAATTGGAGCCTTGGCGTGGCGTTGCTGCTCACAAGTCCTGCATGGTGGACTGGTGCCAATCCAATGTGATGAGGATGTGGGGTGTGTGTGCTAGGGACCACAGTGGTGTGCATGCATGCATTCTCATTGTGCCATGATTAATGTGTGTGTTTAACGTGCAAAGATGCATAATGTGAGCTGGCATGAGATGGGGTCATGAGATGGGGTCCCAGTGCATATGCAGAGTCACCTTGAAGGGAAAAGACAGGAGGATGTTAGTAGTGCATGTGTCCCTTGTGATGTGTGCATCATGGGGGGGACAGTCATGCCTGCCACCCATGTCACTCACCAACCAGCCAGCTGTCCCCATACATGTTCTGTTCGAAATCTGTGGGGATGGGGCTCTGATTGGATATGTAGCTGTCATGGGTGTCATGGGTGGTGCCATGTGTTGGGCTGCTGATGTCCTCCTGCAAGGTTGTGGTAATTCCATGATGGCATGAGGGGTGAATCTGAAGATGTGAGACACCTCAGAATCACTCATGCCAAAGATGTCTATGCATGTGTGATATATCAAGTGAAGAGTGAGGGGCTTGTATCAAATAAGAATATTGTATTAGATTAGATTAAATTGTAAAGTTTATATAAGCAAATAAAAAAAATAAAAAAAAACATCTCCCGTGCCCTCCTTAGTGCCCTCCTCAGTACCCTCATCCTTCTGTGTTCATCTAAAGTCAGTAGTATAGCTATGCGCGACGATGCCCCTGGCATGTTGGCATACAGATTGTTGTGCAACACGTGTGACTGCTGAGCTCCTCACTAACAGTGTTGCTTTATCTAACAAGTAGACTTTTTTTTCTCTTTTTAGACCAGCTTTTATATGGTCTAATTTTAGACAGGACATTTTGCTGTTGCGCACACTGCGTAGCCTGCGCTGCCCTAACGTTCTTTTGTGGACCCCCGTAATTTGACTAGCAAATCAATGGTCTGTCTAGCGCACTTTTGCGCGGACGGATGCGCCAGTCTAACGAAATTACGCCGGACAAAAAAAAGTAGATTTTTTGCGTATCTCGTTCTGGGGATGCCGTGCATTGAAACGCATGCGCACATTTCGACTTACGCACGTGCATCTCCTGTTGCGCAGGCGTAATCGCTCTGTGAATCTGGGCCATAGCGCCTACAAAATAGGGGATAGATTTATGGCATTTTATGGCAGACTTATCCTTATACCAATCCAAAGGGCTAGTAAGCAAAGGATCGCTGCTACTCCTGACCAGCCCAGGTGAAAAAAAACTATAACGATACATGTCTCCACCACACTATACACCCTGATGTATTTCGTCCCGCCCCACTGGGGCTTAGTCATAATGGCAGCAAGAAATGCATCAAGGTGTATAGGGTGGTGGAGACACGTAGACTGAGGCTGCTCCTCGTTTTTTTCCCCTGGGCTGGTCGGGATTAGCGGAGATCATTTCCCCTTTATACTTACTAATCCTGCTGCTGATTTTTATGTTGGATGCTCAACAGGGTGGGTGAGGAGTGTGGTCTTCATGGTCATTGCCAATGTTCAGTTCAGCGTATTTTTTTTTTATAGAATGCCAAGGTGTACTAAGGACATCAGCAATGTGCACCAAGCTTTTCCTTTTGTACAAAGCCTAAGTCCTAAAGGTCATATCGCACTAGCCATCTTGCCACTGGCCAGAAAAGACCCACTTGCTCCTTCATTCTCTCCAAAATAGCTAAAACATTGTAGAAATGATTTCACTTGTCAGGATCTCCCTCCCTGGTTCAACCAGCATGGGAGCGATGTTGTATAAGATAGTAGATTGTATCACTGCTGTGGACACGTTGTTGCTATCAACAGGATCACTGCTGTCCTAATGCCCCGTACACACGCTCAGGATTTCCAATGGCAGGTTTGGTCAGATTTCCCGTCAGAAAAATACACACAGCTGGGATTCCCGGCCAAAAGCTTTGCTCGCAGTTTTCCCATCGGAAAACCCGGTCATGTGTACGGGCCATAAGTCTGAATATGCACATGTTGAATTTCCCACAAAAAGCAAAATAAATCTAATTTAATATTGTTATTTTAGATTCATTCCATGATTTCCAATTTTTATTCTCTTGTTTTTGTTGCCCCAAAATTCGAAAACTATTGATGTATAAGTTAACATTTACTTTAATTTTAAACAAAAATATGTACTGATGTTGTTGCTATTCTTGTTTTCTCTCATTTGATATTACAATTCTGCTACCTATGTTACTTTATTTTATCTACATTTAATTATATGTTTACTATGTTATTTATTCTGAAATACCAATAAAATCTTTTAAACAAAAAAAAAAGCAAAATAAATAGTGCATGTTTACAGCATATATATGAACATCTGTGAGGTCCAAAAGTGCTTTGGGTAACTTAAAACCAGACTCATTGGGTACAAAGGTAGTTTGTTTTTTTGCCCATATATATATATAAATGACCGTATTTGCCGGTGTATAAGCCGACCGGGCATATACTGTAAGACGACCCCCTAATTTTACAGTTTAAGATTTTTTGTCTGTACTCACCGTATAAGGCCGCATACACACGAGGAGACATGTCCGCTGAAACTGGTCCGCAGACTAGTTTTAGCGGACATGTTCGATCGTGTGTACGGCCTAGCGGACAGGTTTCCAGCGGACAAAAGTTTCTAAACATGCTTAGAAACTTGTCCGCTGGAAACCTGTCCGTCGGACATGTCCGATGGTTAGTACGCCCAACCATCGGACCGAAATTTCCTTCTTTCTGTAGCCATATTCTTCATTCTTGCTGGAACTGGAGCCATATTCTTCTTCCTTTTTGCTGAAGCCAATCACGGCGAGCGATGTATTCTATTAATGAATACAAAGCCTGCTTGGATTGGCAGAGGCTGTCACATCATCAGCCCACGCCTCTCTGACTCTCAAAGCCAATCCGAGCAGGCTACTGTATGTAGGCTCTGTATTCATTTGAATACATCACTCACCGGGATTGGCTAAGCGGTATATACTGTATGTAGCCAATGCCACATACAGTATTACTGCACATCCAAGCAGCTGACCCAGCGTATAAGACAACATCTGTTTTTTGGCCAGATTTTTTAAAGGGTTTGTAAAGGAATTTTTTTTTTATCTTAATAGCTTCCTTTACCTTAATGCAGAGTTGTTTTCATGTCCTTATTGTTCGTTTTTGCTTTCAAGTTGCTGTAAGTCTTCTCTGATCTCCACACTTCCTGGTTGTCTGTTTCCTGATGACCACAGTACTGGGAGCTTTCTCTCTGTGGTCACTAATCAAGGAGGTGTGATTACTGTGTGTCTAAAACCCCTTAGCACCGATCACTTTCGTTTTCCAAACCTTCACTGCCCTGTTTTGGCTCTGTGGCTCTGTACATCACAGAAGCAGGAAACAGCATGCAAAAATGAAACTGAAACTGCAGGTACATTATATGATTGATTTGTATCTATTTTTAATCGTTTTTAAAAGGAATCAGTTAACTTTTATGTCTTTATACCCTGTAAACAGTCATTTCAGCAAAAAAAATGTTTTCCTTTACAACTCCTTTAAGTGTAAAAGTTAGTCTTATACGCCAGCAAATACAGTAAGTACTTGTAACATTTGTGTGAGGCAATAGTAATTGACAGGTGATGACAGATGCTTTTCATTAATACAGAACATTCAAAAACTTATTTTGTCAAGATGATATAATCCTTTCTGATATCCATTTCTTTATTCTTTTCTCACTAAGGAAAACCTGACCTTCACGGTATGTCTCATCTACATGTATGAAGGAGTTGAGGATATGGTGGAAGAAAGGAAGAAAATTGATGTTGGAAAGCCACTTGTAGCAAAATTAGACATTCATGCTGGGTTTCGGTCTCCCTGCGCACAGTCCAGTCATCTACCTCACAGTCCTTGCCGCAGTCCGGATTATGCCTCTGCAGGTCAGGACTCCTCTCGTGTTTTTTCAAACCCCCGTTTTCCGCAGTCACCCCATAACGTGTACCGCTCACACTTAAGGCGTAGCATACCGCCAGAAAGCTACCATCAAGACCTCTACTCAGCATTTCCTTCTAGCAATAGAAGATACTTCTCAGAAAATAAATCTCTGTGTAGCAATGTAACAATAACAACACAAAGGAACATTCCCGAGGAGAGCACGGAGGAGAACTTTGGTTATCAATATAAACAGTGAAAACACCTACTTAAATTATGTATTTTATTTTTGTACTTAAATTTGTCATGTCAGTATTCTGTATTCTGAATGGGGCTAATTTTGTGGCTGCACGTGGACATCCCCTCGATGTGTAAAAGGACTAGTAGATTCTGAAAGGCCCTGCCATCAATTATGTTCTCCTTCTGGCCTTCTCCGGTACCATTGATTTCCATCCTGGGAATTGAAGAATGAATCTGCCCTCCCCTGTACATTTAGTTTGATCACATATGTACATACCATTAGGCACAGTAGGCTTGTGTCTAAGGGAGTTGAGGGATCAGCAGTAATATGTCACAGAGTCTGGTAGACCCACTGTGTCACCAGGAGTGACAGCCAATTAACAAGCAAGACAGATGCTAGAACGTGTAAGTGGCAGATACTCAGGCGGAGACGAGCAGAGACCAAGTTTCAGACAGGTAGAACAGCGACTGACAGTAGCAGAGGTAACAGACCGATGATCAGGATAAGCACAGACTAGCTGAGCACAAATGCAATCCAAACGATCACAGTAATAATCTAAGGCATGAACAGTCAGACTGACCTCTATCCATAGGATGATTAGATAGACTGACCTGTTGATCAGGCACAAGCTGAATACCCAGCAGTCTATTTAGGCATTCTTAATTAGTCAGGTGTGGTCTGAGCCCCATCGCTGGGTGATGACTAGTAGATGGAGAAGGATCAATGCTAATTATTACATAATAGACGAGATTCTAAGGCCGCATACACACGATCAAATCTGTCTGCTGGAAACGGTCTGCTAGACCGTCCCAGCAGACAGATTCGATCGTGTGTACGGGCGAGCCGACGGATTTGGCCACCCGACAGATTTCAAAGCATGCTTTGAAATCTATCGGGTGGGAACCCGTCCGCCCGACATGTCTGCTGGTTAGTACACTTACCAGCAGACATGTCGTCTCGCACCGGCGCCGAATGGATTCGGCGCATGCGCGGAAGTGTTTTACTTCCTGGTGCGGTGACGTGGCGGCGTCAACGTCACCGACACGTCAGCGCGCCGTCTGCTGGCGGGGATTTTGGTTTGCTCGTGTGTACACGCGAGCAAACCAAAATCCAAAGAGACAGATTTGTTCAAATCGGTCGGTCCGACCGATTTGAACAAATGAATTGCCTCGTGTGTACGAGGCCTAACAGAAGCTTGTTGCTCTCGGTACCAAAGGCTATGTGGCTACAGGCTACAGTGATGGAAGTTTCATGCTGCTTTTTCCCTTCATTCACATACCACCACTTTTACCATAGTCATCTATGACTCTTTACAGTCTCTTTACCTTCTGTCATTATACCCCATTACTTCATCTCTCACATTTCACTTTTTTTTCTCCGCACACCACTGGTTCTCAACCTGGGGTCGGGACCCCCTCGGGGGTCAAATGACAATTTGCCAGGGGTCACCAAATCCTGGGCTGTTCCTTAAGCCTGCGCTTTTCTCCCAGTCTTTTCGCATCCACCCAGAAAGGCTGTCCCTGGAGCCTGTGGCTGCCCAGCTGGGCTGTTCCCAGAGCATGCAGCCACCCACTTAGCCTCTTTGCAGCTGCCCATTCAGTTCATAGCATGGCTGGGGGGAAGAGACTAGAGGTCTGCTGACTAGTGAGGAATGTGAAGTGGGAGGGGCTGGAGGAAACCCTATCTCCTGATTCCAGCATAGGTGTCACTGCTACAAGACACCACAAAGTTGGTGACACAGTGAAGGCTGGGACACAGTGAGCAACACTACCTGTGATTATAGATGCCAATAAAAGTCCCCACTACAGTTCTCAGATCAGCAGATGACCTTGATCAAGAGCACCCAAGTTGGCTGATCAGAACTCCTTCCAAATTCCCGTCAGCACTTAACCCCCCCCCCCCCCCACACACACACACACACACACACACACACACACCAAGAAATAAAAAAATGAGAATACATGCAATGGAGAGAAAAAGAGGGGGAGGACCAAAGAAAAAGGGAGAAAAATTTGAAATAAATTGGGCTAGAGAGAGGGATGGGGGAAAAAAAAACAAGAAATTTGCATAAAGAGAGATAAAGGGAAATAAAGGAGAACAAAGAGAAAGGGTGGTACATCCTAAAATGTACCCTAAGGGTTTTAATACCATAAAAGTGGAAGGGACTCGGGGAGCGCTAAATGTCTGTGGGTTAGGGGCGCAAATTACTTATCTTGCTTTGGGTGCCGACAACCCCATGCTACGAAAATAATTTTACCGTTAGGGGTCCCCACAACTTGGGAAATTTTTTCAAGGGGTCACTGCACTAGGAAGGTTGAGAACCACTTCTCTAGTGGGAAGGAAGGTCAACACTCCATTCTAAAGACCAACTTTTTTTTTTTTCGCTTTAAACATTTTATTTTGGGTAATTTCTAAGCTACATAACAGTCAACAAGTCCATGGTCTAATTAACATTAAGGTTTCTTTTCTTTATTCTTCTGAAACTTTGCATGGACCAATTTCAGAGTCGTCAAAAAGTTCCCCAGGAACAGGATGAGAAAAGCGAGAGCCAAAACTAAAACTGTTTTCTTCAGGGACACAGATCTGAAGCACCTCCTTGAAGTATATAATTTTCTTGTTCCAGGTTGAAGCACTGCCTTTCCAGCTCAGTTGCTCTGGCCTGTATATTTTCTCCTGTTGTCTTCAATTTATTGATTTTTCTTAGTCCTAATTACTGCATTAATAATTCCCGCTACCCTCCATAGCCGGAGGAAGATCATTAGTCCAGCGCTACTGGATTTCTCCTTGGATAGTTGGATGATATCAATAAAAAAAGATACAATGACTATCACCGTGTCCAATACTTCAAAACAGTTTTTGAAAATCCCAAACTGGAATGTATATAATTTAACAGGGATCTCCAGAACAAAAATTTACAAAATCAAGATGCTCATCATATGCAACATCTCCTTTATGTTATGGTGCCCATTCTCCAGAATAGTTTCAAGTAGAACAATTACAACATCGACCATAACAAGGGCCACAATGAAAATATGGAAATACTGGCAGGATGACCTACATGGCTCTGGCTGCTCCTCCTGCTGCTCCTCATTAGGATCATCACCAACATCGGTGAAATATTGTAGAAATTTATTAGACATCTTGGGCCAGATTCTCAGCGGCGTTACGGCGGAGTATCTCAGATACCCCGTCGTATCGCCATTTTTTTTGGCTCGTATCTATGCGAGTGATGCTTAGCATCACTTTTGCATAGATACGCTTCTACATCCGACAAGTGTAAAACCATTACACTTGCGGATCGTAGTTGTAATGAAAACTCCGGCCACTAGGTGGCCTTTACGTTGTTTTCTCATTTCCATATGCAAATGAGGTAGTACGCCGATTCCCGATCGCTTTTACGCCGCCCCGTCGTCGCGTACGTCGTTTTCGTCCGCGTAAGGTTACCCCAGCTTCGATGTGGAGTAACCTTACGAAGTACCGTCGGATGCCGTTGGGTGCCGTCGGATGCCATGTTAAGTATGGCCTCGGGACCGCGTCGTGTTGTGCGTCGTTTACATTGTTTGCGTAGTCGATTCTCAATGGGGCTGGCGTACGCTGCGATTACGTCGTTTACATTGAGAAAATGTGACGTCCTTTGGAGCATGCGCACTGGGCTTTTTCCCCGGCCGGCGCATGCGCAGTTTGTTCGACGCGGGGGCGCGCTTAATTTAAATACAAGCCGCCCCATTTGAATTGCGCGGGTTTACGCTTGGCGATTTACGCGACGCAGGCGAAAACTACGGAGCAAGTGCTTTGAGATTAAAGCACTTGCTCTAGTACGATGCGGCGGCGTAGTGTAAATGGCTTACGCTACGCCGCCGGAATTCTTAGAGAATTTGGCCCCTTCTGTGTAAATACCACTCCGATTCGCCTGGCAAATTAATATTCTGAGGTGTTATATATGCCTCAACATGCTAAAGACCAACTATAGTAGAAGCCACTGCCTACCCGGTCACTGCGACTGTGAAATAGGTCCATACTTTGATGCTCAATACTGTAGCTCTATCTTTCCATAATGGCACTTGACCCAGTCTGGCCACTCCAGGCACATATTAAATGTTTTTTTTAGAGAAGTCCAGCTATGAATGTGTCCCTGTTCTTCCAGTTACACACTTAAGCCTCATATACATGATCGGACTTCCATCTGACTTTATGTGAATTTTGGTCCGAAGGGCATTGGCCATGAACTTGGTATACATACAGACGGCACAACATTTTCAGCCAACAAAACCTTAATATGTGTTTTTTCTGCTCTTTAGTGCCACCCTTTGGGCAACTTCTGCTAATGTTGTCTTAAAGTGGATGTAAACCCAAATTCTTTATTTGTTTATTTTTGATGTCACAATGTACAGTATAAGATTTCCTATCATCTGTTCCCAGTCTTACCACACAGATTTAATCCAGCCCTGAGTAATCCTCTTTTCTTGTTCAGTGAAATAAAACGGACTTACAGAGAAAAACCTTAGTCCGTTCTGCCCCCTTGCTGTGAGTGACAGGTTATTTACATATCTCATGCACTAGCCTTGAGACGGGCATTATTTTTTAACTTCCACGCCCACTCCTTTTCTGAAGTCATGTGGTTACTTTTCTAGATTTTGACTGGATGTTAGTGATCATAGCAGAATTCAGTGTAAGGAATACACAAGAGAAAATGCATGTTGACAAGGGGAGTGCAGAGAAGGGCGGGGAGTCTACTGACATCACGACTCCACCCACGAGCTCCAGATAGCAGATCCACCCACGGAATCTGCAGTTCTTATAACAGACAGAGGGGAGTCATTTGACAGGTAAGGATACATGCAGGAGGCATCTATATCCTTATAGATCAGCACCGTGGCAGTCGTTTAGAAAGGATAAAAGCGCGTTTACATCCACTTTAATGTTTAACATTGGTTCTGAGCATGAGTGTTTGTACTTTGGATTTTAATTGGACAGATTTGTGTACACATGATCGCATAATCCGATGTAACAGATTTATTTCCAGACAGTTGGTGAGCATTAACAGCCAACATTTGTTGTCGTTAATTCAGCCAACAATTGTCTGATGGAGCATACACACGGTTGGATTATCCGACACAACACGTTCGTCAGACAATTATGGCCATAATATCCGATCGTGTGTACGGGCCTTAAATCCATTAAACAGTCTGGCGTTCTTGTTTAGGTCTTATCCCTGTACAGAGATAAGTGGAAGACTGGTCATTACTGGGCATTATAAAGTTACTCAGTCCAAGTTTAGACCTGTAATCACAACATCTGGTACAGAGAAGCCTTTCAGCTCTCTTTTTTTGTTTACATCTCTGCATTGTCACAAAGGAAACTGATGCTGTAATATGTGAAAAACTGTGTCAGTAAACCATGACTCCACCTTTCACAATGCCCAACCAGTGAATGAGGCACCATGTTACACTTTGCGTAATACACTTTATTTTCCTACTTTGAAAGGGTGACTTTATTGGGTTTGCGTCCAGTCCTTCCCCTAGAATGATATTTTAATAAACAGTATTGGAAAAGTGGACATTCTTGCTCATGACCTAGCACTCCATGTGTCTCCCCTCTACTACCCGAATGGTCTCCCTTGTCCATATGGACCTACAGTGTCTCACAAAAGTGAGTACACCCCGCACATTTTTGTAAATATTGTATTATATATTTTCCTGTGACAACACTGAAGAAATTACACTTTGCTACAATGTAAAGTAGTGAGTGTCCAGCTTGTATAACAGTGTACATTTAAAGAGGAGCTCCAGCTGCGAATTTTTTTTTTTTTTAAAGTCAGCAGCTACTAACAGTGTAGCTGCTGACTTTAAATAAGGACACTTACCTGTCCTAGGCGCCCGCGCTGATGGCCCCCCCAATGCCGGTCCCACGATCGCTCCGAGTCCCACGCCGCCATTCACACTATGGGAAACAGGCAGTGAAGCCGTACGGCTTTACTGCCCGTTTCCTACTGTGCCTGCGCGAGTCTCACGCTGGCTTGTGAATGGGCGCGCTGCTCTCTGAGAACACACACAGTTCCCAGAAAGCAGCGCGCCCCATTCACAAGGAGAAGGACAAGAAGAAATCGGACCGCGGTGCAGGTGAGGCAGATTACGGACTTCCGCATAGCAACAGCTATTTCGGGTGAGTATTTTTTTTTTTTTTCAGGTTTTTTTTTTTTTTTTTAAACAACATGGCAAAATGTTGTTTTCCTGGGTGGAGCTCCGCTTTGACTCAACAAGCAGCCATTAATGTCTAAACTGCTGGCAACAAAAGTGAGTACACCCCTAGGTGAAAATGTACAAATTGGGCCCAAAGTGTCAATATTTTGTGTGGCCACCATTAATTTCCAGCACTGCCTTAACCCTCTTGGGCATGGAGTTCACCAGAGCTTCACAGGTTGCCACTGGAGTCCTCTTGCAGAATTCCATAACGACATCACAGAGCTGGTGGATGTTAGAGACCTTGCGCTTCTCCACCTTCCTTTTGAGGATGCCCCACAGATGCTCAATAGGGTTTAGGTCTGGAGACATGCTTGGCCAGTCCATCAACTTTATCCCCAGCTTCTTTATCAAGGCAGTGATCATCTTGGAGGTGTGTTAATGGTTCCCTTAATGAATTGAAGTTCCCCAGTGCTGGCAGCACTCATGAAGCCACAGACCATGACACTCCCACCACCATGCTTGACTGTAGGTAAGACACACTTGAATTTGGACTGCTCATCTGGTTGCCGCCAAACACGCTTGACACCATCTGAACCAAATAAGTTTATCTTGGTCTCATCAGACCACAGGACATGGTTCCAGTAGTCCATGTCCTTAGTCTACTTATCTACAAAAAACAGTTTACAGTCTTTCTTGTGCATTATCTTTAGAAGAGGCTTCCTTCTCGGACAACAGTCATGCAGACCAATTTGATGCAGTGTATGGCGTATGGTCATTTTAGCAAAGTGTAATTTCTTCAGTTTTACATAGTTAGGTTGAAAAAAGACACAAGTCCATCAAGTTCAACCCTAAAAAAAAACAATAAAAAAAAAAACCATAAAAAAAAAATAATGTTGTCACATGAAAAGATATAATAAAAAATGTGAGGGGTGTACTCACTTTTGTGAGATACTGTATGTATGAAAAAGCACAGATGACTGTAACAGAGACATTCATTGGTTAAAACAGTTGTGCAACTTGTGCTTTTGCATAGAAGTAAAAAAGTTCTTACTTAAGTGTCCTAGCACTTGGCCTACTGGTACTTCTAATGTGATAGAAAATGATACCATTGAAGCTGCTACAGCCAGTGGAGGCACAGCTGGCATAAGTAATGATGCAATAAGGAAGAGAAGCAAATGTAGCAACTGTGCATGCAGATCCAACTGACATGGAATAACCTTCTGTTCCAGTGTTGACAACCGTCTGTATTTTTACGGACAGTTTGTAAAAATGGGCACTTCTTCCCCCCCGTTCGTAAATGTCCGTAGTTGCGGGAATGTGCCAGTAAATGTGCCAGTAAAAATAGCCGAGATCGGTTCGGCTTGGAACTGCGCATGGAAATTAGAGGCAGGGGGTGATGGTGGCACCGCAGAAGGGGGTGGAGGCAGGGGGTGTTGGTGGCACCGCAGAGGGGGATGGTGGCATCGCAGAGAGTGGGGGATGGAGACAGGGGTTGTTGATGGCATCGCAGAGGGGGATGGAGGCAGGGGACGATTGGGGGCCTGGGGAAGATTGGAGGCAGGGGGAGATTGTGGCAGCACAGAGGGGAGTGAAGGCAGGGGCTGTTGGCGACAGGGGGTGATGTGACTAAATAATTTTCCCTTATATCGAAAATAACAAAAATATGTTTTTTTACCTTAATATCTACCTTAAATCACATTGCTATTTGCCTAGCGTACTTGTTTGTAGCCTAAATACTGAAATTTGCACCAAAAAATTTAATTCGGTAACTTTTGTGAAATGCCAGTAAAAACGTGGCCGCGCCAGTAAATTTCGGGTGTCGTGCCAGTAAATTTCAATGAGGTAGGTTGGCAACACTGTTCTGTTCCTGACCAAAATGTAGGCGTTATCATAGCAATATGGTCACCACAAGTAAAACAAAGGGAAGCCCAAGCTTTGAACCTTTAAATTCCCCCCCCCCCCCCCCCTGCCATTTTTGTCCTTCGCTGTGGAGCCCTAAATGGAGTTTCCTGTTTTCCTGGAAATTCCCATTAACATATAAAATAACACAGATTTTCCTATCTGTAATCTGCACTTTGAAAGAGTCATTTAGTGTAAAGTTCACAATACAGTTCCATATTTCCTCCTACGGACTGGTACCTTGATAAGGAAGTACTGATTTGTTAGCAGAAAACATGTCTGTAGAGGCCCCAGCTTTTGAGTCATCACCTAGAACATCCCACAAAGCAAATTTCATGACCTATGCTTGCTAGTACTTGGCAGCTGAGCTCATTTTACGGAAAGCTTTATAATAGCATAGGGTTCAGCCTCTAGCAACAGGTAAGGTCAAGTAATTGCTAACAAAAACACTTGAAACAAGGAAACACTGCGACACGGTGACCTTTTTCCACAAAGGTTGTGTCAGTCCATTTTATTTATGACAGTGGGGCCATTCTGCTTCAACTGAATCATATAACAAAATTCCAGGTGTGAACACAAAGGTGCATTTTATTAAAGGGTACTAAACCACTTCAGTCCCCGGGCAGTTTTCTCTGTAAATCCACAGCATTTTTGTATCAGCATTTTTTTTTTCGCTTTTGAAATCTACCCAAACATGTTATGTTTTTTTAGAACAGATAATGCTTTAATTTGGTAGCAAAATTGGACACATATATTTTTATTTCCTTAGTTATTACTGGAAATATATAGATTTTCTTCGAAAAATAACGATTTACCTATTTTTTTAAAACATTTACATGATTTACTCATCCCCATTTATTTACCAAAAACATATAATTAACAAAGTCTGCTTATTGAAATGGTTTTACATTAGTGGAATTTTTATGTAATGTAGCATAATGGTAAGGTTCAAATTGAACATATAGTATGTGTTCTAGTAGAGCTTTATTACCCTTTTGATGTGACATTGTGACTAGTGGCGGACAGTGCTTAATATATTAGGGGGGGGGGGGGGTGGCAAACTAACACCACAGTGGGAATGCAGCGGTTGTCCGCCGCCCCCCCCCCCCCCCCCCCTGCACGGGAGACAGATGGAATGGCAGCATTTAGGGCATTATCTTTGGAGTCAGGGGGGAATGAAGAGCAGGACCAATAATTCTACTTCTGGGTGAACAGGAAGTGTGTCCTGAGACCCAATTGGCCAGGGTGTCCTAATGCCCTGTACACACGATCGGTTTATCCGATGAAAACGATCTGATGGATTTTTTCATCAGATATCCGATGAAGCTGACTTTCATCAGTCTTGCCTACACACCATCAGTTAAAAAAACGATTGTGTCAGAACGCGATGACGTAAAACACAACGTCGTGCTGAGAAAAATGAAGTTCAATGCTTCCGAGCATGCGTCGACTTTATTCTGAGCATGCGTTGATTTTTAACCGATTGATTTCCCCACAGACAATTGTTTTTTTCTATAGTTTTTTTAAGCATCAGATAATTTTAAAACAGGTTCTAAGTTTTTTCACCGATGGGAAAAAAAACAATGGGGCCCACACACGATTGGTTCGTCTGATGAAAACGGTCCATCAGACCGTTTTCATCAGACGAACCGATCTTGTGTACGCGGCATAAGACTCCCTGACCAATCGGATCACAGAAACGGCTTCCTGATTGGCTGGAAAGAGAATCAGGAAGACATCAGCGAATATTTTCTATTGTCACACAACTGGGTGGGCTCGGGGTGCAGTGCTCTGCGCCCCAAGCCCACCCTTTTTTGAAGCCAATTAGAGCCTCTGGATCTAATCACATGCTTCAAAAAATAAATCCTATTGGAATCCATGCGTCCGGCGCCCTGAATGTAAATTAGGGGCCGGGTGCTTGGATTAGGGGGCACCACTGATTCTAACACATGGGGGGGTCCATACCTTTGTACACTGGTACTGATTTGTTTTTTAATGTCTCTCCCTTTCCCTCAGTTTCTCTCCCTCACTCAGCTAATGTGACACCAGTGCTGACAGAGTGGGGCAGAGCAGGGGCAAAGGATTCAGTGCAGGTGCCCCAAGTCCTCCTTATCAACCAATGACATCATTGGTTGTTAGGACACCGGCGCCTGGAAGATTGTAATGGTGGACAATGCAAATCTACTGTTTTGTGTAGCTAAATGGAAGGTTTGATCCATTCACTGGCTTGTACAGTTTAATTATCACTGGTAACATTTTAGGCATTTTGCCATGGCACCCCTGGTTGAAAAAGGCAGATATACATTATATGCATGTGTGTGTATATATATATATATATATATATATATATATATATAGTATATACTGTATATTTATACATTTCCACATTTTCTTTAATTATGGAGAGGTCTGGATCTGGTCAAACACTCCCTACTAATAGTGATCTCATGTTTGCTAAAATCAACCAGCAATAGATCACAACAATAACAGCGAGGGGGGGGGGGGTTGAGCAAGCTGCGACAGCTCTTACTAAGCCTCTCTACTGACATGAAGTGCGATCATGATGTAAACACTATGTTGAAGCAATCTGTAGAGGCATAGGAAACCCATGCCAGGAGTCAGAAAGGAAACAGGGGTTTTAATCGACTACTACTCCTCATTACTGTGAGTGAAACACAGTCCCGTGTCCAGCCACTTCCCCTTTAGTACAGGGTGCTACTCTATGGTTTACAGCAGTCGCATGTTGTGATGTGTGCACTAGGGAAACCAAATGGAGGACTAATATGTCCTCTACACCTGGGGGTGGCCAACTTGAGGAAGCCAGTATCTACTATTGGCACTGAAATTCTGTTGGATTTGGGTGCTCATTTTGTCAGGTTGTGACATAAATATGTGAAATGCCGCGGGATACCAGTCCTCCTGTATGGGCGAGAGAAGGGGCCACATCATGTGCAGCCAGCAGTTGTTAACAGGCCTCCGGTGGGCTCCCCTTCAGGGACAGATAGTCATTGCTCTGCTGCATACCTTCAGTAGCCATTGGAATGAAACAGCCTTGCAGAGGGAATATTTAATGGACGTTTTACCATTGTGGGTCTTCCCTGTCATTTGCTACAAACAGCATTATAGACTTTGTTCTGGACTTCACGAGAAGATAAGTAAAGGAGTGCTTTACTCCTGGAGAAGGAATTTGAAGCACCTCCTCTTGTTTAGCAGAGGGTGTGAGCAGGGCTGTCTTAATGAGAGGGCACACCTGGGCACTGCCATCTGCAGCTGCATGGGGGGCCCCTGTCCTTTCATCAAAGTAGCTGGTCCTCGAGCCCGGGCTGCCCTCCTACATCCCAGATTTCCCCCTAGAACTCTGACCCCTCTACACCCTAGATATCCCCTACCTCCTACCTATGTGATTTCTGTTTACCTGCACTGTCTCCATTGTAGGGGCCCCAGAGCATTACTTTGCCCAGGGGCCCATGATGCTATTAAGATGGCCCTGGGTGTGAGCAAATAGCAACATCGGGCCAAACTATGTTATGCAAAACTGTTAATGAATGCCAGTATGTGGAACTGTTTACACCAGTATTTGGTACTTAAATAAAGAATCATCATACAATAAACCACCTTGTCCTTGTGTTGCACATTGTTGTGGAGGTGGATCCTTAGCAGACCATAGCACAACTTATAAGTATTATCAGGTGGATGGAAAAATGACAGGCAACAAGTTTGGGACAGGAGAAGGTGGTGACCACTGGTGACGGTGAGTTCTGATGGTGGAGTGGTCAGAGAAGGTCCTTGAAGCACTCGCCTGGATGACTGTGCGACAATTTTGACCACCTCTATGCAGAATCCCTTCTGTTGCAAAATGTTTGTGGTTTTCTTTGCATGAACTGCCTATTTCAAATTCCCCCACATAATTTCAATAGTATTCAAATCATGGCTTTGACTAAGCCAGACCATAACCCTCTATCCTTTCCAATCAGTTTTGTCCAAAATAGCTAAAACACAAAACAATCCTGGCTAATAAAGAGGTACATTCGGAATTTATACACTTCCAAGAAGCAATAATAACATCATTCCTAACCAAAGAATATTAAAAAAAACCACTGTAGATATACTATTATAGTTAATCTATTTGTCCATCAAATCTCCATCACAAAGGTCTTCTCTCTCCACTACTAGAGGAAGTTGTGCTGTCAAGAAGATTTGTATATTCTTTGCCTGTTCCAAAAAATGATGCAATCTGGAGTTGGAAAAAATACTAATTTAGTTTATTATTATTATTACACAAAAATAAATGTGAAAAATATACTGTGCAGGTCTCAAGTGTAAATAATGAAAAAATAGGTAATAGTGAAATACACAAATATAAATAAATATAAATGTGATAAAAGTGCTGCTGCAACCAAATATGTTGCATTAACTACTTGCCGACCTGCCGCCGTCGTTATACGGCGGCAGGTTGGCTCCCCTGCGCGAGAGCCCATAGCTCTATGTTGGCTCTCTCGCAGGCCACTAGGGGGCGCTGTCGTGGCAATTTGGGGGTGTGCAAAGCACACCGCCATCTTGCCATGTGCTCTAAAGCACATTCCCCATCTTAAATGAAATAATGCCATGTTTAAGCTAAAATAAGTTCACTCACCATACATTCGGTCTGCCATACCAATCAAGAGACATTACAACAGCTGTTCTCAAGTTACCATCCTTGCCATCCATGCCAGCCACAGGGCTGAGCATGGCTCCTTTTATTTACACAAATCAGGAAGTCATCACTAGATATGTGCATTCCCGTTCGTACGAATGTTATTTTCGTACGAAAATGTTCATTTTCGTACCCGCGGGATAATGTGTACATATACGAAAATATTAAAGCACCAAAATACGAAAACGACGGGATAACGGATTAGCCGCATAACGAACGACCGCAATTACGAACGATCCGACGGGGAAAAAACGACAAAACGAAAATGGCAAAATAACGAAAATTAAATCTGTATCAAGAGGTTTGCATTGTGTATTTTGTTTGAATCCGTTTTGTGTTCGTTTTCAGTTGTATGTTCATTGTTCAATGACATCTATAACAAAAGAATTTCATTATGTATATTGAATGAATTCCTTTTTCTTTTTTCTGTGTATTCAAAATACTGAAGGCCATTTTTTTGTTATAGGTGTCATATCAACATACGAAAATAACAAAAGAAACGTGTTCAAATGCAAATCTTTTGTTTATGGTTTTTTTAATGGCCAGAGAGTTAGGCTGGCCATACATGATACAATTTTCTGTGCAATTTTCTTTAGATTTACCTTCAACTATGTAGTGCAAGGGCCTGCCTGATTGCATACAATTGAAAGTGTTGTTTAGTTTGACCTCATATATGGTTTTTGGTAAATCTAAAAGAAAATTGTACAAGAAAATTGAACATGTATGGCCAGCCTCAGTGACTGAAAGCAGCTTCTCTTTTGTGCAGAATAGTGAGTACACTTGTACAGTAAAGCCTAATAAACTTTTCAATACTATTGTTAAGCCCCATACACTTGGTCAGACTATTTTAACAACAAACATAAAAACGATCGTTTTCCGATCGTTCTCAGAAAATTCGTTCGTTTTTAAACTGCATCAGAAAACCATTTTTGGGTTCAGAAGTCTGGCCAACTGATGTCCCTTCAGATGAAAATCCACAGAAAAGTTTATTAGGCTTTACTGTACAAGTGTACTCACTATTCTGCACAAAAGAGAAGCTGCTTTCAGTCACTGAGGCTGGCCATACATGTTCAATTTTCTTGTACAATTTTCTTTTAGATTTACCAAAAACCATATATGAGGTCAAACTAAACAACACTTTCAATTGTATGCAATCAGGCAGGCCCTTGCACTACATAGTTGAAGGTAAATCTAAAGAAAATTGCACAGAAAATTGTATCATGTATGGTCAGCCTAACTCTCTGGCCATTAAAAAAACCATAAACAAAAGATTTGCATTTGGACCTGTTTCTTTTGTTATTTTCGTATGTTAATATGACACCTATAACAAAAAAATTGCCTTCAGTATTTTGAATACACAGAAAAAAGAAAAAGGAATTCATTCAATATACATAATGAAATTCTTTTGTTATAGATGTCATTGAACAATGAACATACAACTGACACTAACAAAAGAAAAGCATTCAAGATACACAGAATGCAAATTGACGAAAATTCACGATAATTATTGTCTAACAAGAAACGAACATGAATTAAACAGAATAACGAATCATCCCGCATGTACGAAAATAAAACGGTAACAGAAATACGAAACGATCGGAATACGAAAAAATCACGTCGTACGACAAACGAACGGGAACGAACGGGAAAACGGGCGTCTTACGAAAAACGAACGGAAACGAACAGACGGGACCATACGAAACGGAACAAAAAAAAACAAATTTTTTTTCTGTGCACATGTCTAGTCATCACCAGTAAGTCACCTCCCCCCATGGGCGTCTGCATCACCAGATGTCTTCTTATACACAGCAAACACCATAACAAAACATTCCCTCTGACAGGAAGTGCCATTGAATACATGAATAGAATAGAATACAATGAATACAAGTACATACAGAAATAATACAATAACCAATGAACACAGTTCCTGATAAGGAGAGCCTATATGCAGCTGTATTCTCATACCATCATATTTATGTTGATCAGACACAGAGATGGCAAAAGCACACATCCACTAAACCAATAGTGTGCCTGCAAAGTGACGCATCGCGCAGGCGAATATCTGTGCATCACACAGGGGCCCTTGCGCCGGCGACACTCACTCTTCAAACACCCGTCTCCAAGTCAGGAAGTGCATCTCAACCAGCCTCAGACTGCCCCAATCAGTTCTAATTAGAGCGGGTTGGGGAAGTGTCAAGACTGGGTGCCAATATGGCAACACATATTAAATACATCTTCAAATTTCCACCACAGTCCTCCCTTTTTGTCATATTGCTCCCACTTGTCCTTCAAATCTTGATAGTCTTCTTACACCTAGAAACTAATCAGTCCTTACAGTCCATAAAAAGGAAAACACGGCTTGACATGTAGACTCTGTTCTTCAGGAGACATGACATAAGGAGGACACAACTTGGTGAGCTGTAGTAATCGCAGATTGGGTAGTGGTCTTCTGTGTCTTGTCCATGGGTCCAGCTTTGGGGCGTCTCATCTGGTACGTGGTCATCTGCTCCGGGGCGTCTCATCTGGTACGTGGTCATCTGCTCCGGGGCGTCTCATCTGGTACGAGGGTTGGGTTTCGGGACGTCTTATCTGGTACGTGGTCATCTGCTCCGGCTCTGGTCACGCGTCCAATCAGGCAACAGGAGTGCTCATCACAACATAGAAAGAATAGAAATAAAAACAACATGAGTATATATATTCCCATTTCAATCAACCACGATCCGCTGAAAAGTAAAAATTAAATCCCCTCAGATTCCCAGACCCTTCAAAGGACTCCCAACCTTCACTCAGTTACAGCTCTGGCTTTGCCTTGTAGGGATCCAAACCTTATCCATATGGGCCCGAACTCCAATTCCCAGTATCCCCCGAACCAGATATAACAATATTTACTTGTAAATTCCCAGAAACCCCCCCTTGGGCTGTGAGAACTTCCTTGTAGCTTCAACAGTTACATGAAACACTCCATCCTCAATAGGTGTGAATTGTTCAAACGTATCATAAGCTCAAACCCCCCCCCCACCTTGTATATGCAGGAAACTGTGCCCAGACCTAGTCCGGGTTGGTGAACAATTCCCTTCTAGCTGTCCCCGCCATTCCCAATTTCTCTTGTGCCATCAGATCCTTGCAATCGGCCGCGACATAGGACAGGGACAGCTTCACCACCACGCATGAGCCTCTTGCATTGGGGGAATTACCTTATAAGCTGTAGATCTGCATAAACACCAAACTAAAGTTACACACTTGTGGACTACCCAGTCCTGATACCCAACCGACAAGAGGCGGAGCCATAAAAACAACAATCAATTTTACCCTCTAAAAACATATTAATAAATTCCATTGACAGGTGTCTGTTTGGAGTCTTCACTCGTTTGTCAATAATCCTCATAATTAGCATGTACCACTGTCATCGCTGGGGACTAAAGCTCAACGGAGATCTCTGAGACGCCGAACGCCTGTCGCCTGAAAAAAAGTCCCGGACAGACACCCATAGACAATCGAAGCGCGGCAAGTCCCGTTCGTCTTCTTAATTAGTCATGGAATACACTTTAAATAATAACTTGGGATGCTTTCAATCGTTACCCTTGCTAAAATTTACTAAACAAACAAATACAAAATAAACAAAGATACTCCTCATTTCTTTGATGTGGTTGAGCCGCTTTTTGCAGTGGCTGGCGTCGTCTCGTCCATCAAGCTTCTTTACAAACGAACCAATCACCTGGTTGGGAAAAATGAAAACAAATTACCGTGTCAGGGTCCAGGAGAGACTCCTGAGCCCTGTGAAGTTCATATTACAGGGATCGTACCCACCCCATCACCCAAGAATGAGTGACAGCCGATGGGAGTACGACCCTGGTTTTGGTTGACCTCCAAACAAACCTTATGACAACAACCCAGACCTCGGGATTGTGGTCGCTGCCTAGCCTGTGCGTGGCTCACCATCTCCTGTAATCGCTTACCATCTCCAGTACTCGCTTACCATCTCCTGTAATCACTTACCATTGCCTGTAATACCCAGAACCATTGACAGGTTCTTAGCAACTAAAATGGGAACCTACTTCACCAGACTGCTGCTTGCTGATTCAAATTCTATCAAAGAAAGACAATCTTGGCACAAACTTGATTAAAATTAGAAAGATTAGTGTTATTAGTTCGGAGAACTGTCACATTTACATCTTACCATCCCCCCCTTTTCTTCCTCATTACAGACTGGAGGAAGAAACGTGTGGTGAAGGAAAAAATAAACAATGAAATAGCCTATGATACTTTCACCTCCTTAGACCCGTAATTATCCATGTGTACAGCTGTCTACATACACCTGCTCTCTATGTACAAACACTTCCAGAAACTCTTTGGACCTGAAAAATACTTATAAGCAGAAATCATTACTCCATCCTTCATATTTATCCTGCAGAGAATGGCAAACAAAAATGACATTCCTGTACATTTGTCAATGACATTCTTCCCAAAAACCGATTTAAACAAAAACCCTTTGTAACCCTTAACCCTTAGTTTTCCTGTTCCTACAAAAATACAAAAGCCGCGACGCGTCAGAAGATCGCCGCGGTAAGTTCGAAAAAAAACATTCACGTTACTACATACAAACATTCAAATACAAATGTGGGGGAGATATTCATAGCTTTCAAAACAAAAATGAAAAAACAAAAACCAGCCGGAAATCTGCCTTCACTCTTTCCGCAATACAAGAAAATACAATGGAAAAATACGAGAACAGCGGGAGAAACTTGCATAGACCAGCTATACAAAGTTCTCCTGAGGCGCGTACCACACCTCCATCCACACTCATTACAGATTTCTGAAACCACATCCGATCTAAATCCAAGGTAACTTTATTCTGAGGTCTCGTACCTCCAGTCAGAGTACCTTCCAAAGGAGTACACCTTACTGTACCCTCTGACCACCTATGACATTCTTTAAGGGGTCTCATGTCCGGAGCCCCAAACCCAGACCTCATGTGCGGTGCAGCTGTCTGACTGGTGCACTGCATGGGCGGCACATCCCATGACGATTCAAAGCGCTTTTTTTTAGTGAGCTCTGCGTCCAGAACACACCGCGCTTTATTTTCGGAGCGGTTATGACTTGCGCCTTTATCATCAAAACCGATGCCTGCATCCCGATTATTCTACACGGCCTTAGCAGGACACTAGCGTACTACTCCTACACATTTATGCTAATATAATCGCTAATAAGATCTCCGATTATCATACACCTGATCTGTATCACAATATAAAGCCTCCTACCTGGCTCGCCATTTAACTGTCGTGGCAATTTGGGGGTGTGCAAAGCACACCGCCATCTTGCCATGTGCTCTAAAGCACATTCCCCATCTTAAATGAAATAATGCCATGTTTAAGCTAAAATAAGTTCACTCACCATACATTCGGTCTGCCATACCAATCAAGAGACATTACAACAGCTGTTCTCAAGTTACCATCCTTGTGTAACGGCTACGCCGTCACCATGAATAGGAGATGAAATGGTAATTATTTATTCTGGAGGATACTCAGATTAAACCACCTGGTTGCTCTATGATGTTAAACAGAGCTCATGGGTTATTTCATCACAACCTCCTGCGATATATCTCCTATTGATGGTGTGGTGCATCTACCATAGGTTATTTGAGAATCCTCGTAATACGTCTCAGTCTCTACAAACATATGGTATCAGGCAATCAAGAATATATCATAGTATGCAATCCAGGATGAACAGTATTCTGAGTATACAGGCTTGATACAGTAAGCTGTGGGTACTTGCGGTTTAGATGTGACCAGGTGTGCAGTTCCTTCCTGGAAAGTGATTAGTAGCAGGTGCAGGATGCCTCTATGGTTCTGTAGATTGCCAGCTCTGTGGCCAAGCAGCAAGTCATAGATAGTAGCAGGGTCCGTGGTGTAGAACTTGGTGCTGTGAGCCTGGTGATCTCCTTAACAAGGTGAGGAACTGTGGGACTCTGGAGGAGGTCTTGGGTCTCAGATGGGGGCGAGCGTCAACTTTAATAACCAGACACCGAGCCGCCATCAGAGGAGGTTTAAATAGCCAGCCTGTCGCGGGACACACGCTGGGCGCGCTTCCGCGTTCCAGCGTGGAGCGCAGGATTCGACGGCACGTCGGAAATGACGGAATCAGGATGCTGAATGGAGCGCAGCTGTCTAAGGATGATACAGCTGCGCTCGTTCTGTACAAAGTAACGCCGATGGTGTTACATACTCCCCTCCTCAAGGGGGTCCCAAATATACACCCAGAAGGTGATGGTCGATCAGGGTATCTGCGGTGGAATTGATTGACGAGCCGGGGAGCATGAATGTCGGAGGAATCTACCCAGGAGTCATCAAGATGGCTATAACCCTTCCAACGGATTAAATATTGCAGGGAAGATCCATGCCTCCTGGAATCTAGAATTTTCTGTACCTCATATTCAGTCTCACCGAGAACCTCAACAGGAGAAGAGGGTTGAGGGTCTCTGTTAGGGAACTGATTAGGAGTGAAAGGCATAATAAGTGAGACATGGAAAGAAGGATGTATCTTCCAATCCGGAGGTAGAAGTAGTTTAACGGTATTGTTGTTGATGATATGTGAAATGGAGAATGGACCAGTGAATTGGCGACCGAGTTTTCTTGAAGGGATATTAAGACGTAGATTTCGAGTGGAGAGCCAAACCAAATCTCCAACTTTGTATTTAGGAGGTGGAGTTCTGCGGGAGTCATAACACTTCTTTTGTCTTTGTTGCGCTGTAGTAAGATTAGAATGGAGTATTCGTAGGGTCCTCTTCAAGGTGGAGAGGTAATGTTCTACAGCGGGAACATTGTTAGGGAGAACGGAGACTGGAGCAGATTTGGGATGGAACCCATAGTTTGCATAAAAAGGAGAGAATCCGGAGGAAGAACTGGAAGCGTTATTATACGCAAATTCGGCATGAGGAAGAAACTGAAGCCAGTCGTCCTGTAGATGGGTGCAATAACAGCGTAAATACTGTTCCAGTGTTTGGTTTACTCGTTCTGTTTGTCCGTTTGTTTGCGGATGATAAGCAGTGGACATTCGATGATCAATTTGCAAGGCCTGGCAAAGGGCTCTCCAGAATTTAGAAATGAATTGAGTGCCTCTGTCCGAGATAATCTGGGAGGGCAACCCATGTAGCTTAAGTACATTCTGAAGGAAGGCTTGTGCAGTCTCTAGAGCAGTTGGTAGATTTTTTAATGGGATGAAGTGAGCCATCTTTGTTAATAAATCTACTGTAACTAGAATTGTGTTGGCACCTTGAGACCTGGGGAGATCGACAATAAAATCCATAGAGACCACGTCCCAGGGTCTTTCAGGTATTGGGATTGAAGTAAGGAGTCCGTAAGGTGGCTTCCTGGAATGTTTGTTGGAGGCACATATCACGCAGGAATTGACATAATCACTGACTGTCTGTGAAAGCTTGGGCCACCAGTAATTTCTTTTAATTAAATGAATGGTTTTACTTATTCCTGGATGACCTGCCAGAGGAGCATCATGAAGTTGTTTGAGAAGTAGAGGTTGTAAAGAGGCGGGCACGTAGATCTTATTGTTGTAGGTAAATAACCCGTTAGGTTCCTTTTTGAGACCCTGGGGCATTAGGGGTACCTCGCTAGGGAGAGATTGGATCAGCAAATCCAAGAAAGGAACAGATGCTCCAATGAATCGATCAGGTGGAATAATAGAAAGGGGAGGTGTTTCAATTGTCTGGTTGTCATGCATACGTGACAACGAGTCAGCCTTGACATTTTCTGTACCAGGACGATAGGAGATGTTGAAGTCGAACCTATCAAAGAATAGACTCCACCTGACTTGGCGGGCAGAAAGGGTTTTACAGGCCCTCAAATGTTGCAAATTGCGATGATCGGTGAGGATGGTAATGGGGTGTTTGGAACCTTCCAAGAGATGTCTCCAATTACTTAGGGCATCCTTTATAGCAAGGAGTTCTTTTTCCCCAATGGGGTAATTCTTTTCGGCAGGTAATAATGTCCTAGAGTAAAAGGCTACCGGATGTAGAGGTTCAGATGATGAAGCTTGTTGGGAGAGTACAGCTCCCAAAGCAAAATGCGAGGCATCTACCTCTAAGGTGAAATGGTAAAGTGGGTTAGGAAGTTGTAAGATTGGTGCGGATGTGAAACTGAGCTTCAGAAGGTCAAAAGATTTCTGTGCCTGATCAGACCAGGAAAAAGGCGTCTTACTACTAGTGAGATTGTTTAATGGTTTCACGATCGTAGAGAAATCCTTAATGAATTTTCTGTAGTAGTTAGAGAATCCGAGAAAACGTTGTAGAGCCTTCCTGGAGTGGGGAACAGGCCAGGATAATATGCACTGTACCTTTGATGATTCCATCTGTATTCCGTTTGGGGTAATTAGATATCCCAGGAAAGAAATGTTGCGCTGACTGAAAACACACTTTTCAAGTTTGACGTATAAAGAGTGTGTTCTCAATCTGGCCAAAACCCAGCGTACATGTTTGATGTGTTCTTCGGGAGAATCTGAATAGATTAAAATGTCATCCAAATAAATCACAACACAAACGTCGAGCAAATCTCGGAAAATGTCGTTGATGAAATATTGGAAGGTTGCAGGTGCGTTGCATAACCCAAAGGGCATTACGATGTACTCGTAGAGGCCATAGCGTGTTTTAAAAGCTGTTTTCCACTCGTCACCAGATCGAATTCTTATGAGATTATAGGCACCCCTCAGATCTAGTTTAGTGAAGATCTTTGAGGTCTGGAGTCGTTCGATGAGTTCTGGAATTAATGGTAGTGGATATCTGTTCTTTATAGTAATGCTATTGAGTGCACGGTAGTCGATAATTGGTCGGAGTGAGCCGTCTTTATTTTTTACGAAGAACATAGCTGCACTCGCTGGAGAGGTTGAAGGTCTGATAAAACCTTTCTTGAGGTTTTCATCGATATAATCCTTGAGGTGTACAAGTTCAGGTTGGGATAATGGATAAATCCGAGCAGTTGGGATCGGTGCGTCAGCTATAAGATCTATGGGGCAATCATAGATCCTGTGTGGGGGGAGCAAGTTTGCCTTGGTTTTGCTAAAAACGTCGGCGAAATCATGTAGATAAGGTGGAAGATCAGGAGGGTAGATCTCTGTGAAAGAGATAGAACAATTAGGATAACAGTTCTCTTTACAGAAAGAGGATTGTAAGGATAAGGAACTAGTAGACCATTGGAAAGTAGGCTGATGAAGACGTAACCAAGGTAATCCGAGTATTATTGGAAATAGAGGTGATTGGATGACGTCAAAAATGAGGCTCTCAGTATGACCTGGATCGCAAGTCACCCAAAGGGGTGAGGTTTGGAATGTAATTGGACCTGTGGGAGAACTGGAACCATCAATGAAAGTGAGTGACACAGGGGTTGGCTTAATCACACAAGGTATTTTATTAGATTCTACAATCTTAGAGTCAATAAAGTTTCCACAGGCTCCAGTGTCGACCATTGCTTCAATGGAGAAGCTTTCTTGCTCCCACTGTAATGTAAGAAGAATAATAATGTAACGATTAGAAATTGTACCAGTGAAATTAAATTTGTTTCTGTGGTGATCTATACCTTCCGAATTCCTCTTAAGAAGGGGACAGGTGGATACAACGTGGTCAGGAGCAGAACAGTACATACAGAGGTTTTGGTCTCTGCGGCGTTGTTTCTCCGCTGTGCTTAAAGGACCTTTAATAGCACCAAGTTCCATCGGAAGCTCCTTGGGGGGAGATCTGGCTCTCCTGAAAGGTGAAGGAAAAAACGCATTGGCACGTTCAGCTCTTCTCTCTCGAATACGTCGATCTATGGTAATGGACAGTTGCATGAGATCCTCTAGGGATGGTGGAAGTTCTACACGTGCGATTTCGTCTTTCAAAGTTTCTGTCAGGCCTAGCCGAAATTGGTTCCTGAGTGCGATATCTGACCACTGGGTCTCTCGGCACCAACATTTGAATTCAGAAATGTAGTCCTCCACTGGTCTTTTCCCCTGTTTGAGATTTCTGATGGAATTTTCAGCAGTCAACTGTTTATTGGGATCCTCATAAAGGAGGGACATTTCTGCGAGAAAAGTGTCCAGGGCTCCAAGGAGATCCCCGTGTTCTTCTAGATAGGCGTCGGCCCAAATTCTCGGTTCACCCCTGAGGTATGAGATGAGGGTGAGAATTATAATCCTATCAGTATAGTAAGTACGGGCACGTAGCTCGAACATCAAGCTACAAGAGCTGATGAATTGCCGGAAAAGTTTCCTATCGCCAGAGAAAGGTTCTGGAGTACAGACCTTGGGTTCTGGTCTCTCTCTAACCTGAGCAAGGTTCTGCTGGCGGAGAGCTTCATTTTCTAGGCGGAATTCAGTTAAAGAATTAGTTAGGGTATCTACCCTTTGAGTGAGTCCCAGTAGATGATTCGCTAAATCAGCGGGATCCATCTAATATATATATAGGGTCTGGTTATTCTGTAACGGCTACGCCGTCACCATGAATAGGAGATGAAATGGTAATTATTTATTCTGGAGGATACTCAGATTAAACCACCTGGTTGCTCTATGATGTTAAACAGAGCTCATGGGTTATTTCATCACAACCTCCTGCGATATATCTCCTATTGATGGTGTGGTGCATCTACCATAGGTTATTTGAGAATCCTGGTAATACGTCTCAGTCTCTACAAACATATGGTATCAGGCAATCAAGAATATATCATAGTATGCAATCCAGGATGAACAGTATTCTGAGTATACAGGCTTGATACAGTAAGCTGTGGGTACTTGCGGTTTAGATGTGACCAGGTGTGCAGTTCCTTCCTGGAAAGTGATTAGTAGCAGGTGCAGGATGCCTCTATGGTTCTGTAGATTGCCAGCTCTGTGGCCAAGCAGCAAGTCATAGATAGTAGCAGGGTCCGTGGTGTAGAACTTGGTGCTGTGAGCCTGGTGATCTCCTTAACAAGGTGAGGAACTGTGGGACTCTGGAGGAGGTCTTGGGTCTCAGATGGCGGCGAGCGTCAACTTTAATAACCAGACACCGAGCCGCCATCAGAGGAGGTTTAAATAGCCAGCCTGTCGCGGGACACACGCTGGGCGCGCTTCCGCGTTCCAGCGTGGAGCGCAGGATTCGACGGCACGTCGGAAATGACGGAATCAGGATGCTGAATGGAGCGCAGCTGTCTAAGGATGATACAGCTGCGCTCGTTCTGTACAAAGTAACGCCGATGGTGTTACACCTTGCCATCCATGCCAGCCACAGGGCTGAGCATGGCTCCTTTTATTTACACAAAACAGGAAGTCATCACCAGTAAGTCACCTCCCCCCATGGGCGTCGGCATCACCAGATGTCTTCTTATACACAGCAAACACCATAACAAAACATTCCCTCTGACAGGAATACATAAATAGAATAGAATACAATGAATACAAGTACATACAGAAATAATACAATAACCAATGAACACAGTTCCTGATAAGGAGAGCATATATGCAGCTGTATTCTCATACCATCATATTTATGTTGATCAGACACAGAGATGGCAAAAGCACACATCCACTAAACCAATAGTGTGCCTGCAAAGTGACGCATCGCACAGGCGAATATCTGTGCATCACACAGGGGCCCTTGCGCCGGCGACACTCACTCTTCAAACACCCGTCTCCAAGTCAGGAAGTGCATCTCAACCAGCCTCAGACTGCCCCAATCAGTTCTAATTAGAGCGGGTTGGGGAATTGTCAAGACTGGGTGCCAATATGGCAACACATATTAAATACATCTTCAAATTTCCACCACAGCGCGCGCCCCCGCTCGCCCCCGAGTCCCGTGCTCGTGCCCAGCAGGATCGATCGCCGCCGGGCACCCGCGATTGCTCGTTATAGAGCGGGGCCCGGGAGCTGTGTGTGTAAACACACAGCTCCCGGTCCTGTCAATGTATGAACAGAAGATCAGTGATTTCCCTTAGTCTGTCCCACCCCCCCCCCCCCATACAGTTAGAACACACCCAGGAACATACTTAACCCCTTCCCCGCCCCCTAGTGTTAACCCCTTCAATGCCAGTGGCATTTTTATAGTAATCCACTGCATTTTTATAGCATTGATCGCTATAAAAATGCCAATGGTCCCAAAAATGTGTCAAAAGTGTCCGAAGTGTCCGCCATAATGTCGCAGTGTCGAAAAAAACGCTGATCGCCGCCATTACTAGTAAAAAAAAATATTAATAGAAATGCCATAAAAATCCCCCCTATTTTGTAAACGCTATAACTTTTGCGCAAACCAATCAATAAACGCTTATTGCGATTTTTTTTTTTACGAAAAATATGTAGAAGAATACATATCGGCCTAAACTGAGGAAAAAAAATGTTTTTTTTATATATTTTTGGGGATATTTATTATAGCAAAAAGTTAAAAATATAAAAAAAATCAAAATTGTCGCTATATTTTTGTTTATAGCGCAAAAAATAAAAACCGCAGAGGTGATCAAATACCACCAAAATAAAGCTCTATTTGTGGGAAAAAAAGTATGCCAATTTTGTTTGGGAGCCACGTGGCACGACCGCGCAATTGTCAGTTAAAGCGACGCAGTGCCGAATCGCAAAAAGTGCCCTGGTCTTTGACCAGCAATATGGTCCGGGGCTGAAGTGGTTAAATACCATAAATAAACCATCAACTAATGCGATGAGAAAAATATATAGTGAAAACAATATAATAATATATATATATTATCATATATATAAAACATCTCAAACACAAATCAAAATGATTAAATTGATCTATGACTGTGTTAGCTGCACCATATATTAACCACTAGAGGGCCGCGCTATAGACAAAAGACGTCCATAGCGCGGCTCTCAAGTGCCGGGAGGACGTCTTTGGACGTCTTGTTGTTTACATTCCCCTGCGCACCGCTGGGTGGCGCGCAGCAGGGAAACACTGTGCCCACGGCATCGCTGGGAAGCCAATGCGTGTGCCTGGCAGCCGCGGTGTCCGCCAGGTACTCGCGATCGGCGGTGACACAGCAGGGACGTGGAGCTCTGTGTGTAAACACAGAGTTCCACGTCCTGTCAGGGAGAGGAGACAGATGCTGTATCCCTTGTACATAGGGACACAGCAACGGTCACCTCCCCCAGTCAGTCCCCCTCCCCCCACAGTAAGAACACACCCAGGGAATACATTTAACCCCTTCCATGCCCCCTAGTGTTAACCCTTTCACTGCCAGTCACATTTATACAGTAATTAGTGCATTTTTATAGCACTGATCGCTGCATAAATGTGAATGGTCCCAAAATTGTGTCAAAAGTGTCCGATACGTCCACCGCAATATCGCAGGCCTGACAAAAAAAAATCGCAGATCGCCACCATTACTAGTAAATAAAATAAAAATAAATAAAAATCATATATCTATCTTCTATTTTGTAAACGCTATAACTTTTGCGCAAACCAATCAATATACACTTATTGCGATTTTTTTTTAACAAAAATATGTAGAAGAATACATATATCAGCCTAAACCGAGGAAAACATTTTTTTATAAAAAAAAAAAAATGGGATATTATAACAAAAAGTAAAAAATATTGTGTTTTTTTTTTTTTTTTTTTCTGTCTTTTTTTGTTTATAGCGCAAAAAATAAAAATCGCAGAGATGATCAACTACCACCAAAAGAAAGCTCTATTTGTGGGGAAAAAATTATAAAAATATAATTTGGGTACAGTGTTGTATGATCGCGCAATTGTCATTCAAAATGCGTCAGCGCTGAAAGCTGAAAATTGGTCTGGGCATGAAGGGGGTTTAAGTGCCCAGTAATGAAGTGGTTAAGTGAAAAATTATAAATGTGATTATCTTATGCACACAATTTCCCCTGTGCAAACACAAAATCGTGGATCATATATAATGCATTCAGTTTATGAAGTATTAGTCCATAAAAATCGAATTATACATAACTTCAAACGAAGAAATTCCCAAAAGAAACCGTGCCAAAAAAATCCCAAAGGGAACCGTGCCAATAAAGGACAGATGAGAACCTTCACCTCTTATCTTATGTCTCCTTACCGACTCGAGTTGATCTCTTGATATTGAGATCACATAGGTTTATGGCTAACAGTCCTGCTTAGGGTTTTCTAGGATCTCTTGCTAGGTGTTCTCTTAAGCGTTCCACCTCTATGCGTTCTCAATAAGTCTCCCCAGTATGGATGACCCAAAAAAGAAAGATGCTAACATAGTGTAATATGTAACATAACATTTATTGGATAAAATATAATATTGCACTCACATGCTGTAGAATAAAATGAGCGTCTAAAATTGCTGTAGCCGGTCGGCTATAACTATCCGCCCGTCCAGGTGCTCCTGGAAGAAGTCAGCAATTTGACGAAACGGCGTAGGGAGGAGCGGCGTGCTGACGTCACCACATTAACCACGCTGCTATCCGGAAGGACGGGCGAATAGTTATAGCCGGCCGTCTACAGCAATTTTAGAAGCTCATTTTATTCTACAGCATGTGAGTGCAATATTATATTTTATCCGATAAATTTTATGTTACATATTACACTATGTTAGCATATTTTCTCTTTTGAATCATCCATACTGGGGAGACTTATTGAGAACGCATAGAGGTGGAACGCTTAAGAGAACACCTAGCAAGAGATCCTAGAAAACCCTAAGCAGGACTGTTAGGCCTCGTACACACGATCAAATCTGTCTGCTGGAAACGGTCTGCTGGACCGTTTCAGCAGACAGATTCGATCGTGTGTACGGCCGAGCCGACGGATTTGGCCACCCGACAGATTTCAAAGCATGCTTTGAAATCTATCGGGTGGGAATCCGTCCGCCCGACATGTCTGCTGGTTAGTACACTTACCAGCAGACATGTCGTCCCGCACCGCCGCCGCACCGCCGCCGAATGGATTCGGCGCATGCGCGGAAGTGTTTTACTTCCTGGTGCGGTGACGTGGCGGCGTCAACGTCACCGCCACGTCACCGACACGTCAGCGCGCCGTCTGCTGGCGGGGATTTTGGTTTGCTCGTGTGTACACGCGAGCAAACCAAAATCCCAGCAGACAGATTTGTTCAAATCTGTCGGACAGACAGATTTGAACAAATCTGTCTGCTCGTGTGTACGAGGCCTTAGCCATAAACGTATGTGATCTCAATATCAAGAGTCGGTAAGGAGACATAAGATAAGAGGTGGAGGTTCTCATTTGTCCTTTATCGGCACGGTTTCCTTTGGGATTTTTTTGGCACGGTTTCTTTTGGGAATTTCTTCGTTTGAAGTTATGGATTATTAGATTTTTATAGACTAAGACTTCATAAACTGAATCCATTATATATGATCCACGATTTTGTGTTTGCACAGGGGAAATTGTGTGCATAAGATAATCACATTTATATTTTTCACTTAATATATGGTGCAGCTAACACATATAGATCAATTTAATCATTTTGATTTGTGTTTGAGGTGTTTTATATATATATGATAATATATATATATTATTATATTGTTTAACCAGCCCTCAAAATTTCCACTCGCCTGCTAGCATTTGGCGAGTGGATTTCAGCTGGGGGCGAGTGATGACAGGGCTGCATGACCAATCTCCCTCCAATCTGTACCTACACATATAGCCCCAACTTGATTGGTGGCCGAAGAGGAAAGGTGCATGCTCGGGAAAAGTAGTCCGGTGAGCCGCGCACAGGCAAAGCAGTACACAGGTACTCTACTTACAATTCTCATTAAGCCATGGGACCTAACAGTATGACCTCTCTGAGCCTGCCCCCCCCCCCCCCCCGATCAATGTAGCTGAAGAGCAGGGAGCAGGAAGTAATGAGTGAGGTGGAGGATTGCGAAAATGACCACTCAGGGTGTCCCAGGTAGGCAGTGCAGCGATCACTGAAAGTTGCCCTGACATGAGAGCGACAGCCTTCCAGTTTGTACAGTTTTCTTCTCCTTGTGCTCTATGTAAGTGTCCAGCAGTTCAGCCTGAGCACTGCAAGCAGACTGGTCTCAATGTGTGCTGTGCTATGGTGTCAGTGGCTGTGCAGTTGTGTGGATCTCAGCGCCAGATTGTACTCCCTCCCACTGTGCTGCAGCTCCTCTACTCACTGCCAGCCTGAATAAAAGGGGGAAATGGGGACATGCAAGCGTGGAGCCTCACACAGTGGCTCCTGATGATGAGATGAATAGGAGAGGGAGAGAGAGAGAGAGAGAGAGAGAGAGGATGGATTGGAGTTGCAGAGTAGACTGGATGGATGGGAGTTGCAAGAGAATGGGGAAGAGACCCGGTTCTAGTGCCCTGCGCCTCTGGTCTGCCCCCAGTGCCCTGTCCCTCTGGTCTGTCCCCATGCCCTGTCCCATTTGGTTAAAGTTGTTGGTAATATTTAATTGTGTAACTTGATTCTGCATTAAACATTTAACAGTGTCATTCCATGAGATAATCTACAAGGGCGTGTTTAGGGGCGCAATTAGGCACGGGGCAGTGTATGAATGGGCTGTTAGGTGGGGAAACTGGTGGCGAGTAACTCTTGAGGCCTGGCTAGTAGCTCAGGGCTTGAAATTTTGAGCCCTGGTTTAACTATATATTTTTCTCATCGCATTAGTTGATTTATATATTAGTTGGTTTATATATGGTATTTAATGCAGCGCAACACATTCAAAAATGACATGAAAGTAGTCAGAACTTTTTTTTTTTTAATTTTGCATAAAACAGTCAAGGGTTAAAACCCTGTCAACTTACTAAGGGAGCTAAGGAAGAGGTGGAATCCTTATGGGTAGATCTCCAAAGGGATGAAGCTAAGGGGAAAAAAATATTGGGAGTATGCTATAGGTCCTCTAACCTGAGGGAGGATTGTGAGACAGATCTCCTATCACGATTTGGATAAGCAACAAGGATGGGAAATGTTATCATAATGGGGGATTTTAATATCCACATATAGACTGGGCGGAGGGAACCACGCATTCATCTAAGGCTCGCCAGTTCCTAAATGTCTTGCAGGACAATTTCATAGTTCAGATGGTAGACGCACCTACTAGAAATAAAGTGTTACTGGATTTACTGATTACCAACAATACAGACCTGATCACGGATGTGAAAATACTGGGCAATTTAGGTAAAATTGATCACAGGTCAATCGGGTTCAGTCTAAATCACACAAATAGGAAACGCAAGGGGGAATACAAGGACTCTGAATTTCAAAAGAGCCAACTGGGATAAAATCTTAGAAATAAAGAACACGGAGGAGAGATGGGTTTTCTTTAGGAGCGTATTAAATAAGGGCATTAGCCAATGCATCCAATTGGGTAATACATTTAAAAGGGTGAACAAAAGGCCTGCATGGCTTAAAGGGGTTGTAAAGGCTCACTTACCTTTTCCTTTGATTTCCCTTCTAAATGTTTTTTTTTTTCTTTGTCTGAATTTCTCACTTCCTGTTTCTCCTCAGTTAACTTGCCACCATCATCCAAGTGGTGGTTAGTCAGCCAGAACAGCTTACTGAACAGCTTACTGAGGAGGAACAGGAAGTGAGAAATTCAGACGAAGAAAACAAAGAAAAAAAACCATTTAGAAGGGAAATTGAAGGAAAAGGTAAGTGAACCAACAATGCACTAGCTTAAAGGAACCTTTTTAGAAAATAAAAAACAAGCCTTTACAACCTCTTTAACTCCAATGTGAAAATGCATTTAAAAGCAAAGGAGAAGGCCTTCAAAAAAAATAAAAAAATACAAGGTCAAGGGATCATCATCAGCATTCAGACTTCAGAATTCAACAAGAAATGTAAGGGTGCAATTAGGGCAGCTAAGATAGAACACGAAAGACACATAGCGGAGGAAAGCAAAAAAAATGATTTTTTTTTTAGTATGTATACAGTAAAAAAGGGAGACAGACCATATTGGCCCCATAAAGAATGGTTACAAAGGATGGGGAGATGGTGAAGGTATTGAATTTATTTTTCTCCTCAATCTTCACAAGGGAATCGGGGGCTTCAGTAAGCAAAACTGCAGTGTTTATCCTCATGACACATCACAGGAAACACCTCCATGGTTAACAGAGGACAGAATTAAAAATAGACTTGGGAAACTTAACATTAATAAATCGCCAGGGCCAGGTAGCTTGCACCCGAGGGTACTTAGTCAAGTAATTGCCAGACCATTGTTCCTAATTTTTACTGACAGTCTACTGACTGGAATGGTACCAGCTGATTGGAGAAAAGCCATTGTAGCACCAATATTTATAAAGGGCCCAAAATACATCCCTGGGAGTTACAGACATGATAGTCTAACATCAATAGTATGCAAGCTCTTCGAGGGGATGATAAAGGACTATATACAAGATTTTAGTAATGAGAACGGTATCATTAGCAGTAATGAGCATGGATTCATGAAAAATCGTTCTTGTCAAACCAATCTATTAACCTTCTATGTGGAGGTGAGCTGCCATCTAGCTAAAGGAAGGCCTGTAGACGTGGTGTATCTGTATTTTGCAAAAGCTTTTGACACAGTTCCAAATAAATGTTTACTGTACAAAATAAGGTCCGTTGGCATGGACCATAGGGTGAGTACATGGATTGAAAACTGTCTACAAAGGCGAGTTCAGAGGGTGGTGATAAATGGAGAGTACTCGGAATGGTCAGGGGTGGCTAATGGGGTTCCCCAGGGTTCTGTGCTGGGACCAATCCTATTTAATTTGCTCATAAACGACCTGAAGGCAGGGGCAGATCCAGAGTCTAGTCTCGGTAGGGGCACTTCCAGAAAATATGTTTTTTGCAGGAAATTTTTCAGCTAAATTGCTGGTGTTGGAGCTTCAATCATCCCAGGACCATGGTTGTTATGGTGTCAGAATGATTGAAACGCATTATTTCTATTATTGGATTGTTATATAAAATTAAATTAGTATATAGTGTAGCCCCACAGGACAGAGTATATAGCTCAGCCTCACAGGACAAAGTGTATAGCTCAGCCTCACAGGACAAAGTATATAGCTCAGCATTACAGATCAGGGTATACAGCTCAGCCTCACAGATCAGGGTATACAGCTCAGCCTCACAGATCAGGGTATACAGCTCAGCCTCACAGATCAGGGTTTACAGCTCAGCCTCACAGATCAGAGTATATAGCTCAGCCTCACAGATCAGGGTATACAGCTCAGGGTATTTAAACCTAATAGTATGCTAACAGCATGAAATGTTTAGACTGTTTGTAGTATTTCATATACTTGACTGAAGAAGAATAACACTTTTCTGATATTGTATTTTTAACATTCTAAATGCACACTGCAACTTAAGTATAGGAGGGGAACTCGTACAACTGTACAAGACTGAAGGTTAGGCTGCAGTTCAACTTTAGCTATTTATTAAATAAATACAGAGCTGCATTTATTTGTGTTTGTATATTGATAGAGTTTTTAGCTTTAAGATATGCTACTCTTCCTCTAGACCAGAGCTCCTCCTAATGCAAATCGTCATCTCTGACTGAAGTGTTTCGTTTATCAGACTTTACTGAAGACTTTGACCTACAAACACAAGTTTGGTCGAAGGTACCTTTGAATCTGCAGTTATGTAAGAATTTACAAATAACATCTTACGGGAACTCTGCTCCTGCCCATTCCCACTACTGGCAACTCTGGTTCAACAGCACGAGCTGGTTAGGAAGTACAACCTGTTTGAGGTATGATTATCTAGACTGACATCTTAGTAATGCCTGGTATGTAGGAACAAAACGAGTAAACTCGGCATGTTAATAGTAAAAGGACTAAAGGGCAAAAATATGTGATTTAAAGTTGAACTCCAGCTTTTGATACACTTTACATCAGGGGTGCCCAACCTTTTGAAGAGCAAGGGCCACTTAAGCTACTTGGTAACCGGTCGCGGGCCACAATGATCAGAGCTGGGGGATGGCAGTCCACTCGGCTCTATATAGACCACGCTACTCTTTTTTTTTTTTCTTTTTTGTGGATTGGAGGTAGGTGTTTGTAAATGGACACAAGTCCATTTACATCTTCCACTCTTTTAGAGGTGAATGGAGGGTCCAATTTGGTCAGACTGACCATGGGAAAGGGGCCTAAGGCTGCTTTCACACTGATGCACGGTTGTTTACCCGCATCACGGGTGTGGAATGTATCAGTGGAATGTATTGTAGCTCCGCCCTAATCAAACCCCACATCTGAAGCAGGACCCAGAATGGTCCGGTACGATTTGGTTTCATGGCACACTTTCATAATGGAAACACCCAAAATAGCGTACCGTACCGAACCGATCCGCTCAGTGGAAACGAGGCATATGGCTCAGTGTAAGTAAGGCACAGGTTCACTTCTCTGCACCTGTGGATCAGTTTGAAAGCAGCCCAGTAACCACTGCAGAACAGATATGCCAATATATACATTGCAATTTTAGTTATAAACCGACTTTTAATAACAGTATTCTATTCTATTCTATTTTATTCCATCCCAGAGCAGGAGGTCGCAGGCCACATCAGAGGGCTCCGCGGGCCACATGTGGCCCCCGGCCACTGGTTGGGCACCCCTGCTTTACATAGTTTGTTTGGGCCAAGCTGGTCCAAAAAACAATGTCCCTCACTAACATACAGGGCCGCTGTTAGAAATCACGGGGCCCCGCACAGCCTACGTGATGGACCCAGGTGTACAGTGATCTGTTCTCCCCTCCCTGTCAGAAGAGCGCTGGTCTTTACAGTACATGAGACCAGATCGCTCTTACTGTAAATGGCATGGCACTGTACACACACACCGCCCCCATCTCCTCCAAAGGCTGCTTAGTGCTTAACTCCCGGCAGCAGCAAATGTGGATAGGGTGTGGAGTGTGTGTGTGTGTACAGTGCCTTGAAATTCAAGTTATTGCAAAGTGTTCTGGTGCATCCCTAGACCAAGCAAGGGTAACTTCAACATACCGGTCCCATCATCAAACCAGCGGCCCTTTCAGGGGTGACGCTAAACTGAATGGCGAAGAAGCACTCAGAGGATGACCACTCTTCTTATTTATGAGTGTCAGGGGACAGGAAGTGAAAGTTTCCCCAATAAGTTCACTGTTCCATTTCATTTAACAGCCAAATTTCAGAACATCTACTATAGATCTAGCATTGGTAGGTAAAATTACCGGGGTAAGGCTTAGTAATAGAAGGGAGTCAGTCAAGATTAAACTTAGTTTGGGAAGAAGTCAAAGCCATATGTACAGTTTGAGACTAGGATCCAATGGAGTTCCACAGGTGTTCAAAGATAGGTTTGAAGATTGACATACAGTAGGTACCTGTAGACACCACTAGGTGCTCACTTCAGTACTGATGTCAAAAAGCACATACCAAGATAGAAACATAAAAGAGTGACGGCAGAAAAAAGACCATCGGTCCATAAATTTAGCCCCAATTTTATATGTTATTTTTTTTATTTATTATTAGGTATTATTATTTATTCTTTTTTTTTTTTTGCGTATAGTTTGTCCCTTATTGTTGTCTGACTCAAGAGAGAATACAAACTTTCGTATCCACTAAAGATGCTAATTTCTGCGTAAGTGCTCTAAAGAAAACTGATGATGGGATTATCTCATGAGCTGTCATATAAAGTAACCATTTCTTGATTGCCAGAAAAGAGCCTCTGAATACTGATCAATCTGGCAATGGTGATTCCAAACTTTGAATCATAACAGAATCTTCATTATTACCCACTTCCTGAAGTGTCGAATGTCTGGATCTTCTGGCACAAGGCTGTCGTTTCATCTGCTTGTCCATAATTCAATGCTGGACTCCTGACGTGCTAGTGCTGTGCTATACTGCGGAGATGTGTAAATCACAGGACTGGACAAATGAGATACAAAACCTTTGGTAGTGTAGCACTCACTCTCGCAGGAGCTCACTGTTTATGTCCAAAGGCTTTATCCCAGCAATTGCCCCAGCAGCCAAGCATACCATCAAAGTCACTCTCTTGGCTTAGTAATCCGTCTTGGGGTATGCTTTTCTGATGCTTTATAGTAGAACTGGAACTTGGGTAGGAGTAGAGTAAATGTAGGAAACTCTAATCTTTCTCCTAAGAATCTGAGAACAGTCCTGGATTGCAGAAAATATTGGGCTGAGCTATACCAGGACACCATAGATAATGTCCCATTTAAGCAACACTGACTCTAGCACAAGAGGGATAGCATCAGCACACAGTCTCAGGGATCTCTCACACCGTTCTGTACTCACTAATATACATGGGTAATTGGATATCTCCTTCCAATATCATCCAGACACCTACTCCTATTATCCCTGACTAGATCCCCAGACCAAAGTCTCTCAGTCAGCTCCAACAGACTTTAGCAAAATAGGCTCCACCCCCCCAGCTAACCTACCTGGTGCCTCGATGAGTAGCCAACACATGGCAAGCTTGCCCAGAAGGGCAGCAGCACTCCAAGCTGGAATCTCCTCTAAGACAATAACCCCTCTGCTCTAAAGCACAGAGTATTTATGCTCCCTTTCAGCATCCACCTGGGAACCTCTCCCCAGGGATTGACCAGGGTTGCATAAATATTCAGCTGCTAATTTGACTCTTCCAGCTCACTACCTTTCAGAACCTTTCCAGACAGACTAGGGGAAGCAGTCAACCCCGTAGCCAGTAAAACAAAGAACGGGCCAAAATAATCACATGCAGCTCAACTAATTACAGTGATCCAAAAACTAAATTTACCTAAACTATGCCATTAGGAGGGTGCTGCAGTGGTTAAAACAGTGCCCATATATTTTTTCTTTCCTTTTTAGTTGGTTTTAGTTTCAGTATGTTTATTGAAAGTCCAAAAAGGACACAAATTGTAGGCAAAGCATGTTGTCAAAAAGGTCCACAATGCATATCAAGACATCAGTAACAGAAATAAAGAGATCCAACTAGTATGCCACCAGTCATCTACAACCCAAGGGATTGTTATATAAAGTATAAGTTCAACATAGTGATAAAGAACTCAACAGAGGTTCTAACGCTATCCACGCTCTGTCTAAAACATAAAAAAAAGCTTAGGTTGGAGTTGGGAATTTAGTGTCAGTAAATGACTGGTACTTTTGGGGTGTGATACATTTATTTTCCAGATTCATTTTGTCAATGCAATAGGTGCAGTAAAAGATAAATGTGGTGTGCTGAAATTTCCCAATATAACCTCCCCAGTTATTTATAGTATATTATGGAGAATCCAAAGAACAAATGGGACACCATTGTTTGGCTTTGTGTTGGGTTTGGATTCTTGGTAGAACTGGAAAGTCTGGTAGCGAAAATTTGCGAAGATATAAGAAACCGGTATGTGATTCAACCACCCAGCAGGTGCAGGTTGACTCATACACTGGGATCGCCTATCTTATTAGGTGGAGTTGAAGTGTAAAGCCCTGGGAGCTCTCTACCTGCAATCCTCTGAGAAATACATTCAGCCCAGAGCTGACCAATGACAGGCTGAAATGGTCGGACTGGGAAAAATTGTCAACTTCAATTGTGTCTTTAGTGAGGAGACTTTAGAGGATTCAAAATGGAAGCCTTTCTCTGATTTCCATCGCAAAACAAAGTTTTCAGTGATGAGAAGCTGAAGCTAATTAGCAGCCAGGGAGATTAAATGGGAGCTATTACTGCAGAGTCATTTATTATAATAGACAATAAGTGCCAGAAAGAGGCATGAGAATGAAAGCTATATGAGGGTAATGGATTTGGCAGTAAGGTTGCTGGGAATGTTGAGAATGGCAGCAATGAAAATGTATTCTTGTTCTTCTAATATACTGTATCTAAATAACCATGAAACATTTGATCAATTTTTCTAAACAATTTTTTTTCTTTTTTTCTGCATAATGATTAGAAAAGTCTCTAAGCTTAAAGCAGAAGTCCAGTCCAACCCATCTAAACTTAAAACTACTCCTGTCCCCATTCTAAGCCCTATACTAACTACCCTGTGGAGCACCCTTTTTCAACTATTTTAACATAGAGGAACCCTTGAAATAGTTTTCTGGTCTCAGGGAACGCCTGCTAAAAACTATTCAGTGCTGCTAATCCCCTACAGCTACTTCTGCCTGCATGCTCTAAAGTATAGGGTGACCAGACAATCCCGGTTTCCGGGGAAAGTCCCCGGACTGAGCACACTGTCCCCAGAGCCTGTCTGTCCCTGGTTTTGTCCGCACCGCTCTCCTGTACATATCACCCACCGCCATACACTTCACAGCCCTCTTCTGTACATACGATCCACCGCCATACACTTTGCACCCCTCTTCTGTACATACCACCCACCACCATACACTCTGCACTCCTCTCCTGTACATACCACCCACCGCCATACACTCCACACCCCTCTCCTGTACTTACAACCCACTGCCATACACTCCACACCCCTCTCCTGTACATACGACCCACCGCCATACACTTTGCACCCCTCTTCTGTACATACCACCCACCTCCATACACTCCACACCCTTCTCCTGTACAGACTACCCACCTCCATACACTCCGCACCCCTTTCCCAGACATCCTACCCACCTCCATACACTCCACACCCCTTTCCTGTACATACCACCAACCACCATACACTCCGCACCCCTCTCTTGTACATACCACCCACCACATCCTCTGCACCCCTCACCTTTACAAACCACCCACCGCCATACACTCCACACCACTCTCCTGTACATACCACCCACCACCAATACTCCATTAATGACTACAAGGTACCCCCTAGAGTGGTTTCCAAAATGGGGACAGCAGTTGAACCATGACTGAGTACTGATTGTTGCAAAAACAAGTTGTAGGAACAGCCTTTTTTTACCTTTGCGACATGAAGGAACCCTTGAATTACCTTTCAGGTCACAGGGCTAATCATTGCTGTATCTAAAACTCATGACACATTACTGTGATGGTCAGTGGGAAGAATGTTTCTTGTGCTTGTGAAGAATTACCCGCTTACAGATAGCTAAAAAGATTAATGGTGTCAGTGGGAACTTATCTGAGAAGCTGAAATTACTCATTGCTAAAGCAACCCCTAGCAACCTCTCAAGGAACCCAAGGATTCCTTAGTTCCCAACTGTCCCTGATTTCAAGGGACTGTCCCTGATTTGAAGCAATGTCCCTCTGTCCCTCTTTTCCCCTCATTTTGGTCTGACCTATATAGGTGTATATAAAATGCACTTTTTATCTTTCAAAAAGTGTTTCCCAGTGCTAAGCCTTTCATCCAATTTCTAAATTGCTACATTTGTACATTTTAAAAGTCAATATAAAGGAATAGTAGTGGTGAAAAAATTTTTTGGTGGATTTAATTAACCTTTTTTTGGCTAATTCTCCTTTAAGGGGGTGTGACAGGGGGCGTGTCCTATGCCTACATACGTTTCTTAGTAGGCGTCCCTCATTCCCATTTCAAAATGTTGGGAGGTATGGGATTCCATTGAAACACTGGTTGAGGAACCCTGGTTTAAACTGTTATAGGATCAGCATAGCACCCAGGCAAGTAGCATTTTCAGACGAAATGGCAGCCATGATTTTAATTAGGTACCTTTAAGCATGATAAAGCATTATATTTTTCCCTAGGTTTAGAATTTCCCAGCATCTTCAGTGTGCACAGCAGCCAGGAACCCAGCAATTACTACAATCCATCTTCCAGTCGATGTACAGTGTGTTACCAGAGTAACAGAGCGGTACACGCGGCACTGATCTCTCAGATTCGTAATAACGATGTAAGACCTCCAGCCTAGATAAAGGGCATCTCTAGTGATTGATATTGAGGAGAAAGAAATTCTCTTTCGTGATGTGTTGGGATTTGTAGCAATGACAGCATGCTTAGTGCTCGCCTGAGATCACAAGAAGGAGCTGCTACACTTACAGAAGAAATATGAGACTATCCACAGCTTTAAAGTGAATATGTAGTCTTTTAGGTGTTGTTTTCAGATATATGTTTAAAATAAATTATCTTGATGTATATATTCTTATCAGCACTTGGTATCATTTTAAACCGCCTGATTTAAGATATATTTTGTAATTCATGGGGGCAGCCATTTTTACTCATTATCTGCTCAGGCCCTGATTCTGCTATGCAGTGCAGCACAATGTTTGTGCTTTAACGCTTCTTTCCACAATGCATGTGTAGCACTACTCACATAGTGCTGTTCAGGTCTCCCCAAACTTATGTCCTGCAGCCAGGGTCACAACAAGCTCATTTACTTTTTTTTCCCAAGGTCCAATCTAGGGGATGTTATTTTTGACCTCTGCCGGGTTAGCCTCCCCCCCCCCTCCCCCCCATATAAAAAATGTTGACTTTTTTATGCAGTTTGTTAGATCTTTGTTAGATCAGGTTAGATCAATCATTGTTTGCGTTACATCTCACACAGAAGAACCAATATTAACAGTTATTTGCTGGGGGGGCAAACCCGTCATCAGCCCCGCCTTGTCAAATTTTCTGGCCAAAAATCATTCAGGCTAATAGATATTCGTTAGATCCGGTAAGATCAAGTGGTTTTAACGTTAGGTCTCACATAATTTCCGAGATATTACACATAAAAATTGAGATTTTAGGCGGTACATATGGACGGGTGGCCCCCCCTTATAAAAGTGTTTGGCCAAAAATCATTCAGGCTAATAGATATTCGTTAGATCCGTTAAGATCAAGTGGTTTTAACGTTAGATCTCGCATAATTTCAGAGACATTCTACATAGAAAATAGAGATTTTAGGTGGTACATGTGAACGGGTTGGCCCCCCTTATCAAATTTTCTGGCCAAAAATCATTCAGGCTAATAATTTTCATTAGATCCAGTAAGATCAAGTGGTTTTAACGTTAGATCTCACATCATTTCTGAAATATTACACATAAAAATAGAGATTTTAGGTGGTACATATGGACGGGTTGGCCCCCCCTTATCAAATTTTCGGGCCAAAAATCATTCAGGCTAATAGATATTCATTAGATTGGACATCAGCAGATAAAAACAAAACATATGTAGCGCTACCCCCTCAGGAGCCGCTGGTTGTTTTTGGGATTGGCGTATTAAGTTACCTTGTAGTGTGTCTACAACAGTTACCCTTCCCAGTGTTTTAAAATGTACAGCACCCCTGGCTTCCCTTTAGACACGCACTTCTCCCTTCCTGCCACTGGGTGCTGCTTGTATATAAAAGTGAATTACAATGTGATTTTATAGCATCCCCAGTTTGATGACTTCTTCCTGCTCCTCAAGGTATGTCACTGCTTGCTAAACTATATTGTAAATAGAAGTTTTCTGTAGAGTGTGCCCAAAGTCTTTATAATATTTGATGATTCACTGCAGGCCTGGTCAGTGTTTTAAAAAGTTCCTATATTTTACACATGGCATGGCATGGGGTCACAGCACCGTCTGTCCATTCTGCTTTAGCACCATGGGACCCCAGGCCATGCCATGTGTAAAATACAGGAACTCTTTAAATCACAGACCAGACCTGCAGTCCAGGCTGAGTAAGGCCTCAGAGCACATGGCATTACTGTCTGTATTTAACTGCTTCATGGGCTTATTTTGGGCCTGGCTGGGTCACATGTATGTGTTTTGGTGGCCCACATTTGCGCAGGCACAGCAGCCCATTCATTTGAATGGGCCGCAATGCCTGCGTTTCCTGCAAAGAAAAGCCCATGCCTCATGTAATAGGCTGCAGACACGGCACACCTATGCCCATCAAGCAATGAAATACAGTACTGTCTGTCCATTCTGCTGTCTGCTGTGACTTATCTGCAGTTCCTGCACTGTCAAACTTGCTGCATTTTTAGATGTTTAGGTCACGCTTTTAAAAACACAGTGCGTTTGTGTGTGCAAGAACTGCAGGTAAGTCGCAAATGAGGGCCGTCAGGTCGTGGCCTGGACATGCAGCGGTGAGGACGTGTTTGTTCAGGGCTCCGGCGCCGACACCGATATAACCTGCTTATTTAGCACCTAATCGCTACATCTATCTCAGACACCATGGTGAGGAAGTCGGGGAAGACTCTCCCTAAATCAGGATCGCAGTCCGGTTCCATAAAGAGGTATTTGGCCGTGGATCCGGAGGATGTGGAGCTCATGGACGACCTAGGCCGCTCTACACATGTTACGGACGCCGGGCCAGACTCCGCCTCTCGCCGCAAACCAGCGCTCAGACACCATTCCCGGGCTTCTTCTGCATGCTCGGACGTAGACGGCAGCTCCTCCAGACGCTCGGAGGTGGCTGCTCTGGTTAATGGCCTACCGACCAAGTCTGAACCGGCTTCTATGTTCCGGGGCCTCAAGAGGTCTATCAAGAAAGAAATTTCAGCGGTACGGGGGGGATCTGTCTCAGGTCCTGGTGCGGGTAGAGGAATCTGAGCTCCGACTAGACCGTCATGCAGCAGCCATCAGAAGTCTTCAGGCCTCAACTAGATCCCTTGCTATTGCACACAGGATGGCTATGTACAAGATCGAGGACCAGGAGAACCGGGCCAGGAGGAATAACATTCGTATCAGAGGCCTCCCTGAGGCGACCGGTGACAGGGACCTCCTCCCCTCCGTGCGCGGCATCTTTAATTGTATGTTGGGCCTTGCGGCGGATCAACCGCTGAAAATAGACAGAGTGCACAGAGCACTGCGCCAGCGAAACCTCTCCTCTGAAACTTCAAACGATGTGATCTGTAGGGTCCATTATTATGAAGAGAAGGAGCGCATTATGCGTAAGGCTCGTGAGTCAGCCTCCCTGGATTTCGATGGCGCTTCCCTATCCTTTTACCGTGACCTGGCTAAAGAAACTTTGGACCATCGCAGGGCCCTGAAGCCTCTAACTGAAAAACTATGTGCCGCATCCATCAACTAAAGCTGGGGATTCCCGTCGGCCCTGATTGCTCACCGGGATGGTAAGACGGCGATTCTTCGTTTCCCTTAAGATTTAGAATCCTTTTGCCTGGATGTTAACATCACCCCTCCCAAATTGCCCGGCTGGCAAGATGTTATCCCCACACTACCTGCAGTTCCGGATTTGCAGTGGAAGAAGGTAGGCCGCAAGCATCGCTGTGCCGCTGGGGAGGCCTCCCCCGGCGTGGAGTGATTTGATCCCTAAGTATACATGCTCCCTTTGTTCGCTGACCCAGCGGTTCATCTCTTTATTGTGCCCGCTTGACTAACTGGTTCTGTTTTTTGTGTTTTTTTTTCCTTTTTTAATAATATTATACGAACGTTTTGATTTTTTTCTTTTGCTCACATGACTCTGATGCTGGATACAGGCTCCCATCTTTCCCAGGATCTCATGCCTCTCGTCCATGGACATATGGGTGCGCTTTGCCTGTCCTAACTATTGCAGATATGTTTTGTTCATTTTTTGTTTTCTCAGTTTTTTCTTTGCTCTCTAGCCCGCAGGTTCAATTTCACATGAGCTCTAGGTGCTATGTATTTATTTTGGGTGTCGGCGCTGGGGTCGCTCGGCGGCGACAACAGTGCTTTCAGTGCTCGTTGCCGGCACCCCCGGGCGGTTCTATTACTTGACGGGGATGGATGGCGCGGCTGCGCGCTCTCGTGTCCCCGCTTCGTTGGAGGCGGGGTGCGTGGGGGTGGCAGGCCGCTCAGCCATCCCCTCCGTGCACGGCATTCATTTGCGTGCAAACGCTAAGTGCCCCTTGCTGGTGATTTCAATGTATCATTGGAACCAGCTATGGACACGTCTCTAGGTCACTCCAGCGTTTCGCAGAGGCGCCTGCAGTCTTTGCGTAAGTGCCTACATTCAGCTCAATTGATGGATGTTTGGAGGGTAATGCACCCGCGGATGAAGGACTACACGTATTTATCTCATCTACACCACACCTATTCTAGAATAGATTATTTTTTTATTGATTACCACCACCTCAATCTCCTCAAGGTTGCCAACATAGCTACTTCCCTTATTTCTGATCACACTCCGATCACCCTGTCGTTATCTATCCCCTCCCTTCCCAGTAGGCTCTCTAACTGGAAGCTCAACGACCAACTGCTTGCTGATGACATTGATAGGCAGTTGCTTGGCGAGGAGCTGGGTAGGTATTTTGCAGACAACTCGCTCCCAGATATTTCACCGGGTACAGTTTGGGCGCCAGGAAGAAGAAAGAGCGAACTGCCAAACAATTAGACTTGATCCGCGAAATTGAATCCCTTGAGCGTCGCCATAAGGCTAATCAGTCTCAACCTGTTTTTGAGGTTCTGACCCAGAGGAGGGAAGAGCTGAAGGCTCTCTTCCACCTGGAACAGAAACAATCTTTTCGCATGATTGCTCAGCGTATACACGAATGGGGCAATAAACCCGGTCGTCTTTTGGCCCGCTCTCTGAAACAAAGGAAGTCTGCAGCTTTTGTGGCTAAGATTAAAACCTCAGATGGTTCTCTGGTGCACGAGACGTCGGCCATAGCCAAGGAATTTTGCTCTTTCTATCAGACTCTATATCATGTCCACAGCTTGGTTGAGGATAAGACTGTTAGGTCCCAACTTATCCGGGAATATTTGTCCCAATCTAGGCTGCCCATACTTTCAGCTGACTCCATGTCCTCCCTAGGAGACCTGACCAATGCGGAGATCCGAGTTGCTCTGAAAGCTATGGCCATTACGGACCTTCTGATTCCACGCTTCCACGCTTGACCACATACGTAAACACCATCCCCCGGGGGGTGCCCGAGACCCTTCACGCACACATCACGGTTATCCCCAAACCCGGTAAAGACCCCTGCAGTTGTAGTAGTTATAGACCCATCTCTTTGCTGAATTTTGACGCTAAAATTTACGCTAAGGTGATCGCGAACAGGCTCCTCCCGCTTCTCCCCCATTGGGTTTCTCCAGATCAGACGGGATTTATTCCCGGCAGGGAGGCACGGGACAATTCTTTTTGCACCCTTTCTCTAATTTCATACGTCCGGCGGTCCTCCCAGCCCACCCTTCTTTTATCCACGGATGCTGAGAAAGCTTTTGACAGGGTAGACTGGGAGTACCTGTTCGCGACCCTCTCCCACCTAGGTATAGGCCCCTCTTTATTGTCGCAAATATCTTCCTTATATTCCGCACCCACAGCTCAACTCCGTATCAATGGCTCCCTTAGTGATGGCTTCACGCTCCATAATGGCACTCGACAGGGATGTCCACTCTCACCTATCCTTTTCGCCCTTTTCCTTGAACCCTTCCTTGCCACGATTAGACATAAGTCGGATATTCGAGGGAACACGGTGGGGTCTGCGGAGCATAAATACGCTGCTTATGCAGACGACATCTTGTTTTACTTCCAACAACCTGAGCTGTCGTTACCCAACATGATGTCTGCTTTCACTGAATTTAGCGCTATCTCCAATTTTAAAATTAATATGTCAAAATCTTAAATTCTCAATCTCTCTATCCTGGCCAGTTCCGTCCCCTACTTAACCACTTCCCTACGGCCGTACGAGTATATACGGCCGCAGGGTGGCTCTAAATCTCCGGGCTGCCGTGTTTTCACGGCAGCCCCTTTCCTCGTTCCCAGCGCGCGCTCCAGAGCGCGCAGCGGGGAACTTGTGTACTGGCCGTGTCCCTTGGACACAGCCAATCACAGATCGCCGCGAACGGCCAATCAGAGTGGCCGTTTGAGATGCGATCTGATGGGCCAATGAGAGATGATCTCATATGTAAACATATAAGATCATCTCTCATTGCCGGCTCTCACAATGACAGCGTCCTGTCATAGAGAGAGCATACCGATCTGTGTTCCTAGTACATAGGGACACAGATCGGTCACCCCCCCTCCCCCCACAGTTAGAACACAATGCAGGAAACACATTAACCCCTTCCTCACCCCCTAGTGTTAACCCCTTCCCTGCCAGTCACATTTATACAGTAATTAGTGCATATTTATAGCACTGATTGCAGTATAAATGTGAATGGTGCCAAAAATGTGTCAAAAGTGTCCGATGTGTCCGCCATAACGTCGCAGTCGCAATAAAAATCGCAGATCGCCGCCATTACTAGTAAAAAAATAAAAATAATAAAAAATAACAATTCTGTCCCTTATTTTGTAGGCGCTATAACTTTTGCGCAAACCAGTCGTTTATTGCGATTTTTTTTTTTTTTAACCAAAAATATGTAGAAGAATACGTATCGCCCTAAACTGATTTTTTTTTTTTTAATTGGGCTATTTTTTATAGCAACAAGTAAATAATATTGAATTTTTTTTCAAAATTGTCATCCTTTTTTGTTTATAGCGCAAAAAATAAAAATCGCAGAGGTGACCAAATACCACCAAAAGAAAGCTCTACTTGTGGGGAAAAAAGGACGCCAATTTTGTTTGGGAGCCATATCGCACGACCGCGCAATTGTCAGTTAAAGCGACACAGTGCCGCAAGCTGAAATTTCACCTGGTCAGGAAGGGGGTTTACATGCCCAGTAAGGAAGTGGTTAAGCATGGCAGTTCACAATACTATACAATACACAGAATCCACTGTAACACTTACCAGCCAGTCAGCAAAATAAAAAAGTTTACATTGTTTGAACAGTTTGTGTTTGGTTTACGTTGGATACATTTACAAATATATGTGAAGCTGCACTGCCACGTCAAGGCTCCTCTGCAAAGTACAGTCCCTAACTCTACTCTAACATTGTTTCTAAATGGAGACATACTAGTTCCACAAATTCATAAAAAAAAAATAAAAAAAACAGAGCCATTGGTTGCATATATTTGCAATCATATGTGAAATCAACTTCTACAAAAATGAAACACCATCCCCTTTTCCTGGGTCGGTCCCTGCAATATCCATAAAATGACAATCCTCCTTATAACAGGTAGTTTGGGAAGGTTACGTACTGTACATTATTTAAGTTTGACAGGGTCAAACAAAGGTCTGCTTGTGGTTTATTAAAACTTATAAAGTAGTTTTCAATGTATATATTAATAATGAGACAATACTGAATAAGAGTAGTTTGCTTTGCATATATACATATGGGGCCAGATTCAGGTAGATGAGAGCATCTTTGCTTCTCATTTACGTTACTCTGACGACCCTTTCAGCGCAAGTACTGTTATTCACATAGCAGTTGTGCGTAAACTTGCGCCAGAGTAACGATAATGCGCTGGCGTAACCCGACGCAAGGGGAAGTGGGTGTGATCATATGTAAATGATGGGCGGAGCCCAGCGCAGAGGCTTACGTTCAGCGCATCAACCACGGAGCATGCGCAGTGAGTGAGGCTCCACTCGCCCCCTTTGTGCGCATGCTCACAACTTCCGTCGGCACCACTTCACGGGAAACGTCAGCGCAATGCCTTCCATTGGGCGTTTAAATGCGCCCGTAGAAGCGCCATTCTGGCACTAAAGTATATCCTGCTCCCCCTCCCCGCAGTGATGTTACTTTTGTTCTGAGATGGCTGCTCCCGTTCCCCGCAAACACACAGGAGAAAGCTGAACTCTAAAGGCCAGGAGCTGTCAGCCGTCATCTCGGCTATGGAGACCTATGATGTCTTCCTCCATGGCTGTAAAATTTGACAGACAAGCATGGACAGAGGTGTTGTCCTGCAAGTGGGGGTGCTCAGCTAGCTCTTATCGTCCGTAACGCTGCTGTAGCTGCTCTCCTGCTGACCTGTGACCGTCTGGAGTAAAGATAAAGCAGCCTTTTGTAGAAATAACTTTGCACCGGACGGACGAGATACGCGCGGCGCATGTAGCCAGCGTATGGTGCTAATCCGTTCGTGAATTGGGAAAAATCCCTCATTTGCATATTTGCAGGGGAAATCAATAGGCGCGACTGATGCGCCAAGCGAAATTAAGCGCTGACGATACTCTGGCGTCGGAACGTTCCGCCGGTCGCAAATGGCCCGTTATTGGGCGCATCTAGTTTGGTGGGTACGGGCACATAGAAACTACGGCGCATCTTCACAGTTACGCGGCGCATATCGAAATACTCCAGCGCAAGTGTTGCTGAATCAGCCCATACAGTATATGTATATAAGCAAAGTCTTCCGGCCTCCAACCTCCCCTTACAGCCGGACCAACACACGCCTGCAGAAAAGAAAATACTCCAGGTCCTCTTGGTTTACAGTGGCTTCTCCCTTATGATGGAAGAATCTTTGGAATACTCCAGGTCCTCTTGGTTTACAGACGCGTCTTCCCTTATCATGGAAGAATCTTCGGAATACTCCAGGTCCCCTTGGTTTACAGACGCTTCTTCCCTTATCATGGAAGAATCTTCAGAATACTCCAGGTCCTCTTGGTTTACAGTGGCTTCTGTCCTTATCATGGAAGAATCTTCAGAAAACTCAAGGTCCTCTTGGTTTACAGTGGCTTCTTCCCTTCTCATGGAAGAATCTTCAGAATACTCCAGGTCCTCTTGGTTTACACAGATACATCTTCCCTTCTCATGGAAGAATCTTCAGAATACTCAAGGTCCTCTTGGTTTACAGAGGCTTCTTCCCTTATCAAGGAAGGATCTTTGGAATACTCCATGTCCTCTTGGTTTACAGAGGTTTCTTCACTTATCATGGAAGAATCTTCGGAATACTCAAGGTCCTCTTGGTTTACAGTGGCTTCTTCCCTTATCATGGAAGAATCTTCGGAATACTCCAGGTCCTCTTGGTTTACACAGATACATCTTCCCTTCTCATGGAAGAATCTTCAGAATACTCAAGGTCCTCTTGGTTTACAGAGGCTTCTTCCCTTATCAAGGAAGAATCTTTGGAATACTCCATGTCCTCTTGGTTTACAGAGGCTTCTTCACTTATCATGGAAGAATCTTCGGAATACTCAAGGTCCTCTTGGTTTACAGAGGCTTCTTCCCTTATCAAGGAAGAATCTTTGGAATACTCCATGCCCTCTTGGTTTACAGAGGCTTCTTCCCTTATCATGGAAGAATCTTCAGAATACTCAAGGTCCTCTTGGTTTACAGAGGCTTCTTCCCTTATCATGGAAGAATCTTTGGAATACTCCATGTCCTCTTGGTTTACAGAGGCTTCTTCACTTATCATGGAAGAATCTTCGGAATACTCCATGTCCTCTTGGTTTACAGAGGCTTCTTCCCTTATCATGGAGGAATCTTTGGAAAACTCCATGTCCTCTTGGTTTACAGAGGCTTCTTCCCTTATCACGGAAGAATCTTCAGAATACTCCGGGTGGTTTTCATGATCAATAAATTCCTCTACCATCATACTAAAATATTTAGGTTCCGTGAGAGTCTGGAAAGAGAAAAAGACATTTGTCAATGTTACAAAGCTTGGTGAACCCAACCCTCAATGTGCAGCAGATTACCCCAACCCCAGCTCCCTCTAGTGGTCAGAAGGAGCACTGCATTAACACACCTTTGCATATATCAAAACCCAAGAACAAAAAGGTAATCTATTCCAGCAAGACGTTGCATGTGGAGGCTGTATTTGTTCTTTCAGGCTAATTACATTTTCTGCAGGTACAAAAAATATCTAAGAATCCTGTCTGAAATCAAGTGACCTTGTAAGTTCCTGTGGTCTAAGCTGAGATCTCAGTGTTATTCGCTTTCTCAGCTTCTGTCTGTGTACTACAGAGCAACACCCCTCTGTGTAATGGAGATAAGGAGAGAGGGAGGTGTTTGTAGTTCTAATAAGGATAGGGTGACAACACTTCTCCATAAATACAGTGAGTCAGTGTTGTCATCTCATAACAGGAAGTGTGTTTCTAGTGGAATTTCCAGAATAAAGCAGGTCTAAGCTGTGCACCTGACACATACACAATAATTATTACCAATAATAAACAGAATTCCTTCAAACAAGTCCCCAGACCATGTGATTGTGCAGTAACCACAAAATCACAATTGGGAGAATTCTGTACAAAAATACTTCTCAGGCCGCGTACACACGATTGGTCCAACCCGATGAAAATGGACTGAAGTCCAGTTTCATCGTTCCAACCCAACCGTGTGTACGGGCCATCGGTCTGTCGTCCTTCGGACCAAAGTTTTAAAACTTGCTTTAAAATCGGACTGATGGATGCCTGACCATCGGTCCAAACCAATCGTTAGTACGCAAAAGCTTTGGTTCAAAAACCCCCGCATGCTCAGAATCAAGTCGACGCATGCTTGGAAGCATTGAACTTCGTTTTTTCAGCACGTTATCGTGTTTTACATCACCACGTTCTGACACGATAGGTTTTTAAAACTGATGGTGTGTACGCACATCAGACCATCAGGCCACTTCAGCGGTGACCCGATGAAAACGGGTCACCCGATCTCATCGGGTTGGACCGATCGTGTGTACGTGGCCTCAGATGCTGCACATACATGGACCCCTCCATTATTCATATACTTACCGGTTTTGGTTTAAATGCTGGGGGTGACTCTCTTTTCTCCACCATGTCCCATTTAGTCCACTCGAAAAATGGGTGCCGTCTGATGTCACGTACCAGGTACAGTGCAGAAAATAAGTATTTGAACACCCTGCTTTTTTGCAAGTTCTCCCACTTGGAAATCATGGAGGGGTCTGAAATTGTCATCGTAGGTGCATGTCCACTGTGAGAGACATAATCAAAAAAAAAATCCAGAAATCACAATGTATGATTTTTTTAACTATTTATTTGTATGATACAGCTACAAATAAGTATTTGAACACCTGAGAAAATCAATGTTAATATTTGGTACAGTAGCCTTTGTTTGCAATTACAGAGGTCAAACGTTTCTTGTAGTTTTTCACCAGGTTTGCACACACTGGAGGAGGGATTTTGGCCCACTCCTCCACACAGATCTTCTCTAGATCAGTCAGGTTTCTGGGCTGTCGCTGAGAAACACAGAGTTTGAGCTCCCTCCAAAGATTCTCTATTGGGTTTAGGTCTGGAGACTGGCTAGGCCATGCCAGAACCTTGATATGCTTCTTACAGAGCCACTCCTTGGTTATCCTGGCTGTGTGCTTCGGGTCATTGTCATGTTGGAAGACCCAGCCTCGACCCATCTTCAAAGCTCTAACTGAGGGAAGGAGGTTGTTGCCCAAAATCTCGCAATACATGGCCCCGGTCATCCTCTCCTTAATACAGTGCAGTCGCCCTGTCCCATGTGCAGAAAAACACCCCCAAAGCATGATGCTACCACCCCCATGCTTCACAGTAGGGATGGTGTTCTTGGGATGGTACTCATCATTCTTCTTCCTCCAAACACGGTTAGTGGAATTATGACCAAAAAGTTCTATTTTGGTCTCATCTGACCACATGACTTTCTCCCATGACTCCTCTGGATCATCCAAATGGTCATTGGCAAACTTAAGACGGGCCTTGACATGTGCTGGTTTAAGCAGGGGAACCTTCCGTGCCATGCATGATTTCAAACCATGACGTCTTAGTGTATTACCAACAGTAACCTTGGAAACGGTGGTCCCAGCTCGTTTCAGGTCATTGACCAGCTCCTCCCATGTAGTCCTGGGCTGATTTCTCACCTTTCTTAGGATCATTGAGACCCCACGAGGTGAGATTTTTCATGGAGCCCCAGTCCGAGGGATATTGACAGTCATGTTTAGCTTCTTCCATTTTCTAATGATTGCTCCAACAGTGGACCTTTTTTCACCAAGCTGCTTGGCAATTTCCCCGTAGCCCTTTCCAGCCTTGTGGAGGTGTACAATTTTGTGTCTAGTGTCTTTGGACAGCTCTTTGGTCTTGGCCATGTTAGTAGTTGGATTCTTACTGATTGTATGGGGTGGACAGGTGTCTTTATGCAGCTAATGACCTCAAACAGGTGCATCTAATTTAGGATAATAAATGGAGTGGAGGTGGACATTTTAAAGGCAGACTAACAGGTCTTTGAGGGTCAGAATTCTAGCTGATAGACAGGTGTTCAAATACTTCTTTGCAGCTGTATCATACAAATAAATAGTTAAAAATTCATAAATTGTGATTTCTGGAATTTTTTTTTTTGATTATGTCTCTCAAAGTGGACATGCACCTACGATGACAATTTCAGACCCCTCCATGATTTCCAAGTGGGAGAACTTGCAAAATAGCAGGGTGTTCAAATACTTATTTTCTGCACTGTATGTCCGTATATCAATGTCTTCCCATAAGAGCTGTAAAGAATAAAGAAATATGATAAGAAACACAGAGAGAACAATAAAAACATGTGAGCAATAGAACTCCCCATTGTAATATTTGATTCTGACAGCGACATATTTCAGCTTCCTTGATTTTGCTTGTAAACCCGCCACTATGTGTTGATCGGAGCGGGTCATAGTATGGTACCTTATTTGTGTCATGTTCGCTCATGAGAGGCTTTAAAGGAAAACTAAAAACACAACTAAGGATATTTTCAAATGAATCGTTATGATGAATATATATAAAACGATCTTTCTATCAAATCTGCCACTGTCATGAATGTTTTGTTTTCTTCCATTGATGACAGCACCAGGGGAGTTCTATAGAGAAGGTAAAGCTCTGCATATACTCACCAAAATTACGAGTTCACGGATGAAACGGTCATGAGCGGTTTCCAACTCCGAGAAGACTGTCGTTAACAAACTTTCACTCTGGTTTTCTGTGATCTTTCTGAAGTGATCCGGGCTGACGGCCATCTCATACAATATCACCCCCAAGGAGTAATAGTCCGCTGAGATGTTGTATTCTTCTTCTTCCATGACCTGTAGAAACATAAGGAGATAAAAAAGGATGAGAACATTCCTAGACCAGGCAGAGGACACAGATGACTCCATGCTGACATATGTGATGTATGAAGCCTCCCAGGAGTCCTAAAATTAATCTCAAAATACATTAAATTAAGGTGGAGCTTGTGAATGTTGGAGGTGGAGGCGGAGCCTAACATTTATATATACTCAACTTCTGTTTTCTAAGTATTGGATAGACTACGGAAGGGTTGAGACCCCTGCCAGTTTATTTTTGCTGTGTATGTCCCATTGGGGGAAATTCCCTTCACTTCTTGTCCCCAGGCTCAAGAGAAAGTCAAAGGAATTCTCCCAAAATGAGGGAAACTCTACTCTTAGGATCTTGTCCCCAAACAGGTTTCACCATTGGAAGACTTTCCCTCTATTCCTGTTCTGGGGACAGTTGTAACACTTTGTATCCTGCTGCGTTTTCTTTCTCACTAACAATGATTCCCAGTACACATAAACAGTGTGACTTCCCTATTGAGGACACCAATAAAAACCTGACAGAGGGTCTAACCCTATCCATTTAGGCTGCATTAGCACATGGCCGTTTTGAGCTTTACATCGTGTTAAGCTTGTCGCCCAAAAATAGGTTCAGGAGCTTCTTTTAGGCAACATTCTTCATGCAATGCGGTTCACCATGATTGCAGCGCAGTGGATCACGTGACAATCGCGGCAGAATCGCACTGCTTTATTAGGTGCAAATAATTCAAATAAATGGCATCTGAAATGTGCATTGTGCGATTTGTCATTCACACCTGGGAATTTGTAGACAAGATTCAGAACGCCCGTGTGTGAATGTGGCCTTAATGAAAGGGGAGCCCCTTATCTCTTCTCTAGATCCCGTAGTAAATATTACAATTCTGTCTAATATAGGAGTCTTACCTCTGGGGCCATGTAACCGTCTGTACCCATAACTTCCGTCATCTTTTTGGTCTCTGTGACTCCAGTCTGTGAGACGCCGAAGTCTGCAATCTTGATGTGTCCCTCGCTGTCCAGTAGAATGTTCTCCGGTGTGAGATCTCTGTGAAGAAAAGAAGTCAGCCGTTAGCTCTGCATATCTCAAGATACAAATATACATGTATACAAAGAAGAATGAAGATTAATGGGTGGACATTGGCCGCTTTTATATCCACTTATAGTAGGGTGACCAGACATCCCCAGTTTCAGGGGACAGTCCCTGGATTGAGGACACTGTCCCCTGACCAAGTCTGTGCCCGGTTTTGTCCCCTGGATTGGATATGAACAGGGGCTGGGGGAATTTCAAAGACAGTCAGTGCATAAAAAAAAAAAATCTGAATTACACACCTCCACTCCACCGCTCCTACTAGCTTAGGGGGGTGATCATGTGCTTTCGCATGATCATATGCTGGTCGGAGTGGAGGGAATATTTCTTCAGTTTTGGGCGCATGCCCATTCAGCTCCGCTCGCATGTTCTGCCTTGGCTCAAGTCCCAGCCAGCCGTCTGCCTGTTTATCTCCTTGCATTCCCTGGTGGAGGGATCTTCCTCCGCTCCCCACCTAGTAGTAGCCAGGGCCCGGAGAGTAATGCCGCGTACACACGGTCGTTTTTTGCGATGAAAAAAAACGACGTTTTTTAAAACGTCATTTAAATTGATCGTGTGTGGGCAAAACGTCGTTTTTTGTCTTAAAAAAAACGACCAAAAAAAATTCCAACATGCTTGAATTTTTTGTGTCGTTTTTCAAAACGTTGTTTTTTGTTTCACAAAAAGTCACCGTGTGTAGCAAAAACGTCTTTTAAAACGACGTTTTTAAACCCGCGCATGCCCAGAAGCTAGTTATGAAGCGAGCTTCAATGGAAAAGAGTGGTGAACGTAACCTTGCTTTTTGTGAAAAAACGATGGTGTGTATGCAAAATTGTCTTTGAAAAGTGACGTTTCAAAAACGTTGTTTTTTACTTCACAGAAAACGTCGTTTTTTTTTCATCGCAAAAAACGACCGTGTGTACGCGGCATGAGACTTGACAGGCTGTGAGGTGTGCGGCGAAGTGCTGAAAGTCACTGATTGCCACCATTACTAGTAAAAAAAAAAAAAATGTCCCCGGATTTCATTTTTAACCACTTAAGACCCGGACCAAAATGCAGGTAAAGGATCAGGCCGCTTTTTGCGATTCGGCACTGCGTCGCTTCAACTGACAATTGCGCGGTCGTGCGACGTGGCTCCCAAACAAAATTTGCGTCCTTTTCTTCCCACAAATAGAGCTTTCTTTTGGTGGTATTTGATCGCCTCTGCAATTTAAATTTTTTGCGCTATATACAAAAATAGAGCGACATTTTTGAAAAAAAAAACTATATTTTTTACTTTTTGTTTTAAGAAAAATCAAATAAACGACATTTTAGTCAAACATCTAGGCCAAAATGTATTTAGCCACATGTCTTTAGTAAAAAAAATCACAATAAAAAAAAAATAGCTACCTAGCGGGAACAGCGACACTAATACAGCGATCAGAAAAATGATCGCTTAGTGACACTGGTAATAGGGAGTGAAAGGGTTAACTAGGGCGGTGATCAAGGGGTTAAAACTTTATTAGGGGGGGTTACGGGGGCTACCCTAGACTTAACACTAACTGACTGTCACACTGCCTGTCACACTGACACTAACTGCAGTGATCAGTACACTGCATTCAGTGACACTGTGACAGGGGGGAGGGGGGGTGATCGCAAGGGGTTAATGTGCCTGCGTGTACTGGTGTCAGTGTAGTGTTGTGCAGACTTACTGTGTGATGTGATCTCTCCTCAGCGGCGGTTGAAAAAAACGCAGAGAGCAGAGATCACATCACTTCCCTCTTCCTGTGTTTACACAGGAGGAGGAAATGACACTGCAGGGGAGCGCGCGCATTGGCTGGGAGCGATCCGGAGGGGGCGGACAAAAACGAACCGCCGCCCCCTCAGCACGGATCGCTCCTACAGCCACCGGGACCATCGGATGTACCGGGGGGGGTCCCGATCGGACCCCCGACCCACGTCAAGGCAGCCACGTACAGGTACGTTGATGTGCTTGTCCGTGCCATTCTGCCGACGTAAATGTACATGCGGCGGTCCTTAAGTGGTTAAAATCTGGTCACCTTAGCCTACAGGAAGATCTCTGTTCGGGGTTTCCAGCTCCGCCCACCTGCTATATTCATCAGGAGGAGGTCTCACTCCTCTTGCTGGATTTTGTATAAATTGTACATTATAGCAGAATATGGCATGAGCAGGGAGATTTCTGCAGCAGATGGAAGGAGACAGCGCAACTGGGAACTCTTCCTGATTCAATAAAACATACCAGAAGCCAAGGGGTGTTTGTAAGTCAGATAATCCAATACTTACCTATGGATGATCTCATGGGAATGGATGAATTGCAGGCCACAAACAATCTCAGCAGTGATGCGTCTAAAGGAGAAAGAAAAACATGAATTAGCATTTAAAATCTTTACAGACCCATAAACAGTAAATATGAAGAGACTTCCCCCATAGTACATAGGGGTGTGGATGGACGGGACGCAGTGGGAGGGGCCTGGCTGTGTCACTGACTGTTCTCAGTGGTCAGCCACCCCCGACACCATCACAACCCTGTCATTGGACTTACCTTATATTGTCGTAGCGAAATGGAGCGGAAGATTCTATTAGTGCCCGAAGATTGCCGCCATTTTACGAATTCCATGATGAGGAACAGATGAGCCTGTGTGAAAATAAGAAAAAAGGTTACATTAGAGACAATAAGATTTCACTTTGTGGGGAAATATAGGAAGGCACACACACCGGACAATTTCAGAAGTTCACAGTGGCAACCTCATTTCTTTAAAGCGGATGGCCAATTAAAAAAATATATATATTAAAAGCCAGCAGCTACAAATACTGAAAGCTGCAGACTTTTAATATTAGGACACTTACCTGTCCTGGAGTCCAGCGGCGTTCGCAGCAGAGGACGAGCGATTGCTCGTCACCATGCTGCTCCCCCCTCCATCCACGGTGAGAGAACCAGGAAGTGAAGCGCTCTGGCTTCACTGCCCGGTTCCCTACGCCCGCCGATTGGCTCCTGCTGTGTGCTGGGAGCCGAGAGTTCCCAGCACACAACGGGAAAAAACAGTCTTTTGCCCGAGACTGCGGGCCGGAAGTGGGTGCAAATCCCTGTCTTTAGAAAGGTATCTGCACCCCCCTCCCCCTGAAAGGTGTCAAATGTGACACCGGAGGGGGGGAGGGTTCCGATCAGCGGAACTTCACTTTAGGGCGGAGATCCGCTTTAAAGAAAATCTCTACTCTGTACAGATAAAATTCACCAACCTTCAGCCCTGTAGGAGGCGCTCTAGAGTTCTGCTCTTACCTATATACTGCTTCCCTGACCACAGCCGGAGCCCTTAGAAAAATCTGCCTCTCACAATTCAACACTCATTGGTACGCCCAAAGACTGTCATTGGGGGAAGGGCTTATCCTTGTGTAAATTTTGACTCCCAAAAAGTTGTAATTTGCATCACATACATTTTAGAAGGTCTGGGTCAGTAGGGGGAGCAGTACAGGAATAGGATGAAAAGACTGGGAGATGAAAAGACTTACCTCTGTCTGGAATGTTCCGAATAGATGAGTGATGTACGGATGGTTCCTCAATGTTCCCAGTATGTAACGCTCTGGAATGTCGAAGCCTTCAAATATTTCTGATGTAACGATCTTCACCGCCAGCTTCCGTTGAAATGAGGGATGGGAGGCCAACACCACCTTCCCATAGGACCCCTCTCCAAGTTCATCGAGGATGGTAAAATCTTCCATTGAAAATTTGCATGGCTTGTCCTCCATGCTGGATGGGACCGGTGGAAATGTCCCATGGACTGTGCGCTCAATTTCATTGGCGGTTGGGTCATTTTGTGCTTCTGGGGAGAAAAAATAAAGCAATTATTTATTTGCACTTCATTTATTGATGCTACACAGAATCTGTGGACATATAAAATGGTTGTAAACCTTGAACGATATTTATACTTTGTGGCCACCTAGAGATAGAAATCACAATGTGATCTCTGACTGCGCTGAGATCTTGGTGATAAAGGCCAAGAGAAAGGGGGGGTGAGTCCTGTGGGCAGTTATGTTCTGGACACCATGGCCCGGATTCACGTAGCACTTACGCCAACGTAAGTACAAATGTGCGCCGTCGTATCTGTGCGCCGTACCCGTAGAACTAAGATACGTCAAAAAACTGACTTCATCCGACCGACGTAACTTGCCTACGCCGGCGTATAGTGGGCGCATATTTACGCTGGCCGCTTTTGGAACTCCCATTGATTTTCAATGCAAATATGCAAATGAGGTAGACACACCGATTCACGAACCTACTTGTGCCCGGCGCATGTTTTAAGCGATTTGCGTAAGGGTTACATCTGGCGTAAACCCATGCAAAGGTATGGACCAGGGAACGAACGCTGACGATTTTTACGTCATTCACGTAGTACGTGAATAGGGCTGTGCGTAGGTTACGTTCACGTCATAGGCAGTGTTTTTTCACAAGTTAAATTCGGTATTTATTGCTAGAAAATGACTTAGAACCCCCAGGCATTATATATAGATATTTAGCAGAGATTCTAGAGCAGTGGTTCTCAACCTGGGGGTCGGGACCCCCTCGGGGGTCAAATGACGATATGCCAGGGGTCACCAAATCCTGGGCTGTTCCTGAAGCCCGCACCGCTCTCCTACCCTTTTTGCAGCCGCCCAGCAGGGCTGTCCCTGGAGCATTCAGCCTCTTTACAGCCACCCACTCAGTTCACGGCATGGCTGGGGGGCAGAGACTAGAGGTCAGCTGACTGGTAAAGAATGAAGTAGGAGGGGCTGGAGGAGACCCTATCTCCTGATTTTGGCATAGGCGTCACTGCTGGGAGACACCACAAAGTCGGAGTCACAGTGAGTAACACTACCTGTGATTATGGTTGCCATTAAACAACAAGAAAGATGGCTAGAGAGAGTGATGGGGGGGGGGGGGAATAAATAAAAATTAGGATAGAGAGATAAAAGGGAAAGTAAGGAGAACAAAGAGTAAAATGTAGCATAATGGGATTTAATACTGTACGAGTGGAAGGGACTCAGAGAGTGCGAAATGCCCCTGGGTTAGGGGCACAAATTACTTGTCTTGCCTTGGGTACCGACAACCCACGCTATAAAATAATTTTACTGTTAGGGGTCCCCACAACTTGGGAAATTTTATCAAGGGGTCGCGTCACTAGAAGGTTGAGAATCACTGCTCTAGAGAATACAATGGCGATCGTTACAATATTTTATGTCACACGGTATTTGCACAGCGGTCTTTAAAACACAATTTTTTGGGGGGGAAAGAATACACTTTCATGAATTAAAAAAATAAAACAGTAAAGTTAGCCCAATTTTTACAATGGGACCTGCAGACAGACAGAGGGATTGGATAAGACAGATACATAGATAGATACATACATAGATAGATAAAGAGAGAGGGAGAGAGACATAGATAGAGCTATACAACTCTATACCCCAACAGGTCATGTTTTCAAGATTTCCATTATTTTGCACAGGTGATTAAATCAGTTAAACTGCTGTTTCATCTCAGGGAAATCCTAAAAACATGACCTGTTAGGATATAGAGCCGTGTTTCTCATTCTAGTCCTTAATGGAAATCCTGAAAACATGACCTGTTTGGGTATAGAGCCGTGTTTCTCATCTCCAGTCCTCTAGGCCATGTTAACAGGTCATGTTTTCAGCATTTCCATTAAGGACTAGAATGAGAAACACGGCTCTATACCCCACCAGGTCATGTTTTCAGGATTTCTATTATTTTGCACAGGTGAATTGATTAGTTAAACTGCCGTTTCATCTCAGGAAAATCCTGAAAACTTGACCTGTTGGGTATAAAGCCGTGTTTCTCAACTCCAGTCCTCAAGGCTCCCAAACAGGGCATGTTTTCAGCATTTCCAGTAAGGGCTGGAGATGAGAAACACGGCTCTATACCCAAACAGGTCATGTTTTCAAGATTTCCATTATTTTGCACAGGTGATTAAATCAGTTAAACTGCCGTTTCATCTCAGGCAAATTCTGTAAACATGACCTGTTAGGATATAGAGCTGTGTTTCTCAATCTAAGCATTCTAGTCCTTAATGGAAATCCTGAAAACATGACCTGTTGGGGTATAGAGCCGTATTTCTCATCTCCAGCCCTTAATGGAAATGCTGAAAACATGACCTGTTGGGGCGCCTTGAGGACTGGAGATGAGAAACACAGTTCTATACCCCCAACGGGTCATGTTTTCAGATTTCCATTAAAGACTAGAATGAGAAACACGGCTCTATATCCTATCATGTCATGTTTTCCGGATTTCCCTGAGAGGAAATGGCAGTTTAACTAATTTAATCACCTGTGCAAAATAATGTAAATCTTGAAAACAGTTAGTGGTGGCTGGGATGTCACAATCCCCCATGAGCAGATGTGTGCACCAGGTTGTCCCTGCAATCCTCAGACGCATGGCCAACCAAATCATCAAACCCACCACTAAGGACCTTCGGCTGAAGGCAATGACAGATTTCTACAGAATTGCCAGATTCCCACGCACCGTGGGGGCCATTGATTGCACACATGTGGCACTCCAGCCCCCCCAGAAGACAGAGCACATATACCGCAATCGGAAGCATTGGCATTCCATCAACGTACAGGTGATAGTCGATGCCCAAGGCCTCATATGGCACGTCCGTGCCAAACACCCCGGATCCAGCCATGACAGCTACATCTACAATCAGAGCCCCATCCGAATGGAATTCGAACAGAACGTGTATGGGGACACCTGGCTGGTTGGTGAGTGACATGGGTGGCAGGCATGACTGCCCCCCCCCCATGATTAGGGTTGCCACCTGTCCGGTTTTGACCCGGACAGTCCGGGTTTGGACACATGTGCCCGGTTTTGAAGCCTCCTGAAACCCGGGCACATTTAAAAAAAAAAAAAATTTTTTTTTTTTTTTTTTTAGCTGTCCATCCTGGCCCGGCCGCAACAGAGCTGCACATTCCCGGCTCCACCAGCTTGCCTGAGTGTTAGTAGAAGGTGTGCCGCCCGCAGCAGTGCTCTCTGTTAGCCCCCCGGCCGGGCTGTAAACATGTGTGCAACTTCTCACTGTGCTAGCCCCTCCCCCTCCCTCCCTCCCTCCGGCGCGCCTCCGTCTGCATTGTGTGCTGCAGAGTGGAAGAGGACACATGGGACACAGAGTGCTCAGCTCCTCTCTGACTGGCTACAGAATACACATGGAGGTGGGTGGATGGGCGGACCATACACTACCCCCACCATACACTAAACATACAGTTCTGCCCCCCCCTGCATATACCATTACCATCCACAGCCGTATATACAGTTCTGCCCCCCCTCCATACCATCCACAGCCATACATACAGTCCTGCCCCCCCCTCCATATACCATCCACAGCCATACATACAGTCCTGCCCCCCCTGCATATACCATCCACAGCCATACATACAGTCCTGCCCCCCCCTCCATATACCATCCACAGCCATACATACAGTCCTGCCCCCCTGCATATACCATCCACAGCTATACATACAGTCCTGCCCCCCCCTCCATATACCATCCACAGCCATACATACAGTCCTGCCCCCCCCCCCTCCATACAGGGCCGGATTAACAGAGGGGCTGATGGAGCGGGGGTTGTAGCTCGATGACCAGAGGTCACAGAAACCCCACATTTGGGGGGTAGTCAGTTGAAGACCTACCCCACAACTGGTCAAAATATGGGATGGCTATCATTTATGGTTCCGGAGATACGGGCCTGCTTGCACAGCCTGTCAGAAGCTACATACAGAGCGGCCATTATAAATACAAGCTGACACACTGCAGCAGACTGAGAAAAAAAAATCATCATTAATTTTTTGCTAGAAAATTCCTCTATGGTGGTCTTTGCAACTTTTTATGTTGCACGGCATAGAGCTGCACGATTCTGGCTAAAACTGCAATTTTTTTGCTTAGAAGATAGATGACGATTCTCTCACGATTCGTGCGGCATAACATCATCTTTCACATTAAAATGAAAAAAAAAATGGACTAACTTTACTGTTTTGTTTTTATGGTTTTTATTATTCAATGAAGTGGGCAAATGCAGTGTGACATAAAACATTGCAGCAATTCCCATTTTTGTCTCTGCTAATATATATATAATGTTTGGTGGTTCCAAGTAATTTTCTAGCAAAAAATATTGGTTTTTAACAAGTGTTGGACTTTAAGTGGTTACATTTCTTGCATTTACACACAGAAGTTTGATCCAAAAAGGAAGTTGGTTACAATGTTTCATGTTGTTTACAAACTTGGCAGACTGCCCGGATATTTTCTTTACACACAGAAGTTTATCCCTTTGATCTATGAAGAAAGCATTAGTTACAATGTTTCCTGATAAGAACTTAGCAGACTGTCCAGATATTTTCTTTTGACAGCTGAAAGTCTCTCCACTTATGAAAGAATCAGCAAACTCTGCATTGGAGATGTCAGGGGGGGAGGGGAATCGACATCACAATTTTTTAACGATTAATTGTGCAGCTCTAGCACGGTACTGTATTTGCGCAGCAATTTTTCAAACGTGTTTTTTTTTTGGAAATAAACTGTTTCATTCATTAAAAAAAAACACTAAAGTTAGCACGATTTTTTTTTGGTATCCTAAGCGATGCTTTAAATTTTTTTAGGTTACATGTTTAGAGTTACAGAGGAGATCTAGTGCTAGAATTATTGCTCTCGCTCTAACGATCGTGACGTATGTAACCTGTGTGTATCTGGCTCTGATACTAGCCAGAGCCTACCCAGCCACTGACTGGTATCTCTCCCTAGCCTGTCCCCACACACCCTCTCACCTGCTGACCTGTAGATGGGGGAATCACTCCTGTAGTGTTGTTGTGTTCTGCCAGTGAGTACAATGATCAGTGTTGCTATCTATAGCCGGCAGCACTGATTGTTTTTGGAAAAACAGGCTGGTTGTACTCAAGTCAATTAATAGATTGACTTGTGTAAAACCAGCTAGCCCATACATAGATCGACTATGGCTGGTCTCTGCATAATTGGTGTCATTTCAATTCATGTATGACCCGCTTAACCACTACGCAGTCCCTAAACATCCTTCCACTCCTATACATTGTGCCCACTGTCATACCCTCCACAATCCTCTCCTGTACATAGTGCCCACTGTCATACCCTCCACACTCCTCTCCTGTACATAGTGCCCACTGTCATACCCTCCACACTCCTCTCCTGTACATAGTGACCACTGTCATACCCTCCACACTCCTCTCCTATACATAGTGCCCACTGTCATTCTCTCCACACTCCTCTCCTGTACATAGTGCCCACTGTCATACCCTCCACACTCCTCTCCTGTACATACTGCCCACTGTCATACCCTCCACACTCCTCTCCTGTACATACTGCCCACTGTCATACCCTCCATACTCATCTCCTGTACATAGTGCCCACTGTCATACCCTCCACACTCCTCTCCTGTACATAGTGCCCACTGTCATACCCTCCACACTCCTCTCCTATACATAGTGCCCACTGTCATTCTCTCCACACTCCTCTCCTGTACATAGTGCCCACTGTCATACCCTCCACACTCCTCTCCTGTACATACTGCCCACTGTCATACCCTCCACACTCCTCTCCTGTACATACTGCCCACTGTCATACCCTCCACACTCCTCTCCTGTACATAGTGCCCACTGTCATACCCTCCACACTCCTCTCCTGTACATAGTGACCACTGTCATACCCTCCACACTCCTCTCCTGTACATACTGCCCACTGTCATACCCTCCACACTCCTCTCCTGTACATAGTGCCCACTGTCATACCCTCCACACTCCTCTCCTGTACATAGTGACCACTGTCATACCCTCCACACTCCTCTCCTATACATAGTGCCCACTGTCATTCTCTCCACACTCCTCTCCTGTACATAGTGCCCACTGTCATACCCTCCACACTCCTCTCCTGTACATACTGCCCACTGTCATACCCTCCACACTCCTCTCCTGTACATACTGCCCACTGTCATACCCTCCATACTCATCTCCTGTACATAGTGCCCACTGTCATACCCTCCACACTCCTCTCCTGTACATAGTGCCCACTGTCATACCCTCCACACTCCTCTCCTATACATAGTGCCCACTGTCATTCTCTCCACACTCCTCTCCTGTACATAGTGCCCACTGTCATACCCTCCACACTCCTCTCCTGTACATACTGCCCACTGTCATACCCTCCACACTCCTCTCCTGTACATACTGCCCACTGTCATACCCTCCACACTCCTCTCCTGTACATAGTGCCCACTGTCATACCCTCCACACTCCTCTCCTGTTCATACTGCCCCTATCATACCCTCCACACTCCTCTCCTGTACATACTGCCCACTGTCATACCCTCCACACTCCTCTCCTGTACATACTGCCCACTGTCATACCCTCCACACTCCTCTCCTGTTCATACTGCCCCCATCATACCCTCCACACTCCTCTCCTGTACATACTGCCCACTGTCATACCCTACACACTCCTCTTCTGTACATAGTGCCCACTGTCATACCCTCCACACTCCTCTCCTGTTCATACTGCCCCCATCATACCCTCCACACTCCTCTCCTGTACATACTGCCCACTGTCATACCCTCCACACTCCTCTCCTGTACATACTGCCCACTGTCATACCCTCCACACTCCTCTCCTGTACATACTGCCCACTGTCATACCCTCCACACTCCTCTCCTGTACATAGTGCCCACTATCATACCCTCCACACTCCTCTCCTGTACATAGTGCCCACTATCATACCCTCCACACTCCTCTCCTGTACATAGTGCCCACTATCATACCCTCCACACTCCTCTCCTGTACATAGTGCCCACTGTCATACCCTCCACACTCCTCTCCTTTTCATACTGCCCCCATCATACCCTCGCACTCCTCTCCTGTACATAGTGCTCCCATCATACCCTCCACACTCCTCTACTGCATATACTTGTCACTGTTACACCCTCTTCACTCCTTTCCTGCAAGTAATACCTACCCTCTGCACTCATTTCCTGTACATAATGTCTTACACTTTGCACTCCTTTCCTACACATACCAACATACGCAACACACTCTTGTATATACTGTTGTAAATTCTGCACTCCCTCCCTGCACATACTGTAATACCCTCTGTACTTAATGAAAATTAAAAGGTGAACTAATGCCCCTGATCTCCACTGCACTTACCTCTGTAGTAATGGAAGAGTTTTATTTTTTTTAAATGATTGTGCTAAGGTTTATTCATGTCAGTGAGACTCTTACTTGTGGCACAGCAAAGTAAGCATATTTTATAGGTAAAATAATTATTTTGTTTAATTTAATCATGCCTCGTGAGGCCCCTCCCTCAATATGGCCACACCCACCATATGTAGTGGCGTGTTCGGGTTTGGCTTGAGGAAAAGGTGGCAACCCTACCCATGATGCACATCAGAAGTGGCACATGTGTAAGCGGGGAAAGGGTGTTGCGTTTCACAGAGGAAGCCAAGTAAGTTCTTTGAACAAAGTAACGTTTATTACCGAAAGGCGGTAGTAACAACAGTCTTTATAATCAAACAGCAAACGGTTCTTCTCCAGGCACGGAGGCACACATATGCAACACAGCAGCTATTGTTCTAAGCGATGTGGCTTTCTGGGTAACACAGGCACTCCTCACTCAATGATACGCTATATACCCCGGCACCCAATGCAGATTGGAAGAGGCTGGAAACACATTACCCGTAGCAGCTGGGGGTCTTTCATCCGACCAAGGTTACCACTGCACGACTCCGTAGGAGCCCTGAACTATCCCTACAGGCCGGAACACTCTCCCTGACTTCTTCTACCTCTCCCTCACAAGCAGGGTCTCTGTCCCTCTCTGCATCCACACGTGTTCTCCCCAAAAACGAGCCTGAGCTTTTTTATATAAGGAAACCACCCAAAAATGGCCTCCCAAATCTCTCGAGATCTAGTGCGGCCTATCAGGACGCAGGGCTCCTGCAAAATGGTGTTGGAGACACTATAGAGGTAAATAGTGGTAACATAATAAACATAACAACTAGCTACAGCGTGAAATACATACGATGCTTTACCACTTACTCTTGCAGCACTGAAATACCCTATCACTGACAGCTGCTTACATTTTCCCCCCGTTTGAAAAGTGCAATCCCTTGCATTACCTAGGGCAGTGCTTCTCAAATAGTGGGGCGGGCCCCCCTGGGGGGGCCCGAGGCTCTATGAAGGGGGGCTCGAGCCTTCTTCCGGACTGCAGCGATCGCGCCATTTAGAAGCCGCTGTCCCCAGCCTCCTGCGCTAGTTAGAGGAGCGGACGGCGGGAGGCGGGACATTGTTGAACTGACAGGTGGGACCAGAGAGGTAGCAGCCTAACATGTTGGACGGCAGGTGATTGGCTGCTAGGAGGTGGTCCTAGCAGCCAATCACCAGTTCGCCCAAAAGTCTCCCCGCCCCGCCCAGTGCTGCTGCGGCTTCACTTGACGAATGTCCCGCCTCCTGCTCTCCGTGCTGAAACGTTACAGGTAGGAGTGGAGAGGGAAGGGAGGAAAAATATATGGAAATGTTAAGGACGAGGAGTGGGGGCTGTGCTGTGGGGGGTTATGTGATGGGGCAAACTGTGTGCAGGATATGTGATGGGGGTCATGTAAAGGGGGAAATACTGTGTGGGGGGATATGTGATGGGACAATACTGTGTGGGGGGATATGTGATGGGACAATACTGTGTGGGGGGATATGTGATGGGACAATACTGTGTGGGGGATATGTGATGGGACAATACTGTGTGGGGGGATATGTGATGGGACAATACTGTGTGGGGGGATATGTGATGGGGCAATACTGTGTGAGGGGATATGTGATGGGGCAATAATGTGTGGGGGGGATATGTGAAGAAGGGCAATACTGTGTGTGGGGGGGATATGTGAAGAAGGGCAATACTGTGTGTGGGGGGGGGATATGTGAAGAAGGGCAATACTGTGTGTGGGGGGGATATGTGAAGGTGGGCAATACTGTGTGGGGGGGATATGTGAAGAAGGGCAATACTGTGTGGGGGATATGTGGATACATTGTTATGCAGAGGTGTACTTATAACAATTTTATAGACAAATGATACTATTTACAGTCGCGCGGGGGGGGGCGCGAAATGTTTTCTTCTTCCTAGGGGGGGCATGACAGAAAATAATTGAGAAGCACTGACCTAGGGGAAGACAATTAACACAGTGCAAGAAGATAACATGTGAGTCAATAAGCAACACAACAGTTCAAGTTATAGTCAGCAAAGCGGACAGGTCTCCGTCCCTGTGTCGTACGCCTTGGGAAGCGAGGCTCCAGATCCCCCAAATGTCCATCTCTATCAGCTACAACAGGGTACTGTTCCTCACCCACGACAGGGTCAATAGGTACTACTTCATCCATAAGAGGTTCATCCTCCTCAGGGATGGGGGCCACTTGCACATCTGGTTCCCTCGCTAGCAAGTTCCATTCAGTTACAGCAGCCGGATTCTCTGTTTCTCCTTCTGCCGGGGATAAGCTCTCTATTGCAGGCAGAGGAGGCAAACACCACGTTGCAGAGTCATTGTTGAGGATTTTCTGGCTACAGTCCCGTCTAGCCGACGGTGGGAAGACAGGAACAGGATTATCTGTTCGTGACTCCGCACTGAACACACAGGGACGGAGGAGATTACGATGCAGTCTTTTGCGCGGCCCATCTGGCTTCTCTGCGACCAGATCGTACACAGGCCGCCCCGTGAAAGGTTGCTGTTCGACTCGATATGCACATGGCTCCCACTTAGGCTCCAGCTTACTGCCCCTCAGATGTTTGGGATTCCTCACCAAGACTCTGTCGCCCGGTGCAAGTGGCAACAATTGGACAGCACTTTCCTCTGCTAACTCCTGGTGTTTTCCCAACACTATTTGTTTGGCTTGATCCAGCCGATGCCAGTGATCTTGGACCCACTCATCCGGGGTCCTTGACGTAATAGGCTCTGGGGTTTCTAGGAGTAAATCCACCGGTAACCGGCCGTAACGCCCAAACATCAGAAAATGAGGAGTATAACCAGTGGCTCTATGCACAGTCTGATTGTAAGCCCAAACGACATCTCCTACATACTGTGGCCAACGTACTCGGTGCTCCTGCTCTAAGGTGCGAATTAATCCCAACAAGGTGCGATTAAAACGTTCACATGCTCCATTTCCTTGGGGGTGGTAAGGAGTAGTATGCGACTTCCGGATACCACTAAGACGACACAGTTCAGAAAACACCTTAGACTCAAAGTTCGGCCCTTGGTCCGACAGAATCCTTTTGGGGCACCCATATGGCTGGACTACATGGGTCCAGAACAGTTTAGCCGTGGTGGTGGCAGTCTGATCTTTAGTTGGCACTACGATGGCAAACTTGGAGAAGTGGTCCACAAACACCAAGGTATAGCGATACCCTGACGATGTGTCCGCCACTGTCAAGAAGTCCATGGTCAGCAATTCAAAGGGTTCTCCCGTTCTCACCACCAGAGGGGTAGTGTGCTCTGTTCCTCCCTTGTGGATGGCACAACTCTGACACTCCTGACATGCCCTTTTCACCCACTTAGACAGTCCCGGACAAAATATGTACTTACAAATAAGAGCCTCTGTCCGTTCCGCACCGAAGTGTCCTCCAATCCGGTGAAAAATTCGACAAACCTCCAAGGCCTCCGATTGAGGGATGACCAGCTGATGAACAATTCGCAGCTCTCCAGGAACCGGTGCTTGTCGATATAAGAGCCCATTATATCTTTCCAGCCGATCCCACTGTTTTAGCAGCTGGCACAACGTCGGTGAGAGCTTCCTTCGCTCCCGGGAATCTGGCTTCCGATTCCTGTCCCAGTATCTAACGAGCTGATCCAGATCAGGATCGTTCCGTTGGAGTTGTAACCATTCCCGAGGAGTGTGAATTTCGGACCCTCCTGGTAGGCCCTGATTACTTTGCAGAGTCGTTGAAGCCAGTTGCTCCTGCGTGTTGACCCCAGAGGGGACGACCTCCTCCCCCTCTAGTTGTTGATCTAGATCATCCTGAGGCCGATCCAAGGGAAATCGAGAGAGGGCGTCAGCATTACCATTGGAGCGCCCTGGTTTGTAGTGAATGGTATAGCTGAACCGGGCCAATCGTGCCACCCAGCGTTGTTCCAAAGCGCCCAGTTTCGCCGTTTCTAGGTAGGCGAGAGGATTGTTGTCAGTATATATGTCCACCCGGCCACTCACCAAGTACTCAGCAAACTTTTCGGTGACGGCCCAGACTACTGCTAACAACTCCAGTTTGAAAGAGCTGTAGTTGACTGGATTACGTTCGGTAGGGCGCAAGCTCCGACTTGCATAGGCAATGACCCGCTCAGTTCCATCTTGCTCCTGCGCAAGCACAGCCCCCAACCCTTGAAGGCTGGCATCGGTGTACACCCGGAAGGGTTTATGGTAGTCCGCGTAGGCCAATATGGGTGCAGAAGTCAGCTGCGCCTTGAGGGCCTCCAATGCCTCACTCTGTGCTGCCCCCCAACTGTCAATGATACTGGGAGAAGATTTACCTTTGCGATGAGCAGGCTGACCGCACAGCAACTGGGTTAAGGGGGCTGCAATAGTAGCAAAGTTCGGAATTAATCTGCGGTAGTAACCCACAAGTCCCAAGAAGGAGCGTAGCTCTGTTACCGTTTTAGGGCTTGTCCATGCCCGTACAGCCTGAATTTTATCTGGATCGGGGGACACCACCTTTGCCTCGACCACATGCCCCAAATACTGGATTTTGGTTCTCATGAGATGACATTTTTCCGTTTTGAGCCGAAGGCCATACTGGGTCAGCCGTTGGAGGACTTGATCAAGATGTAGCAAATGGTCCTCGAACGTTCTGGAGAAAATGATAATGTCATCCAAATAAAGTTCAAGTCTCCCAAGCAGCGCTCCATCAACCGTTGAAACGTACTGGGGGCATTGGTCAGGCCAAAGGGCATTCGATTGAACTCGAATAGTCCCAGAGGGGTGATAAAGGCAGTTTTTTCACGATCTTCCTCTTTTACGTGGACCTGCCAATATCCGCTGGCCAAGTCGAGCGTGGAGAAGTACTGTGCCTGCCCCAAGGCCATCAAGGATTCCTCAACCCGGGGCAGTGGGTAAGCATCCCGATGGGTGCAGGCATTCAATCTGCGATAGTCCACACAAAAGCGTAAGCTCCCATCTTTTTTCCGCACCAGAACTATGGGCGCAGCCCAAGGGCTACGACTCTCTCGAATCACACCCCCTTTCAGAATACAAGTAACAAGTCTTTGACCTCTTGACAAAGAGCGGGGGGTATATTACGATATCTTTCCCGAACCGGAGCAGCGGCTCCGGTGTGGATGGAATGATCCAAAGCGTTAGTACAACCGTAGTCCTCAGGGCCTTGAGAGAACGCCATCAGATGTCTATGAACTAATTGCTGGAGCTTGTTACGTTGGTCAGGAATCATTCCCGGCACCGGAAGCGCTAGTTGTTCCAACAATTTTGGAAGATGGTCTTCTGCTGAATCAGGTAGAGCCGTTTGCAAGGCAGCGCAGGCAGCCTTCATCCCAGGGCAAGGGTCAGTAATGCAGCTTTTGGGTACTGTATATAACTCAGCAATGATCATGTCTGTGGGCACTTGAATAGGGGTGGACCCCAAGTTAACCAGTTGCACCAACACCTGTCCCTTACGGACAACAGACAAAGTTCTGGCTACCAGTCATTCACCTTTGGTTTCCAGATTGCGATGCGGTTCTACCATCACAGTGGCCCCTCTGATGGGTCTTCTAGCTGCCACCGGAAGGGGGCACACCAACTCCTGGCGTGGGGGTATAGTAACCCGATGTCGGGCAGGGAGGCGTATGAGCCCCACTTTCTCAGTATGTTTACGGCTCTGCGTCTGAACTGCCCGACACGCTTTGATCAGATTCTGCAGCCGTTGTTCCGATTGTCCAGATGTTTGTGATGAAGCCTCCCGAAGAAGGCGTGTTAAGTCCAGTTCCTTTAGGGCGTTCATGCCCAACACTACTGGGATCTCCGGGAAAGAGGCATTCCGGGTCACCACGATTCCAACCCTAGGAAGGGTCTGCTCATACACATTCATGGACATCCAAGTGACCCCTACTACTGGAATAGGAAGGTTATTGGCAGCTTTCAGTCTCAACCAGGAGGGGTCTAACGTTGTGATCGGCCCAAAATGTTGTTGGTAGAACGAATAGGCCATGGTAGTGACTTCTGATCCAGTGTCCACCAGACAACTGGCCGGCTGTCCGTTGAAGATCACTGTCGCCACGGGGCAACCAGAAATCATTGTAGGATCACATTGAGGAGGGCCACGTTGAGGCGGTGACTGAACATTTCCCGCGGGTCGCCCCTCTACCACGGGAATCATTAGTTTAAAGGATGCCTTTGTACGTTCTGGGCTCCCCGTTTCATACAGTCCCTAGCGAGGTGGCCTAACCGTCCGCACTGCCAGCATTTTCGGTCAGTATCTGGGTTCCTCCGGAGTGGGTTGGTCTCCACTCGGGGTTGTTCTGACCCTCTCCGCAAGGCCGCCACCTCTTGGCTGAGGGAGGCGACCTTCTCAGCTAAGTCTCGTACGACCTTCTCCATCGAGGGCGTCTCCACCGTCGAGACTCTGGCAGGGCATGGAGCGGTCGCTTCCACCCGCCCCACCGGCCACCCAGCTCCTTGAGTGCGGGTAACCTGGCTTCTGGCCCCAGGCCGTTCATGGTCCGCCTCTTCCTGTTCCCTCTCGATGGCCTCTTGTAGGATCACTGCAAACTTCACTGTATCATCAGCCCTCACTCGATCCTTCAAGGCTCTTTTTAAGGAAGGGGACCACACACCAGCGAGAAACTGGTCCCGTATTAGCTGATCGGGGTTAGCAACCCCAGTTCCTGCGGGGGCCATTTTCTCCTCCAACCGGCTTCAGATCTCCTGCAATGCCACTGAAAATTGAGGAATAGTCTCTCGATCATACTGCTCCCGACTGTAGAAATTCTTCCGAAGTTCGGCTATGGAGGTACTCTCACCATACAGACTTTCTAGGCGGGCCACAATGGCGGCTCTGTTATCTCTCTCCTTCTCGGGCAGAACCATCACAGCCCGGCGGGCTTCTCCTTCTAGCGCATTAACCGCCAAATCTGCAAAGTGTGCTGCGGGTATTTCGAATAATCGGACCGAGCTGTCCAGTCTCTCCACCCAATCTGTCAGGGGAATATTGGCACCATTAAATTTTGGAATCAGTGCTAAGGCCGCTCCATACGGTGCCATGAAGGACCCTCTAGCCACTCCCCCGCTTGAGGACGATGGTTCTGACATCCTGCCGACTACGCCAAAATGTAAGCGGGGAAAGGGTGTTGCGTTTCACAGAGGAAGCCAAGTAAGTTCTTTGAACAAAGTAACGTTTATTACCGAAAGGCGGTAGTATCAACAGTCTTTATAATCAAACAGCAAACGGTTCTTCTCCAGGCACAGAGGCACACATATGCAACACAGCAGCTATTGTTCTAAGCGATGTGGCTTTCTGGGTAACACAGGCACTCCTCACTCAATGGTACGCTATATACCCCGGCACCCAATGCAGATTGGAAGAGGCTGGAAACACATTACCCGTAGCAGCTGGGAGTCTTTCATCCGACCAAGGTTACCACTGCACGACTCCGTAGGAGCCCTGAACTATCCCTACAGGCCGGAACACTCTCCCTGACTTCTTCTACCTCTCCCTCACAAGCAGGGTCTCTGTCCCTCTCTGCATCCACACGTGTTCTCCCCAAAAACGAGCCTGAGCTTTTTTATATAAGGAAACCACCCAAAAATGGCCTCCCAAATCTCTCGAGACCTAGTGCGGCCTATCAGGACGCAGGGCTCCTGCAAAATGGTGTTAGAGACACTATAGAGGTAAATAGTGGTAACATAATAAACATAACAACTAGCTACAGCGTGAAATACATACGATGCTTTACCACTTACTCTTGCAGCACTGAAATACCCTATCACTGACAGCTGCTTACACATGCACTACTAACATCCTCCTGTCTTTTCCCTTACAGGTGACTCTGCATATGCACTGGGACCCCATCTCATGACTCCTATCCGGAAACCCCAAACACCAGGAGAGGAAAGATACAATGAAGCCCAAACACGCGCAGTGGTGGAGCGCACCTTTGGCCTCCTGAAGTCACGTTTCCGATGCCTGGATAAGTCTGGGGGGAACCTGTTGTATTCCCCAAACTTTGTGTGCCAGATCATCGGTGCATGTTGCCTGCTGCACAACTTCGCAGTGAGAAAGGGCCTGCAGATTGACCTACGTGATGACCTGACCCCTGAACCAGACAATCCCCCCCTAACCGAGGTTACCCCGTCTTCTGAGGAAAGAGCAGCCAGGAGACAGCTCACATTAGGCATCTTTGCACGTTAAACACACACATTAATCATGGCATAATGAGAATGCATGCATGCGGAGCACTGTCCCTAGCACAGACGCATCACATCCTCATCACATTGGATTGGCACAAGCCCACCATGCTGGACTTGTGAGAAGCAACGCCACGCCACGGCTCCAATTATGTCACTGTACATTCATACACCATTTACACGGACCTGGGGATCACTTCTCCCTGGTCCTGGGGAACCCTTCTCCACCAAAACTGAGGGTGACACCCCTTTTCCGGCAGGAATATCACCCCCACATTCCAAAAACATTCACAACACAAAAAAAAACGCCCATATTGGGTTATGGCCCGGGCAAGAATTTGTTTCTCCCCCAAAGTAAAATTCAACTTCCTCTTCCTCTCAGTCATACTCATACAACAACTCTCTACCAAATAATCAACAAAAATCACTCACAAAAACAAGCAGGAAAAATCAAGCAACAAAACAAACAAACAAAAATCTATCAACCAAAAAGTCTCACAAGCAGTCACCAAAAAACACTTTCAAATATCTTCTACAAAACACTAGATCAAACAGTCAACAAATATAACAAAGACAAGTCACAACGCAACAAACAACAGAACAAAAGCACCTTGCTGTATAGGAAGGGATAAAAAGGGATGTACTTTTGCAAAGCAAGTGCGTTTGTGTCTGTCTATTTATGCTGTCTGCGTAGTTCACTAAGTTGCCCAGGACCACTTCCAATTTCACTGATTGCGCCGTTCCCGAGTTGTGAGCATGCGCACAGAGGTGCTGACCATGGTCTGCTTCATGCGCGCATGCGCGAGCCGGCCAGCCCTTCATTTGCATTGGGTCACGGCTCATTTCAATGTAACACGCCCACGTCCTTCCCAATTTGAATTACTCCGCCTTACGCCTCTGAAATTATGTTGCAGCGGCGCTAATTTCTGCGCAAATCAAACGAGAATACGGTGATTGCGCCGGTACATTGCGGCAGTCTAACGTAAAGGAGGTGCGCTCCGCCAGTCAAAAAATGCGCCGATGTACGTGAATCTGGCCCAATGTTTTTCCTGCAAATATGGGTGCATTTATTTTTATTTTTTACAAAAGGTGAACTTAGCCTTTAAATCCCGCTTGAGAAGTGTGAACTTTGCCCATGTTCAGCCTGACTTACTGTGAAGTACGTGACTGCCACCTACAGGTAATATGCATGACAGCAGCATAGTGATTTGTAGTGCACAGTGCAGACATAATGCTGCTTTGGCCTCTAGGCTGACATGGGATATTTATCTAAGACAAAATGGCATATTATTTAGGTGGCCAATCATTTGTTTACTGATCATTTAAAAAAAATCATTCATAATTGAATATTTTCACTGTAATTATAAAACACATTCACTGTCTGTGCTGAATCAAGATCCATTCACTGTACATCTGTGATTTCCATTTTTTAAGGGGAAATCCAAATCTCAGTAATATTTGAACACTATGGCCCTGATTTACAAAGCCTTTTACGCTGACGTATCTCGAGATACGCCGTCGTAAGTACAAATGTGTGCCGTCGTATCTATGGGTCAATTCCCAAAGCTAAAAATAGGCTTCAGCCGCCGGACGTAACTTGCCTACGCCGGCGTAGAGTGGGCGCATAGTTACACTGGACGCATCTGGCATACCCAGATGCAAATGAGTAAGATACGGCGATTCACGAACGTACTTGTTTTAAGCGATTTGCGTAAGGGTTGCATTAAGGTGAAAAAACACGAGGGTTTACAATCCCTTTAGCAGGCTGTGAGGTGAGCAGCGATGGGCAGAGAGTCGTTGATTGACACCATTACTAGTAAAAAAGAAAAAAATATATGTCCCCTGATTTCCTTTTAAAAATCGGGTCACCTTATCTAAATAGTACTACAGAATTAGAAACAAATCACTGAATAAATCTAATTTTTATACCACTGTTTTGATAGGTCCTCCTAAATGTTCTAGAACAGTGGTTTTCAACCCTGTCCTCACTCATGTACCCCCAACAGGCCATGTTTGCAGGTTTTCCTTTATCTTGCACATGTGCTTTAAATAAATCAGAGTCAAGGGCTTGGTATTTTTGGACAGCTATTTTATCTAAGAGAAATTCCAAAAACATTGCCCATTGGGGGTACTTGAGGACAGGGTTGAGAACCAATTTCTAGAGTGTTGCAGGGCCGGATTAACAGAGGGGCTGATGAAGCTGCAGCTCCAGGCCCCTTTCTCAAGATAGGCCCATTTGCCCCAAAAAGATCGACTTCGGGGGTTGTAGCTCGATGACCAGAGGTCACAGAAACCCCACATTTGGGGGGTAGTCAGTTGAAGACCTACCCCACAACCGGTCAAAATATGGGATGGCTATCATTTATGGTTCTGGAGATATGGGCCTGCTTGCACAGCCTGTCAGAAGCTACATACAGAGCGGCCATTATAAATACAAGCCGACACACTGCAGCAGACTGAGAAAAAAAATCATCATTTGTTTTTTGCTAACAAATTACTCTATGGTGGTCTTTGTAACTTTTTATGTTGCACGGTATAGAGCTGCATGATTCTGGCTAAAATGACAACTGCAATTTTTTTGCTTAGAAGATAGATCACGATTCTCTCACGATTCGTAAGGCATAACATCATCTTTCACATTAAAATGAAAAAAAAAAAAATGGGCTAACTTTACTGTTTAGTTTTTATGGTTTTTATTATTCAATGAAGTGGGCAAATGCAGTGTGACATAAAATATTGCAGCAATTGCCAGGGACATACTAAAACATTTAATGTGAAAATGGCTTAATGTAGCTTAACGAGCAAAAAAGTGCCTAAACCTCAATCAATTGCCCTGAAACTTTGCACACCCCAAGAAATCGACGTTCCAAACATATCCAAGAAGTTTCAAGCGATTTGGTGTTCCACAAGGCAAACTATGGACATTAAGCTTGTTTTTTTGGGAGCTTAATGTGGCTTAACGTACGAAAAAGACCTTAAATGTTAACCAATCTCTCCCAAACTTCACACAATAGAAGACTCTATCCATAGTAACATATTTTGAAAATTTCAGCTCATTTGGTTAATCACACCAAAAGTTATTCACATTAAGCTATATTTTACAATACTAAAACATTTAATGTGAAATTGGCTTAATGTAGCTTAACGAGCAATAAAGTGCCTAAACCTCAATCAATTGCCCTGAAACTTTGCACAGCCTGAGATCTCAACTACTCAAACATATCCTATAGGTTTTGTGCTATTTGGTATACCACAAGGCAAACTAGGGACATTAAGCTTGTTTTTTTGGGAGCTTAATGTAGCTTAACGTACGAAAAAGACCGTAAATGTTAACCAATTTCCCCCAAACTTCACACAGTAGAAAGCTCTATCGATGCCAACATATTCTGAAAATTTCAGCTCATTTGGGTTATCACACCAAAATTTATTCACATTAAGCTATATTTTACAATGCAAAAACAGAGCTTAACGTACCATAATGTAACTAAACCTTGATCAATTGTCTTAAAACTTTGCACAGCCTAAGATCTTAACTACCCAAACCTATCCAATAAGTTTTGTGTGATTCAGGGTCCCACAAGGAAAACTATGGACATTAAGCTTGTTTTTTGGGGAGCTTAATGTGGCTTAACGTACGAAAAAGACCTTAAATGTTAATCAGTTTCCACCAAACTTCACACAGTAGAAGACCCTATCCACGCTAACATATTCTGAAAATTTCAGCTTATTTGGTTAATCACACCAAAAGTTATTCGCATTAAGCTATATTTTACAATACTAAAACATTTAATGTGAAATTAGCTTAATGTAGCTTAACGAGCAATAAAGTGCCTAAACCTCAATCAATTGCCCTGACACTTTGCACATCCCAAGATCTCGAACTTACAAACATATCTAAGACATTTCAAGTGATTTGATGGTCCACAAGGCAAACAAGGAACATTAAGCTTGTTTTTTTGGGAGCTTAACGTACAAAAAAGACCTTAAATGTTAACCAATTTCCCCCAAATTTCACACAATAGAAGACCACATCCATGCCAACATTTTCTGAAAATGTCAGCTCATTTGGTGAATCACACCAAAAGTTATTCACATTAAGCTATATTTTACAATACTGAAATTGGCTTAAAGTAGCTTAATGTAGCTTAACAAGCAAAAAAGTGCCTGAACCTCAATCAATTGCCCTGAAACTTTGCACACCCCAAGATCTCGACCTTTCAAACATATCCAAGAAGGTTCAAGTGATTTGGTGTCCCAGAAGGCAAACTAGGGACATTAAGCTTGTTTTTTTGGGAGCTTAATGTAGCTTAATTTACGAAAAATACCTTAAATGTTAACCAATCTCCCCCAAACTTCACACAATATAAGACTCTGACCATGCCAAACTATTCTGAAATGTTCAGCTCATTTGGTTAATCACAATAAAAGTTATTCACATTAAGCTATATTTTACAATACTGAAAATGGCTTAATGTAGCTTAATGTAGCTTAACGAGCAAAAAAGTACCTGAACCTCAATTAATTGCCCTGAAACTTTGCACACCCCAAGAACTCGAACTTACAAACATATCCAATAAGTTTCAAGCGATTTGGTGTCCCAGAAGGCAAACTAGGTACATTAAGCTTGTTTTTTGGGGAGCTTAATGTGGCTTAATGTATGAAAAATACCTTAAATGTTAACCAATCTCCCCCAAGATTCACACAATAGACGACCACATCCACATCCACGCCAACATATTCTGAAAATTTCAGCTCATTTGGTTAATCACACCAACAGTTATTCACATTAAGCTATATTTTACAATACTGAAATTGGCTTAATGTAGCTTAATGTAGCTTAACGAACAAAAAAGTGCCTGAACCTCAATCAATTGCCCTGAAACTTTGCACACCCCAATATCTCACCTTTCAAACATATCCAAGAAGTTTCAAGCGATTTGGTGTCCCAGAAGGCAAACTAGGTACATTAAGCTTGTTTTTTTGGGGAGCTTAATGTGGCTTAACGTACGAAAAATACCTTAAATGTTAACCAATTTCCCCCAAACTTCACACAGTAGAAAGCTCTATCGATGCTAACATATTCTGAAAATTTTAGCTCATTTGGGTTATCACACCAAAATTTATTCACATTAAGCTATATTTTACAATGCAAAAACAGAGCTTAACGTACCATAATGTAACTAAACCTTGATCAATTGTCTTAAAACTTTGCACAGCCTAAGATCTTAACTACCCAAACCTATCCAAGACGTTTTGTGTGATTCGGGGTCCCACAAGGCAAACTATGGACATTAAGCTTGTTTTTTGTGGCTTAATGTACATAAAATACCTTAAATGTTAACCAATCTCCCTCAAACTTCACACAATAGAAGACTCCCTCCATAGCAACGTATTCTGAAAATTATTAAGTATTCAGATCATTTGGTTAATCACACAAAAAGTTATTCACATTAAGCTATATTTTACAATGCTAAAACACTTAATGTAAAGAGCTTAACGTACCATAATGTGCCTTAACCTCAATCAATGTTCTTGAAACATTGCACAGCCTAAGTTTTCAACTTCCCATAAAAGACATTAAATGTTAACCAATCTCCACACAATAGAAGAATATATCCATGCCAACATATTATGAATATTTCAGCTCATTTGGTTAATCACACCAAAAGTTATTCACATTAAGCTATATTTTACAATGCTAAAACATTTAGGGCCAGATTCTGAAAGGAGATACAACGGCATCGTATCTCTGTTTGCGGGGCTGTGCATCTATGCGCTTGATTCTTAGAATCAGTTACGCATAGATTTTGCTTAAATCCGACTTGCGTAAGTCACTTACATCGTCGGATCTAAGTTGCAATGTTACGCTGGCCGCTAGGTGGCATTCCCGTCGATTTCTGCGTTGAATATGCAAATGAGCCTGATACGCCGATTCCCGAACGTTTTTGCGCCGCTTCGCCGTAGTTTACGTAGTTTCCGTAAGCACAAGGTTACCCCTGCTATATGAGGGGTAACCTTTCTTACGTCGGTCCGCCGTATGCCCTGTTAAGTATGGACTCGGGACAGCGTCGTATTTTTCCATCGTTTACGTTGTTTACGTAACTCGTTCGCGAATAGGCCTGTATGTTAATTACATTGCCGCTGTAATCAATGTATTTGCGGCGTACTATGGAGCATGTGCAGTGGCCTATGTTTAAGGCCGGCGCATGCGCAGTTCGTTTGGCACGGGGGCGCGCTTAATTTAAATACAAGCCGCCCCCTTTGAATTACGCGGCCTTACGCCGGGCCATTTACACTACGCCACTGGAAATTACGGAGCAAGTGCTTGGAGAATACGGCACTTACTCCTGTAAGTTGCGGCAGCGTAGTGTAAATAGCTTACGATACACTACTCCGGCATCTACGAGAATCTGGAACTTAATGTGAAATTGGCCTAATGTAGCTTAACGAGCAATAAAGTGCCTAAACTTCAATCAATTGCCCTGAAACTTTGCACAGCCCAAGATCTCAACCCCTTAAAACTATCCTATATGTTTCCTGCGATTTGATGTTCCACAAGGCAAACTAGCATCATTAAGCTTCTTTTTTGGGGAGCTTAACTTACAAAACTGACCTTAAATGTCAACTAATTTCCCCCATTTGGTAAATCACACCAAAAATTAGTCACATTTTACATGCCCAAAACACATAGCTTAGTGTAAAAAGAGCCTAATGCAGTTGGGTAGTAAGTCGGGGGCGGGGGGGGTGTGCTGCACCAGGTGCCACACACTGAAGGGGGTGTCAGGCCGGTGCCCCCCCTCCGTGACTAAAGACTAAAGGCAGAGACAGAGGGCAGCATGGCGTGATGACTGGGAGGCAGCGGCAGCCTAAGTAGCACACTGCAGGCTGAACCCGCCTCGCTTTGCAGGGGGGGTGAGAGCCGCACCCTGAGTGATACCCATCCCGTCGGCGGACCCAGGTCCCGGCCGCAACAATCCCCTTCTCTCGTGGCCACGCCGTGGCTCTGATAAGTCTTGGCTGCGACTGTCTCGCAGTCACATAGCCGAGCAGAGTGAAGACACGCCGCCTCCCCCTCCTCTGTGTTATCTACCATTGCTGTGTGTGCAGCACGCAGCATGCTGATCATCTGAGCCTAGCGAGGTGCATTACAGGTCTGAAAGGGGGGGGGTGTTTGCACTGTTGTAGGGGGGTCTGTATTGTAGGGGGGTCTGTATTGTTGGGGGGGCTGTTTTGTAGGGGAGGTCTGTTTTGTATGACGGCTCTTATATAGGTGAGGCGGGGCCACCCGTCACGTGACCCATCCCCCTCTAACGCACCCTCTGACTACATCACTGGGGAAGCCCAGGCTTTCCCTTGTGTCAGAGGGGGACAGGTCACGTGAAGGGTGGCCCTGCCTTACATATATAAGAGTTGTCATACCATCAACCACCGGGCAAGGGTTGTGGGGATGAGACCCTTGTCCCATCAACATGTTGAGGGCATGTGGCCTGGTACAGTTCAGGAGGGAGGGCGCTCTCTCGTCCCACCTTTTTTCGGTGGCAGGCCAGGTTACATGCTCTGATAAGGGGTCTGGTGTGAATTATTGGGGGAACTCCACGCCATTTTTTTTTTATTGGCGGCGGGGTTCCCCCTAAAATCCATATTAGACCTGAAGGGCCAGGTAATTGAATTTGGGGGGACCCCCATGCTTTGCTGGATATGTGCATTGGGTCCCTCACCGTGCAGTGGGCACACGCCTGCTATGGCTCTTAAAGGACATTTCTTCATTTGTGTTGTCACATGAAAAGATAAAATAGTTACAAAAATGTGAGGGGTGTACTTACTTTTGTGAGATACTGTACCTCCTCTGTACAGTGTTTTTTCCTGCCAAATGCCCCCACAGCAAGCAGCTTGCTATGGGGCACTTGAGCAGAGCCGCAGCTTTGTGTGTCCATTAAGACACAGAGCCGTGGTTTGGCAACGCCCCCTCTCTGTCTTCAATCTGTCCCTTGGCTCTCGGGTCGAGGCGCCGTCATCTTCGGTAAGGGAACCGGGAAGAGAAGTCTTGCTGATAATCCAGACTTTCCTCCAGGAATGGACATTAAATTACTTACGGTCAGCACAGGGAAACTTCTGGCCACTTACTGTCTCTCGGACAATAGGATCAAATCTCTTAACAGGTTGAAATCAGAACTTGGACATGCCTACCCCGGTTTTTGTTTCTATCTACAAACACAAGATTTTTTGGTCAATAGCAGGCTTAAGTTAGAATACTGTAAAACCCCCACCCAGTTGGAACAAATCTGCCTCTCAGGCTCCCCTATCTTAAAGACAACTTCCCTGGCCTACTCTTGGTTAAGCTCCCACCATACACCAGCACCAGATAAACACAAGAATAAATGGCAGAGTGAACTAAATGTCACATTCTCGGAAGGCCAATGAGAAAAAGCGTGCGTATTTGCACATAAATGTTCCTTAAGCTCCAAGTTCCAAGTAATTTCGTACAAAATCCTTACACACTGGTATATCACCCCCCAGAAAATAAAGGCTTGGTCACCGACCGCGTCTGATAGATGCTGGAGGTGCAAGAGTGACGTTGGGTCCTTCATCCATATTTGGTGGTCCTGCCCTATGATATCAGGCTTTTGGTCCCAAATAATACACCATATCAAACGGATCATGGACACAAGTATCTCACTTGATGCTGCTGCTTGTCTCTTGCATATTAACCACATGTCCATTCGTAGATACAAAAAAATCACTGACAAGGCACTTACTAACAGCCGCCAAAACGCTAATTCCGCTGTTTTGGAAGTCCTCTAAATGCCCCTCGATTGTGGATTGGTTGAACAGGGTACATTACATTTACAGAATAAAGGAATTAATAGCTATGAGAAGTGAAGATTCAAACCAATTCAATGAAACTTGGCAACCGTGGGTACTGTTTAAATACTCCAATGATTATCAGTTGTTGGTGGCTTGATTTGTACTGATTCTGTCATACATTATAGAATACTGATCCCTGTAATGTTTAGGGTTTATCTTTTAACATCTGTTATTGTCTGTTGATTGACAGAAGGTTTACTACCCTTACACGACCCCTGGATGTTTATATTGAAGGTCAAACTCCCCCCCCCCCACTTCCCCCCCCTTTTTCTTTCTTTCTACATAACAATGCTTAAGAATACGTGCTTCGACCCAAATTTTTCGAACACTAAATACTCAATCCAACTCGTCTTTGTTAATGTCATGCCCATGTTAATGTATGATTGGATTTTGGTCTTTCATATTGTCTGTTCTTTGATATTGTAACTTTGCTACTTTTGAATCAATAAACTTGATTGTGAAAAAAAAAAGAAAAAGAGAAGCCTTGCTGCTTCACAGCCTGGCTTCCTACTGCGCATTCTCGAGTCGCTCTGCGCAATCCCACTGGTCCCTGCTGTCTTCTGGGACCTGTGTGTCTCCCAGAAGACAGCGGTGGGACGGAGGAGGAGCCGAACGTAGCGTAGTTATCGGCGGGTACTGCGCCTATCTATGCACGGGAGTGGGAGCAAAATACCTGTATTAGACAGGTATCTGCTTTCCCCTACCCCTGAAAGGTGTCAAATGTGACACGGAGCGGGGGAGGATTCCGAAAGGTGGAAGTTCCATTTTTAGATGTAAGTCCGCTTTAAGATAATGACGTAATACGTACAATTTTTTTTAGGGTCAAACAAGTTTTTCTGTGAATATTGTCCTGCACCAATATTTTTATTTTATTTTTTTGCAATCCTTAGACAATTAAATGTAATAAAACTAAACAAAAGGCAGTAGATATATGTAAAAAGTTGTAAAAAAATATTAATAAGCGAAGCAAACAAAAACCTGAAAAAAAGTTTATTAGATAAATAAAATAGAAAAGAAAAAAAAATCACCAGGAAAATTACATTTGAATAGAGAAGGAGAATATAGAGTTAATCAGTGCTGATTAGAGAAAACTAAAGGGTTAATAAGGGGTTCAACAGAGGAACATGTAATTAGAAAAAAAAATGTTTTGCCTTGTCATGGTTGCTTTAAATCTTTTCACCTGCAAACCAAAGTTCATCTCTATATAGATGCAAAACACAGAACATTACAATTGATACAATGTTTCAATGTAACTTTCTGTGAAGTGTTTGTTGATAAACTTTGCCAGCCTGCTTCTTTTTTTATTTATTTTGACAGCTGCTACTGAATTGCTGTGTACTGAAACAGGGAAGGGTAAAATATAGCTTAATGAGAATAACTTTTGGTGTGATTAACCAAATGAGCTGAAATTTTCAGAAGATGTTGGCATGGATAGAGTCTTTTATTGTGTGAAGTTTGGGGAAAATTGGTTAACATTTAAGGTCTTTTTTGTACGTTAAGCTACATTAAGCTCCCAAAAAAACAAGCTTAAAGCGGATGACCCACTATAAAAAAATTATTAAAAGCCAGCAGCAACAAATACTGCAGCTGCTGACTTTTAATATTAGGACACTTACCTGTCCTGGAGTCCAGCAGCGTCCGCAGCAGAGAATGAGCGATCGCTCCATCCACGGTGAGGGAACCAGGAAGTGAAGCGCTGCGGCTTCACTGCCCGGTTCCCTACGGCGCATGCGCGAGTCGCGCTGCGCCCGGCGATTGGCTCCCGCTGTGTGCTGGGAGCTGAGAGTTCCCAGCACACAACGGGGGGGGGCGACGGGATGTCGCCAAAAAACCCGTCTTTTGCCCGAGACTGCGGGCCGGAAGTGGTTGCAGATACCTGTCTTTAGACAGGTATCTGCACCCCCCTCCCCCCTGAAAGGTGTCAATTGTGACACCGGAGGGGGGGAGGGTTCCGATCAGCGGATCTTCACTTTAGGGTGGAGATCCGCTTTAATGTCCCTAGTTTGCCTTCTGGGACACCAAATCACTTGAAACTTCTTAGATATGTTTGGAAGGTCGAGATCTTGGGGTTTTATAAGGTTTTAGGGCAATTGATTGAGGTTCAGGCACTTTTTTGCTCGTTAAGCTACATTAAGCTACATTAAGCCAATTTCAGTATTGTAAAATATAGCTTAATGTGAATAACTTTTATTGTGATTAACCAAATGAGCTGAAAATTTCAGAATATTTTGGCATAGTCAGAGTCGTTTATTGTGTGAAGTTTGGGGGAGATTGGTTAACATTTAAGGTCTTTTTCGTACGTTAAGCTACATTAAGCTCCCAAAAAAACAAGCTTAATGTCCCTAGTTTGCCTTCTGGGACACCAAATCACTTGAACCTTCTTGGATATGTTTGGAAGGTCGAGATCTTGGGGTGTGCAAATTTCCAGGGCAATTGATTGAGGTTCAGGCACTTTTTTGCTCGTTAAGCTACATTAAGCCAATTTCAGTATTGTAAAATATAGCTTAATGTGAATAACTTTTGGTGTGATTAACTGAATGAGCTGAAATTTTCAGAATATGTTGGCATTGATAGGGTCTTCTATTGTGTGAAATTTGGGGGAAATTGGTTAACATTTAAAGTCTTTTTTGTACGTTAAGCTCCCAAAAAAACAAGCTTAATGTTCCTAGTTTGCCTTGTGGGATACCAAATAGCACAAAACGTATAGGATATGTTTGGGTAGTTGAGATCTTGGGGTGTACAAAGTTTCAGGGCAATTGATTGAGGTTTAGGCACTTTATTGCTCGTTAAGCTACATTAAGCTCATTTCACATTAAATGTTTTAGTATTGTAAAATATAGCTTAATGTGAATAACTTTTGGTGTGATTAACCAAATAAGCTGAAAATTCTAGAATATGTCGACATGAACAGAGTCTTCTATTGTGTGAAGTTTGGGGGAAATTGGTTAACATTTAATGTATTTTTTGTACGTTAAGCTTCCAAAAAAACAAGCTTAATGTCCCTAGTTTTCCTTGTGGAACACCAAATCGCTTGAAATGTCTTAGATATGTTTGTAGGGTCGAGATCTTGGGATGTGCAAAGTTTCAGGGCAATTGAGTGAGGTTTAGGCACTTTATTGCTTGTTAAGCTACATTAAGCTAATTTCACATTAAATGTTTTAGTATTGTAAAATATAGCTTAATGCGAATAACTTTTATTGTGATTAACCAAATGAGCTGAAAATTTCAGAATATTTTGGCATGGTCAGAGTCTTCTATTTTGTGAAGTTTGGGGAGATTGGTTAACATTTAAGGTCTTTTTCGTACGTTAAGCTACATTAAGCTCCCAAAAAAACAAGCTTAATGTCCCTAGTTTGCCTTCTGGGACACCAAATCACTTGAAACTTCCTAGATACGTTTGGAAGGTCGAGATCTTGGGGTGTGCAAAGTTTTAGGGGAATTGATTGAGGTTCAGGCACTTTTTTGCTCGTTAAGCTACATTAAGCTACATTAAGCCAATTTCAGTATTGTAAAATATAGCTTAATGTGAATAACTTTTGGTGTGATTAACCAAATGAGCTGAAATTTTCAGAAGATGTTGGCATGGATAGAGTCATTTAGTGTGTGAAGTTTGGGGGAAATTGGTTAACATTTAAGGTCTTTTATGTACGTTAAGCCACATTAAGCTCCCAAAAAAAACAAGCTTAATGTCCCTAGTTTGCCTTCTGGGACACCAAATCATTTGAAACGTCTTAGATATGTTTGGAAGGTCGAGATCTTGGGGTGTGCAAAGTTTTAGGGCAATTGATTGAGGTTTAGGCACTTTTTTGCTCGTTAAGCTACATTAAGCCAATTTCAGTATTGTAAAATATAGCTTAAGGTGAATAACTTTTGGTGTGATTAAACAAATGAGCTGAAAATTTCAGAATATTTTGGCATGGTCATAGTCTTCTATTGTTTGAAGTTTGGGGGAGATTGGTTAACATTTAAGGTCTTTTTCGTACGTTAAGCTACATTAAGCTCCCAAAAAAACAAGCTTAATGTCCCTAGTTTGCCTTCTGGGACACCAAATCACTTGAAACTTTCTAGATACGTTTGGAAGGTCGAGATCTTGGGGTGTGCAAAGTTTTAGGGCAATTGATTGAGGTTCAGGCACTTTTTTGCTCGTTAAGCTACATTAAGCTACATTAAGCCAATTTCAGTATTGTAAAATATAGCTTAATGTGAATAACTTTTGGTGTTATTAAACAAATGAGCTGAAAATTTCAGAATATTTTGGCATGGTCATAGTCTTCTATTGTATGAAGTTTGGGGGAGATTGGTTAACATTTAAGGTCTTTTTCGTACGTTAAGCTACATTAAGCTCCCAAAAAAACAAGCTTAATGTCCCTAGTTTGCCTTCTGGGACACCAAATCACTTGAACCTTCTTGGATATGTTTGGAAGGTCGAGATCTTGGGGTGTGCAAATTTCCAGGGCAATTGATTGAGGTTCAGGCACTTTTTTGCTCGTTAAGCTACATTAAGCCAATTTCAGTATTGTAAAATATAGCTTAATGTGAATAACTTTTGGTGTGATTAACCGAATGAGCTGAAATTTTCAGAATATGTTGGCATTGATAGGGTCTTCTATTGTGTGAAATTTGGGGGAAATTGGTTAACATTTAAAGTCTTTTTTGTACGTTAAGCTCCCAAAAAAACAAGCTTAATGTTCCTAGTTTGCCTTGTGGGATACCAAATAGCACAAAACGTATAGGATATGTTTGGGTAGTTGAGATCTTGGGGTGTACAAAGTTTCAGGGCAATTGATTGAGGTTTAGGCACTTTATTGCTCGTTAAGCTACATTAAGCTAATTTCACATTAAATGTTTTAGTATTGTAAAATATAGCTTAATGTGAATAACTTTTGGTGTGATTAACCAAATAAGCTGAAAATTCTAGAATATGTCGACATGAACAGAGTCTTCTATTGTGTGAAGTTTGGGGGAAATTGGTTAACATTTAATGTATTTTTTGTACGTTAAGCTTCCAAAAAAACAAGCTTAATGTCCCTAGTTTTCCTTGTGGAACACCAAATCGCTTGAAATGTCTTAGATATGTTTGTAGGGTCGAGATCTTGGGATGTGCAAAGTTTCAGGGCAATTGAGTGAGGTTTAGGCACTTTATTGCTTGTTAAGCTACATTAAGCTAATTTCACATTAAATGTTTTAGTATTGTAAAATATAGCTTAATGCGAATAACTTTTATTGTGATTAACCAAATGAGCTGAAAATTTCAGAATATTTTGGCATGGTGAGAGTCTTCTATTTTGTGAAGTTTGGGGAGATTGGTTAACATTTAAGGTCTTTTTCGTACGTTAAGCTACATTAAGCTCCCAAAAAAACAAGCTTAATGTCCCTAGTTTGCCTTCTGGGACACCAAATCACTTGAAACTTCCTAGATACGTTTGGAAGGTCGAGATCTTGGGGTGTGCAAAGTTTTAGGGGAATTGATTGAGGTTCAGGCACTTTTTTGCTCTTTAAGCTACATTAAGCTACATTAAGCCAATTTCAGTATTGTAAAATATAGCTTAATGTGAATAACTTTTGGTGTGATTAACCAAATGAGCTGAAATTTTCAGAAGATGTTGGCATGGATAGAGTCATTTAGTGTGTGAAGTTTGGGGAAAATTGGTTAACATTTAAGGTCTTTTATGTACGTTAAGCCACATTAAGCTCCCAAAAAAAAACAAGCTTAATGTCCCTAGTTTGCCTTCTGGGACACCAAATCATTTGAAACGTCTTAGATATGTTTGGAAGGTCGAGATCTTGGGGTGTGCAAAGTTTTAGGGCAATTGATTGAGGTTTAGGCACTTTTTTGCTCGTTAAGCTACATTAAGCCAATTTCAGTATTGTAAAATATAGCTTAAGGTGAATAACTTTTGGTGTGATTAAACAAATGAGCTGAAAATTTCAGAATATTTTGGCATGGTCATAGTCTTCTATTGTTTGAAGTTTGGGGGAGATTGGTTAACATTTAAGGTCTTTTTCGTACGTTAAGCTACATTAAGCTCCCAAAAAAAACAAGCTTAATGTCCCTAGTTTGCCTTCTGGGACACCAAATCACTTGAAACTTCCTAGATACGTTTGGAAGGTCGAGATCTTGGGGTGTGCAAAGTTTTAGGGCAATTGATTGAGGTTCAGGCACTTTTTTGCTCGTTAAGCTACATTAAGCTAATTTCACATTAAATGTTTTAGTATTGTAAAATATAGCTTAATGTGAATAACTTTTGGTGTGATTAACCAAATAAGCTGAAAATTCTAGAATATGTCGACATGAACAGAGTCTTCTATTGTGTGAAGTTTGGGGGAAATTGGATAACATTTAATGTATTTTTTGTACGTTAAGCTTCCAAAAAAACAAGCTTAATGTCCCTAGTTTTCCTTGTGGAACACCAAATCGCTTGAAATGTCTTAGATATGTTTGGGTAGTTGAGATCTTGGGGTGTACAAAGTTTCAGGGCAATTGAGTGAGGTTTAGGCACTTTATTGCTCGTTAAGCTACATTAAGCTAATTTCACATTAAATGTTTTAGTATTGTAAAATATAGCTTAATGCGAATAACTTTTGGTGTGATTAACCAAATAAGCTGAAATTTTCAGAATATGTTGGCATGGATAGAGTCTTCTACTGTGTGAAGTTTGGGGAGATTGGTTAACATTTAAGGTCTTTTTTGTACGTTAAGCTACATTAAGCTCCCAAAAAAACAAGCTTAATGTCCCTAGTTTGCCTTCTGGGACACCAAATCATTTGAAACGTCTTAGATATGTTTGGGTAGTTAAGATCTTAGGCTGTGCACAGTTTTAAGACAATTGATTGAGGTTTAGGTACATTATGGTACGTTAAGCTCTGTTTTTGCATTGTAAAATATAGCTTAATGTGAATAAATTTTGGTGTGATAACCCAAATGAGCTGAAATTTTCAGAATATGTTGGCATCGATAGAGCCTTCTACTGTGTGAAGTTTTGGGGAGATTGGTTAACATTTAAGGTCTTTTTCGTACGTTAAGCTACATTAAGCTCCCAAAAAAACAAGCTTAATGTCCCTAGTTTGCCTTGTGGGACACCAAATAGCACAAAACTTATAGGATATGTTTGGGTAGTTTAGATCTTGGGCTGTGCAAAGTTTCAGGGCAATTGATTGAGGTTTAGGCACTTTATTGCTCGTTAAGCTACATTAAGCCAATTTCACATTAAATGTTTTAGTATATCCCCAATTGCCATTTTTGTCTCTGCTAAAATATATATAATGTTTGGCGGTTCCAAGTAATTTTCTAGCAAAAAATATTGCTTTTTAACTTAAACAAGTGTTGGACTTTAAGTGGTTACATTTCTTGCATTTACACACAGAAGTTTGATCTAAAAAGGAAGTTGGTTACAATGTTTCATGTTGTTAACAAACTTGGCAGACAGTCGGATATTTTCTTTACACACAGAAGTTTATCATTTTGATATAAGAAGAAAGCGTTAGTTACAATGTTTCCTGCTAAGAACTTGGCAGATTGCCCAGATATTTTCTTTTGACAGCTGAAAGTCTCTCCACTTGTTATATGAAAGAATCAGCAAACTCTGCATTGGAGATGTCAGGGGGGTTGAATCAAGATCACAATTTTAACCATTAATTGTGCAGCTCTAGCACGGTACTGTATTTGCGCAGCAATTTTTTAAACATGTTTTTTTGGAAATAAACTGTTTCATACATTAAAAAAAACACTAAAGTTAGCACGATTTTTTTTTTTTTTGGTAGATTAAAAGATTGACTTGTGTAAAACCAGCTAGCCCATACATAGATCGACTATGGCTGGTCTCTGCATAATTGGTGTAATTTCAATTCATGATGACCTGCTTAACCACTACGCAGTCCCTAAACATCCTTCCACTCCTATACATTGTGCCCACTGTCATACCCTCCACACTCCTCTCCTGTACACAGTGACCACTGTCATACTCTCCACACTCCTCTCCTGTACACAGTGACCACTGCCATACTCTCCACACTCCTCTCCTGTACATAGTGACCACTGTCATACTCTCCACACTCCTCTCCTGTTCATAGTGACCACTGTCATACTCTCCACACTCCTCTCCTGTACATAGTGCCTGCTGTCATAGACTCCTCTTCTGTACATACTTCCCACTGTCGCACCCTCCACACTCCTCTCCTATACATAGTGCCCACTATCATACCATCCCCATTCCTCTCTTGTACATACTGCCCACTGTCATACCATCCACACTTCTCTCCTGTACATACTGCCCCATTATACCCTCCACACTTCTCACTGGTACATACTACCCTCCTCTGTCATACCCCCACACTCCTCCTGTACATACTGCCCACTGTCATACTCTTCACACTCCTCTCCTGTACAAACTGCCCACTGTCATACCCTTCACACTCCTCTCCTGTACATAGTACCTGCTGTCATACACTTCTCTTCTGTACATACTGCCCACTGTCATACCCTCCACATTCCTCTCCTGTACATACTGCCCACTGTTATACCCTCCACACTCCTCTCCTATACATAGTGCCCACTATCATACTGTCCACACTCCTCTCCTGTACATACTGCCCACTGTCATACCCTCCACACTCCTCTCCTGTACATGGTGCCTGCTGTCATACACTTCTCTCCTGTACATACTGCCCACTGTCGTACCCTCCATGCTTCTCTCCTGTACATGATGCCCACTGTCATACCCTCCACACTTCTCTCCTGTACATTGTGCCTTTTGCCGTACCCTTTGCACTCTTCTCCTGTACATAGTGCCCAATGTTAGACCCTCCACATTCCTCTCACTCACCTGCACATACTTCCCACTTATATACCGTCCGTACTCCTCCCCTATGTCGCTTACCCACAAAAACAGTTCTTTTAACCACTTTGCAACCGCCCTATGCCGAAAGTACGGCTCTAGGGCGGTTGCTGTATTCTAACTGGCCGTTAATTAACGGCCTGTCAGAATCGCGCTCCCGCGCGCCTCCTGAGGCGCGCACACGGGAACATCCGTGACCGCCGGGTCCAGAGGACCCGGCGCATCACGGATCACGGTAAATCGCCGCTGATAGCGGCGGTTTACCACGTGATCGCGCCGTCCAATGACGGCGCGATCAGATGTAAACAGACCGGCGTCATTTGATGACGCCGGTTCCTCCCTCCTCTCTCTGTACCGATCGGTACAGTGTGAGAGGAGAGGGGAGGGAGCGGATGGCAGCGCCAGTGCTGCGGGCTGGATCTGTGACAAATGCAGTCACAGATCCATCCATCCCTCCCTCCCTGCTCAGCCATCCCTGCTGCATATACTCTGCAATACTCACCTGGGCATACTCTGCAATACTCAGGCATACTCTGGCAATACTCTGGGCATACTCTGCAATACTCTGGGCATACTCTGGCAATACTCTGGGCATACTCTGCAATACTCAGGCATACTCTGGGCATACTCTGGGCAATACTCTGGGCATACTCTGCAATACTCAGGCATACTCTGGCAATACTCTGGGCAATACTCTGGGCATACTCTGCAATACTCTGCCAATACTCTGGGCATACTCTGCCAATACTCTGGGCATACTCTGCAATACCCTGGGCATACTCTGCAATACCCTGGGCATACTCTGGGCATACTCAGCAATACTCTGGCAATACTCTGGGCATACTCTGCAATACTCTGGGCATACTCTGCAATACCCTGGGCATACTCTGCAATACCCTGGGCATACTCTGCATACTCCGCAATACTCTGGCAATACTCTGGGCATACTCTGGCAATACTCTGGGCATACTCTGCAATACTCTGGGCATACTCTGCAATACTCTGGGCATACTCTGCAATACTCTGGGCATACTCTGCAATACTCTGGGCATACTCTGCAATACTCTGGGCATACTCTGCAATACTCTGGGCATACTCTGCAATACTCTGGGCATACTCTGCAATACTCTGGGCATACTCTGCAATACTCTGGCAATACTCTGGGCATACTCTGCAATACTCTGGCAATACTCCGGGCATACTCTGGCAATACTCCGGGCATACTCTGGCAATACTCCGGGCATACTCTGGCAATACTCCGGGCATACTCTGGCAATACTCTGGGCATACTCCGCAATACTCTGGGCATACTTAGCAATACTCTGGGCATACAGCAGCCCCTGTCCCCGCGAGCTCGCATGCAGAAGCGAACGCATACGCAAGTCCCGCCCACATATAAAAACGGTGTTCAAACCACACGTGAGGTATCTTTATATAATGTTTTGGGGTTCTATGTATTTTTCTAGCAAATAAATGATGATTTTTACATGTAGGAGAGAAATGTCAGAATTGGCCTGGGTGCTCCCTGCATGTTGGGCCTCTGTATGTGGCCGCACTGTGTAAAAGTCTCACACATGGGGTATCGCCATACTCGGGAGGAATAGCAGAATGTGTTTTGGGGTGTAATTTGTGGTATGCATATGCTGTGTGTGAAAAATACCTAATAATATGAAAATTTGATGAAAAAAAAATAAATCTTGATTTTGCAAAGAATTGTGGGAAAAAATTACAACTTTAAAAAACTCACCAGGCCTCTTTCTAAATACCTTGGAATGTCTTCTTTCCAAAAAGGGGTCATTTGGGAGGTATTTGTACTTTTCTGGCATGTTAGGGTCTCAAGAAATGAGAGAGGCTGTCAGTACTTCAGGTGTGATGAAATTGATCAATTTTCAGGATTTGGTACCATAGCTTGTAGACCCCATAACTTTCACCCAGACTAAATAATATCCAACATTTTTTATTTTTTTTACCAAAGATATGTAGCAGTATACATTTTAGGCCAAATTTATGAAGAAAAATTACTTTTTTGCAAAATTTTATAATAGAAATGAAGAAAAATTATTATTTTTTGCAAAATTTTGTTCTTTTTTCATTTATAGCAAAAAAAATAAAAACCGCAGAGGTGATGAAACACCACCAAAAGAAAGCTCTATTTGTGGGAAAAAAAGGACAAAAATTTCATTTGGTTATAGTGTTGTATGACTGAGTTATTGTCATTCAAAATGTGAGAGCACCGAAAGCTGAAAATTGGTCTGGTTATTAAGGGTGTTTAAGTGCCCAGTGGTCAAGTGGTTAAAATGATACTAAATACCCTCAATGTTCCCAGCTCTAGAATGGACACACTTGTGTTAGTTCAACTAAAGGAAATCTCAGTTCTCATATTTGTTCTGTCCAATTATTAGAACTTATTTAATTTTGTGATTACTACTGTGATGTACAGAGGAACACAGGGGATCTCAGCTACTCTAAATATAGCACTTGTGAAAAAAAGTGTCCCTGAAAATATTTTTTAAATGTTGGCAACTATGCACTGCCCAAGGGCCACTGGGTCAGTAGGGGCCCCATGAGAGGCTCCTGGGATCCTGTGATATTAAAGCGGTAGTAAACTTTCCTGACATTACTACTTTTTAGAGGCCCTGGGGTAGGTTATGCCACAATGTACAAGTATGCACAGCATATTAGCACATTAGGGTACACTTACATTTTCAGACTGGGCCCTCCAGTGCTGCGCTGTAATTCTCACGCATTTATTTATTATTTATAAAAGGCCCCACCAAAATCCTCAGCACCAGGCCCATGATGTTCTTAATCTGGCCCTGGAGTGTTGTGTTAGTAAATCCTCCCACACACTGTGCATTGTCATCTCTACAGAAGCACTGGGTAGCCTGGAGTTAATTAGTTATTATAGACATGGGCTGAATACCCCCCTGTTCTGTTTGCAGAAGATCTCCCGAACAGGGGAAATGTTCTAACCCGAACAGTGAACCTCATTAAAGTCTATAGGAACTGAACAGGAAAAATCAAAAGTGCCCACTTCGAAGGCTCTTTTGCAAGTAATTGGGCATAAAAGAGGTATGAGCGTCTGGGCACTGCCCTGTGAGACATGTATCAATACAATAAAATAAATAAAAAATAATAGTTTTTTTAGGAGCAGTGATTTAAATCATGCTTAAAATGCAACAATAAAAATTAAAAATTCCTATAAATATATTGACTGGGGGTCCTCTTAATATGCCTGTAAAGTAGTGCATCTGTAGCATGCATAAAACATGCTGCAGGAAAAATTACATTTTAAAGAAAACAAAACGAGCCAAATCACATTTAAAATGACTCGCAGTTATATAGTAACCGGCATCTGGCTATTGAAAAAAAGTGTGGGGGTCCCCCCTAGTCCATACCAGACCCTTTTCCAGGCAAGCAGTCTGGAAGGTCAGGAAAGGGGGGGTGAGCAAGCACTCTGCCCCCCCTACCCCAAAACACCTTGTCAACATGTTAATGGAGACATGGGCCTATTCCCGACAACCCTGGGCTGTGGCTGTCAGACTCTGCGGCGGATGGCTAATTGGAGTCTGAAAGCCCCCTTTAACAAGGGGGCATACAGATCCCGCGCCCCCCTCCTACACGAATGAGTATCAGGTACATAGTACGCCTACCCATTCACCAAAAAAGTGTCAAAAAGTAATAAACACAAGAGACAAGTTTTTGACAATTGCTTTATTAAAAAAAATAAAAAAATAATGTCCCTCGTTGTAAATCCATTGTCAATCACACCACTCGCCGACCTGAAAAAAAACACGCTCCAGCCTCCTGGGAGGTCTCCCGCTGAATGCGGAAGCATTTTTGATTTCTTAATATTTTCGGGGAGGCGGATGGCATGATTGACAATGGATTTAGAGGGAATTGTCAAAAATGTGTCTCTTGGTCTCTTGTGTTTATTACTTTTTGACACTTTTTTGGTGAGGGGGGCTTGCAAATTTCCGATAAACCCCCCGCACAAGGACCCCGACAACCACCGGCCACAGTTGTGGAGATGAGGCCCTTGTCCTCATGTACAAAGCACCCACCCCCCCATGTTTTGGGCATGTGGCCTTGTATGGTTCAGGAGGGGTGGCCCGCTCGCTCATCCCCCCTCACTTGACCTGCCAGGCTGCATGCCCGGATGAGGGTCAGGTGCAGATTTTGTGGGGAACCCCACACTTTTTTTAAAAATAAAAATTTACCAGCACTTTTTTTTATTGTTTAGCTGTCAGCAGGGAAAACTATTGACAGCTGATGACTCACCGGTTGTTAAGGATACCGTGGCTGGCTTCCCAGTCCTGCTCCTTAACAACCAGCTTACACTGTACAAAGCTTTGCCCAATCAGGACGCAGAATGCACTGTGCAGTGCTCAGTGCATTGCAGGGCATTCGTCGGGGTGAACAACCTGCAAATTTGGGTGTTCGGTAAATAAGCAAACAGGCAAATTTTCGACCCAAATTCATGCTTGGGCCAAAGCGTTCGCCCATCTGTAATTAACTACGGAGAAAATGTGATTTCACATTATTGGACTGCATTGCTGAAAAGTTCCGTAAGAATGGAAGGCCAACGCGAATAGATCACGCCCACAAGCAGCTTACACTGGGCAGTGCTTGACACTTTAGGATCGAAAAACAGTGCACCTAGTGGATGACTTGGTGTACTACTGCTACACATTACTTGTGCAACAGAGAATCACACATCAGCTTGTGTCCCTATGATAGGGTGACCAGACATCCCCGGTTTCTGGGGACAGTCCCTGAATTAAGGACACTGTCCCTGGACCAGGTCTGTCCCCAGTTTTCTCCCTGGATTGGATTTGAACAGGGGAAATTTCAAGGTGCAGAATTAATAAAAAAAAAACTGAATTACACCCCCCGCTCCTACTAGCTTAGGGTGGGTCTATTTTTTTCCATTATTTGTGCCCCTTTCTGATGATCATTTGCTAGTTAGAGTGTAGGTAATATTTCTTCAGTTTCAGGTGCATGCCCATTCAGCTCGGCTCAGTTCTTCTGCCTTGGCTGAAGTCCCGGCCAGCCGCCTGCCTGCTTATCTCCTTGCCTTTGTGGGTGGAGTGATCTTCCTCTTCTCCCACCCAGTAGTAGCCGGGGCTCAGAGAGTTATGCCGCATACACACGACTGTTTTTCATGTCATGGAAAAAAACAAAGTTTTTCTCAACGTGATTCTTGTCAAGCCTGCCTTGCATATACACGATTGTGAATCGTGAAAATTTTTAATGCCCATTTTTCTGTTTGAGAAAAATACTCTGGAGCCTACGCACGGTCGTTTTTAATGACCAATTAAAAAAAATCGAATTTTTCTCATCATGAAAAATGGTCTTGTGTACACGGCATAAGACTTGACAGGCTGTCAGGTGGGCGGCGGCGGCGCCAGCGGGCAGAGCGTCCATGATTGCTGCCATTTCTAGTAAGAAAAAATATGTCCCCGGATTTCATTTTAAAAATCTGGTCACCTTACCCTATGAGCATTTTATCATTTTCTTTTACAGTACATTTTAAGCAGGATTTTTATTTTAGTAGATCTTGATTTTGAATATTGACTGGAATGCACCTTTAAAGTTCAATTTCACCTTGCAATCTTGAAACCATATTAATAAAGCATGTCCCACCTCCTTAGGCGCCGGCATCCTCTTTTCGGACGAAATTATATTTTATATTTTCATGCGATGGCCGTAGCCATCTTTACTGTGTGAGGGTTGAAGCCATACAGTGATGCTTCCGGGATGCGGCGAATGCTGCTCTCCCAGCATTCACCACGTAATCCCGCGCATGCGCAGTGTCGGCGGGGAGCCGCGCCGTACACAGTGCGTCGTTACATGTGACCCGCTCCCCGCGTCATGTGACAGAACAGCTAGTGCGAGAATATACGATTAGCTAGTTCTGTGGACGCGCTGTGATTGGCCAGAACGTCTCTGCATGGAGGCGTTGAATCGGCGCCCACAATGCACAGCGCGGTCGGGCAAACTAACTACACACCCACTCCCCGCTGGCAATGAAACAGGAAGTGCAGGCATATGAAAGGTAAGGGAGGATTTAAAAAAAAAACGCTATGTTGCTTAGATTGCCTTCGGGGTAAGGATGCTGTTAAGTTCGTTTTGAGGGTGAAACTCCGCTTTAAATATAGAACATTTTAGGCCCATTCAAATTAAGGCTGCATTCACACCTATTCGCAGCGTTTTGTCCCGCGAATTGCGGCGACAAATTGCGGCGTTTCATACCGCGATTTGCGGCGTCAAAACGCCGCGATTTTTTTAACCCACATTTAACCCTCAGGTCCACATCTCCTATGCCGAACACTGAAGCCGCCTGAAAAAAAGGGTCCGGGACTTGTTTTGAGCTTCAGGCGTTCAGCGTTTCGGCGTTCGGCGTGGAGATGTGAACCATCTCCATAGAGGGCAATGTAAAATCACCCCTCCAGCGTATTAGAGGCTGCTGGGGCGTCGGGATTCAGGCGTTAAAACGCCTAGGTGTGAATGGAGCCTTAAAAGAAATTAAGCTAGTATGTAAATCTGCCCCTGCTTTCATTAATTTAATCTCATATAATAAGCATTCCCGCCTAAAGGAAGGAGATGGAAAATAAACAACATACTTAAAAAGCTGCTAAATTGACATTTTCATCCCAGCAAAAGTAAACAGACATCGATGCATATTTAATATCATTTGCATCAATGTTCGGAAGCCTCAAATTTTCTGAATGTACATTTAGCATTTAACGTATTTAGAGACAAACTACAAAAATATGGGGGTTTTATATATACTTTAACTCAGGAGTGTCAAACTCAATTTCATCACGGGCCGAATCAGTAGGCTTGTGCAATTAGTTTCGTAACAAATCTAAATTCGGACGAACTTAGCAATTTTTGGAGGTTCAGAAGCATTAGAATTTCCGAACAAAGCAATTACGAATAAAACCAAATCCAAAATAAATGATATCGCAAATAGCGAATGCATAATTTGATGTTGCGTTAATGCGGCCTAATTCAACAGCAAGTCGACTTGTTGTGATCTCAACCACACATCCCACAATAACACTCTCTGCTCTGCTCTGCTCCTCCCTCACCGTGCTGAACCTCCTCTCAAAATGGTGTATGGGGACGGAGGTTATAGTGTATAGTGCATGTCAAAAACTAAAGTAAAATACGAGATTTAGAATTGCTACAAATAACCACAATGTATTTAGAAAAGTACAAATCCATTTGAAGCACGTTAAGCAGCGCCATTGTGAGAAAGACACGGAAAATTACGAATCAGCGAACAAAAAAAGGCTACAAATCAAAGAAAAACAACGTACTCTACCGAAAGTACGAAGTATAAATCAGCTAAAAATAAGGTTTACATTAATACGAATCATTCCGATTCAACGAAAAATGACGCTTGCGAAAATACGAATTAGTCAGAATATGAAAAATTCTGTTTAGCAAAATTACAAATGATTACGAATCAACAGGATGGAAAAGAAACAAAACTAAACAAATGTTTCTGTTGTGCACAAGTCTACAAATCAGCATTATGGTTCCCCTTAAAGGGCCGGTTGTATTTGTAAGACTAGTTGTCCAGAGCACTTCATTCCCATTACATGAGATGTCAAGAACCCCCCCGCTTTAGACGTTAAGAGTCCCAGAGCCTCCCTTACAATACAGTGCACCCTCTTACCTTGTGCTGCTGCTGGGAAGAAGCTAGAGGCGGAACTGGGAAGCAGAAAATGCAGAGTATGGAGAAGGACCAGAGGAGGGCTGAAGTCTGCTAAATGCTGAGACCAGGAAAGATGGAGAGGAGGCGGTGCTGTGGCTTCACAGAGAGGCACAGGATCTGTAGGAGGAGTTCTGTCCTTCTCTCTGCTGCCAACTTCTGAGACGGCGAAGGGCAGGGGGGGCAGATATGAGACTCTCCGTGGCTGCATGAAGAAGTGCAGAATTAGGTGGAGGAGTTTACTCCTTCTCTCTGCTGCCGACTTCTGAGGCAGGAAAGGGAGGGGCAGATATGAGCCTCTCCGTGGCTGCATGGTGAAATGAAGGATCTAGTGAAGGAGTTCTGTCCTCCTCTCTGCTGCTGACTGCTGAAACAAGTTGATAACTTGAATAGGGATGGGAGGTTATGGAATGCCCACTTGACCAGCAAAACTTCAGGGACATCTTCCTATGCAGGCTCCTGCACTCTCCTCCTGCACATTCACTTGCTTGTGTCAACTGAATTACTCTGATTTATCTGACAGTCTCCCAGTCAGATTAGCAATAGCCAAATACAGGCAACTCCTAGCCCCTTTTTGTGTGGCACCATTGTATTGATAAAGCTTGTAACTTCTCCTCTGTGGCCACTGATTACAGCACCTTCTTTTCAGTCACTGCAAACCCAGCTGGCTGCAGCTGCCACTTTCACTAGCCCTTCTGGCTGTCTCTGCACACCAGTCCACTCAAATGGCTCTTCACCAGCCCACCCAGCTGACTCTCAGGAAATCTCTAGGGAAAGGCTGTAGAATTAAGCACAGCGCTGTCCTCAAGGGAGACAGGCTACATGTGGCAGTCTCCCCCATTTGTTAATTCTCACCAATACTCACTCTCTCTTCTTTCTCTTGCCCTGTGCCTCGAGGAAAGACTTCCTCCCAAGTGTTTTGGCAGGATCCTTTCAATACCTAGGCCCCAGCCCAAGGCAGGGGGCACCCCTGAGGGCCACTGACAGCCTCCTCAACACTGTATCTCCATCTTCCACCTGACTGCACCTGCTGGCATGGCCCATGTTTATTTATGGAGTGGTCTCGGCTCCCTGCCAGCCTACCTCTGAGGACTGGCCAAGGCTCCATAAATTATCAAGGCCTCCCAACCTCCACCCTCTAGTTATAGAAGATTCTCTAACCTTCTAGACCAGGGGGAGGCACCAGAGAGCTGCCAGGATAAGCCAACCAGACCTAAACCTTAATAAACCCTAACCCAGAACCAAAAGACTAATTTTACCATGAGCCAGTAAATGTACCTGCACTAACTCTTAGCACACACTAAAGGTTGCTACATTTACATGCATGGGGAATATAAAGGATCAGTGTCACAGGAAATACATTGCAGCTTGTCCTTTATAGAGTGTAGCTTGTCTCCTGTGGTTGTTCTTTTTGATCTTCATTGCTGACCGTGGCTGTCATGGCCTTTGTAATGATGTGTATGCTTTGGGATACTTCAAGTTCAATTGTTATACCCAGTTGCTTATCTTGTTAGGAAACAGTTAACAGTTTTAGTCATGTGATCTGGGGGTGGGGATCTGTGGTCAATTCTAAGATGGAGGCTACTGAATAAAGTCCAAGCTCATGTTCAAGCTCATGCTGTCTGCCTATCCTTCATGCTAAATCTTTACATGGTACCAGAAGTGTGGAACAGAAGAGTCATGGCAGCACACAGCAACACAAAGAACATTCCATCCCTGGATTTGGAATCAGGAAATGTGTCTGAAAACTGGTCACAGTGGAGAGAGCTGATTGAGCTTATGTTTGCAGGGCCAGATGCAGAGAGATGGTCTGACCAGCAGAAAGCAGCTCACTTTCTGATTTGTGTGGGACAAAAAGGACGTGATGTGTGCAGAGCATGGCAAGCATGTGGGGACATCACTGCAGAGGACAAAAATAAACCAGAGGTCCTGTTTGCAAAGTGTGAGGCATACTGCAACCCAAGGAGAAACTCCACAGTGCAAAGGAAACTGTTTTATGAGAGGAAGCAATGTGGAGGTGAGTCTCTGGATGAATGGGTGACACAGCTGCGCTTGCTTGCCAAAGACTGTGCTTTCTATGATGCTGGAGATATGATCAAAGACCGCATTCTGATGGGCAGCAAGTTTAAGGAAGTTCAGGAAAAGCTGCTACAGGAAGAAGACTTAAATCTTGAGAAAGCCATAAGGATTGCAAGAGCATATGAAATGTCAAGAAAGGACATGCAGGTATTGGAAGGAACACCGCTCCAGATTAATGCTATAGATAATCACAGCAGCAGATATGGGCAAGAAAGAACACACACAGGAGTAAAGGGCACCTATGGCCCTGGGACAAGTAACACACAAGCAGCGTGTGGATATTGTGGAAACATGCACCACAAAAATAGTGTCTGTCCAGCAAGGGGGCAGATATGCAATAGATGCAAGAAAAGAGGACATTTTGCCAAGGTTTGTAATCTGTCTTCACAAACTGGAAGGCCAAAAACACGTTCTGTACACACCATAGAGGACAATGATGACATTGACAATGCAGGGTCAGACTGCACCCCAATATATCTTGCAGCAATACAAAAACCACATCAGTCTGCAGATGAAGCAACTGTAACATTACAGATAGGTGCTAGCAAAACTCCAATTACTTTCAAAATAGATACAGGAGCACAAGTGAATTGTGTACCAAGCCACATATACCTGGAACACCTCAGTAATGAATCCCCCTTAGAGACTCAAGACCTACTGAAACTAATGGGATATGGTGGTGAAAAGCTGAAAGTAATGGGTCGCTGTCATGCAAAATGTTCATACAAGGGATCTGAAAATGTTTTACAATTGTTTGTGATAGAAACTCAAGCCCCAGCCGTGCTAGGTCTCAGAACAAGTAGACTGGACTTGTGAAGATCATAATGACTGTGGATGGTGGGCACAGAGGGCTGACATTAAACGTGAGTACTGTGATCTATTCAAGGGCCTGGGGTGCCTCCCGGGTGTAAGCCGCATACGTATAAAAGAGGGGGCACAGCCTATCATTCACGCCCCAAGAAGAATACCTTTAACTCTTGTGGAAAAAGTCAGACAAGAACTCACTAGAATGAAGAAGCTGGGGGTAGTAAAAAAGGTCACGGAACCATCGGAATGGGTCAGTTCTATGGTTGTGGTGGAGAAGAAGAATACAAGTGCAATTCGTATATGCATTGACCCACGTGATTTGAACAAAGTCATAATGAGAGAACACTACAAACTCCCCACCATAGAGGATATATCGCACAAGCTAGTAGGAGCAACAGTATTCAGTGTACTAGACGCCCATTCTGGTTACTGGCAACTGCGTCTTGATGAAGCCAGCAGTTACTTGACCACTTTTAACTCCCCTTCGGGTCGATGGCGCTTCACAAGGGTACCTTTCGGCATAGCATCTGCACAGGAAATATTTCAAAAGAAATCACACGAATTGATCGCTGGTCTACAGGGTGTTGAAGTCATAGTTGATGATTTGCTGGTCTTTGGAAAGGATCGAATGTAACATGACAAAAACCTTACTGCTTTGCTCAATCGGTGTCGTGAGAAGAATCTCACACTCAATCCTAACAAAACGCAAATTGGGGTAGAAGAAGTTACATATTTTGGACACCTACTAACCAAAGAGGGTCTGAAGCCTGATCCAAAGAAGATTACAGCAGTTCTTAACATGAAAGCCCCAACCTCCAGGAGCTGGAGACATCACTAGGTATCTTCAACTATCTATCCAAATTCTCTCAGGGCCTTGCTCAACAGATAGCACCGCTACGTACACTGTTACAGAAGGATGCTGTTTGGTGTTGGGATGCAAATGTGAAAAAACTGATCACTAAACATCCAGGGCCAATACTGAAATTTTTTTTTTTTTTTACGTGAATGTTCTTTTATTGAAGAAAAATACTGAAATATTTTGACGTAAACTGTGACACTGTACTTCAAGTGGATGCATCCCAGTTTGGGTTAGGTGCTGTACTGACTCAACAAGGACGTCCTGTGGCATATGCTTCACAAGCACTGACCCCAACGCAAGCGAATTATGCCCAAATTGAGAAAGAGATGCTGGCTATTGTGAATGGATGTGAGAAATTTCACCAGTACATATATGGTCGCCCGGTGGTTGTGGAAACAGACCACAAGCTGTTGGAGTACATCATACAGAAATCACTAGCTTCTGCACCTCCACGTCTGCAGCAGATGGTTATGAAATTACAGCAGTATGATCTCAGAGTAAAGTATAAACCTGGAAAGGAAATTCCAATGGCAGATACCCTGTCTAGGGTGTTTCTAGAAGGACATGAAGCACGGGATGAACCTGAGTTGGAAGAACAGGTACATACAGTACTAGCGAACATTCCAATATCAGATGTACGGCTGGAGAAGATAAGACAAGACACCAAACAGGATAAAGTTCTAGAAAAACTAACTCGTGTCATGTGCAATGACTGGCCAGAAAAACGAAAGAAGCTGTGTCCCTACAGGGATTCTGGCCTATGAAAGATGAGCTATACATTAACTCGGACATCATATTTATGGGTGACCGTATTCTCATTCCTAAGTCACAACAGACAGAAGTACTGAAACAAATCCATCAGGGGCATTTAGGCATCACTCTGTGTAAGCGCAGAGCGCGGGAGTTGGTCTACTGGCCTAATTTGGACTTTGATATTGAGACTAGGGTTGTCGGGACCGATACCGAGTATTTGAGGGAGTACTTGTACTCGCGCAAATTCCCCCGATGCCTAAATAGAATACTTCCCCCCCGCAGCTGCCGCCGCATCGAAGGCCGCCGCATCAAAAGCCGCCGCATGGGTTAAACATCACAGCATTCATTTGAATAGCTGTAGTCTTCCCGCGCGTATAGACACTCCCCCTTGCTCGGGATTGGATGGGTGATCGTGATCTGTCCAATCCCGAGCAAGGGGGAGTGTCTATATGGGCGGGAACACTACAGCTATTCAAATGAATGCTGTGATGTTCTCCGTGCGGTGGCAAAGGTGGGGTATAGGGGAAATGGCTGGAGAGACATGGCTGCGTATGGGGGAAATGGCTGGAGAGACATGGCTGCGTATGGGGGAAATGGCTGGAGAGACATCGCTGTGTATGTGGGAAATGGCTGGAGAGACATGGCTGCGTATGGGGGAAATGGCTGGAGAGACATGGCTGCGTATGGGGGAAATGGTTGGAGAGACATGGCTGAGTATGGGGGAAATGACTGGAGAGACATGGCTGCGTATGGGGGAAATGGCTGGAGAGACATGGCTGCATATGGGGGAAATGGCTGGAGAGACATGGCTGCGTATGGGGGAAATGGCTGGAGAGACATGGCTGTGTATGGGGGAAATGGCTGGAGAGACATGGCTGCGTATGGGGGAAATGGCTGGAGGGACATGGCTGCGTATGGGGGAAATGGCTAGAGGGACATGGCTGCATATGTGAGGGACATGGCTAGAGGGACATGGCTGCATATGTGAGGGACATGGCTAGAGGGACATGGCTGCATATGTGAGGGACATGGCTAGAGGGACATGGCTGCATATGTGAGAGACATGGCTAGAGGGACATGGCTGCATATGTGAGAGACATGGCTAGAGGGACATGGCTGCATATGTGAGGGACATGGCTAGAGGGACATGGCTGCATATGTGAGGGACATGGCTAGAGGGACATGGCTGCATATGTGAGGGACATGGCTAGAGGGACATGGCTGCATATGTGAGGGACATGGCTAGAGGGAAATGGCTGCATATGTGAGGGACATGGCTAGAGGGACATGGCTGCATATGTGAGGGACATGGCTAGAGGGACATGGCTGCATATGTGAGGGACATGGCTAGAGGGACATGGCTGCATATGTGGGGGACATAGCTGGAGGGACATGGCTGCATATGTGGGGGACATGGCTGGGGGGACATGGCTGCATATGTGGGGGACATGGCTGCATTTGGGGACACATTTAAAAAAAGTATCGGTATTCAGCATCGGCGACTACTTGAAAAAAAGTATCGGTACTTGTACTCGGTCCTAAAAAAGTGGTATCGGGACAACCCTAATTGAGACACTTGTGAAGAACTGTGAAACCTGCCAGACATTTCAGAAACACAATGCAAAAGAACCGGTTACACCGTGGAATGCTCCTTCACGGGCATGGCAGAGGCTGGCTACAGATATTTTTCATTTTGAGGACAACCATTACCTGATAGTAGTAGATTACTACAGAAAATACTTTGAGCTAGTGCAGCTGAGAAACTTAAAAGCAACTACAGTCATATGGGCTTTCAAAACAATCCTTTCAAGACATGGAGTGTGTGAAGAACTTGTGTCTGAAAATGGGCCACAATTCTCATGTTCTGAGTTCCAGTGCTTCCTGCGTGAATGGGGAATCAGGCACAAACCTACAAGCCCCTATCACCCACAGGCCAATGGTCTAGCAGAGAAGTATGTTGGCATAGCCAAGTCCATTATACTGAAAGCGCAATCATCAGGGCAGGATGTGTACCTAGGACTGTTAAACTATCGTGCAACACCTATGGAAGGTTTATGCTCACCTGCACAGCTGCTAATGGGTAGAACACTGAGGACCACAGTGCCTATTGCACCACAGAAATTGCAGCCTCAGTCCATTCCACAGGATCAAGTAAGAGATCAGAGGATCATAAACATGAAAAGGCAAAAACTGTATTTTGATAAATCTACAAAATCCCTTCGTCCACTCTCTGCTGGGCAAGCTGTGCGACACAGAGTAACTGGGAATACATGGGAACCCGCTCGAATTGTCAAAGAAGCCAATGCACCTAAATCATATATAATTGAGACCAAGTGTGGACAGAAACTGAGACGAAACAGGCGTCATCTTCGTCCAGACACTGCTGCGGATACATCATTGGAGGAACCGCGTGACAATGGAGATGAAGAACAACCCATGACGTCACAGAAGTCCGAAACACGGATATTGAGTCTACTGAGGCTACAGAGGACAGCATAAATGTACCAGCATGTGTTAATGCTGGGAGTGACTCTTAACTGGACACCAATCCTATGGATGATGAGCCAGCGGCTACTTTCTCTCGCTATGGTCGAGCTATTAAACCAAAGATATGGAGGGACTTTGTCTCATATTAAATGATTCATACTTGAGAGGGAAGATGTAATGATGTGTATGCTTTGTTATACTTCAAGTTCAATTGTTATACCCAGTTCCTTATCTTGTTAGGAAACAGTTAACAGTTTTGGTCATGTGATCTGGGGGTGGGGATCTGTGGTCAGTTCTAAGATGGAGGCTACTGAATAAAGTCCAAGCTCATGTTCAAGCTCATGCTGTCTGCCTATCCTTCATGCTAAATCTTTACAGCCTTGACAATGTGGTTCTGTCTTATATGACCCATCGCTATTGTAGAACTTACCCCGGAAGGAGCTGCTGATTTGTTTTGGGTGGCATGTTACCTCATGTTCCTCCGCCATCTAGGGGTACCAACATGGTCCCGGAACCAGGAACACCACATTTCAAGCACATTCCTGCCTGGAAGGCCATTTTGCTGGGGTGCCGTAGTATGGCTACCCTGAAGGTGGGCGCCACACAGGAAGAAGACCCAAGCAAATGGCATCTGCCTCATAAATACCCCTTTCCCAGAATGCACAGAGGGAAACTCCTCCTGATAGGCTGCTGGGAAAAAGCACTCAAATCCTTGACTCCACTGTGCCACCTGTCCACCTGGGGTATGATCAGCACCCCAGAAACGACAGAATGAGCCCACAGCACAGCCAAAGCTGGGACAGAAGCTTCAAATTTGAATTAACATGGTCAGCTCTCTGACCCCCTCTAAATTTACACTAGCACCGGTTCTGGAAAGTAACCAGGCGCTACACTATGTATAACAGAGCACATTCATGTTTATTACAACTTTGTATTTAGCTGTTTGTCAGCAGCTTCTCTTCAGTGACCCACAATGCATTTGTATATCCATGTTTTCAATGTATTTACTTCAAAATCACCCAAAAAAGAACACTGCAATGAAATTCACTAAAAATAACCAAAACATGAGAAAGTATGAATAAAAAAAAACAAATGGTTGTAGTTGCATGATAAACAATCACACAGAGAACAGCAGTGTTTATGGACCGACAATCCAAATCCTGCCATGATTGCCCCTATTTGGATTTACTATTACTAGGCAATCATCATCAATACTGATAAAGTACTGAGACTGCTCACTAGAGAGCAGTATACGTCTATTATATTCTCTTTTTTGCTATATCAGTGTTTTAAAATACATATATTTAATAAATTTTCTGGCATAGAGTGCAGCCTATTTCTTAAACTAGATCTCCAAAGTAAAAACAAACCCCTGATCTACACACAACATGTAATACCTACCTCTCACAATAGCAACGCGTTGTGGTGGTCATACTTATTGTACTAATGCACTACCCAATATCGCTGCCAAACATTTCTTCACAGAGAGCAAAGCCCGGTCTGCAACAGTGATGGCAAAATATGACAGCTATAAGATATAAAATCAAGTATAAACCATCTGATATCACCAAAGGGACAATCAAGGGAAATAGTTTGGGTACTTTTTTACACCAGCAGAGCAAATTGCAGTAAATCGCTTTTTAGAGTGTGTTTGACAGGTGGTGAGGAGGTGTTATGTTGCCTCCTCGCTGTCTATTTTAACCCCTAATAACTAGCAGCACCACCACTGGCGGCTGGTGGTATATTTTTGGGGGGCGACAATTCGTCTGCCACCAGACCCATGTAGCTGGCCACCTAGAACCTGTCCTAGGTAGCTAATATAACCTACATGTATATACAGCTAAACCTGCTAAGAACCTAATGTAGTGCACATGTTTATATGTGAGAGACAAAGACAAAGTTATTTACTGTGATATGCCTTTAAGAATCGTTTATTTATATGACAGCAAGAGGTAAGCAATAACACAGTAGAATTCAAACCAGAAAGCATAGAGTTAAGCTTTTGTGACTCATCAGAGGCCTTGGCCAATCACAGCCAATCTCACATTGAGCAGAGTCTTGACCAGTCACAGCCAGCTTTGCATCCACTCTGTCTGGGAAGTTTCTAGCACATGGTCTGCAAATTCTTTTCCAGCACAGACAGAGAGCAGAGCAGAGCAGACACAAGGCCAGAGTTCAGTTCTATGGAAGCAAAGGGGCAAAATAGTTCCACGATACCCCCGAACAAACAAACAAACTCAAACCAAACTCTAACCAAACCAAACCAAACTAATTAGAGAACTAAAGCAACCTTGCAAACAACAGAGTTATACCTTTCAGAGAAATCAGAGAATGCTTTAATAACCTACAGAGAGAGAGAGACAGAGAGAGAGAGAGAGAGAGAGAGAGAGAGAGAGTAAATACTGAAGAAAGAAATATATCCACCATCTTATGCTAAATGACAAGATTGAATATTTGAACCACCATTTTTTTGTTATACTTTATTCATCACATGTTTTTGTACATGGACTGTCTGCTGCAAAGCAGCAATGTTGTATATTAAGAAAAGTGAAGTTAAAGCGGAGTTCCACCCTTAAAACCACTTGGTTTCATCCCATCCAGCATACTGGCGTCAGCGCCAGTATGCTGTTTTTTTTTTTTTTTTTAATGCATGTACTTACTTTATAATAAATAATTTAATTCCGTGCGCACCGCGGTATGTCGCCGCTATAAGGCGTCACGCCTTCCGGAAACAGCCGATTAGCGTTCGGCTCTTCTCGGCACCTGCGCACAGACCCAGGAGCTGACTGCGCAGGCGCCGTATATAGCCGCGTCACGCCCTCCTAAAAAACCCGAACTAGGACCGGCTATTTACGGCGCCTGCGCAGTCAGCTCCTGGGTCTGTGCGCAGGCGCCGAGAAGAGCCGAACGCTAATCGGCTGTTTCTGGAAGGCGTGACGCCTTATAGCGGCGACATACCGCGGTGCGCACGGAATTAAATGATTTATTATAAAGTAAGTACATGCATTAAAAAAAAAAAATGGGATGAAACCAAGTGGTTTTAAGGGTGGAACTCCGCTTTAATAAAGAAGTTATTTTAAGCATTTTGGTGTGCTCTTTAAACCTACTGCTTCCATAGAATGGCGCTAGAGGAATTTCAGAGTAATAGACAGTCTTGTTGGACTGAAAAGTCAGAGATATCACAATTCTTCTAATGCCACAGCGCATGAGGCACTTCATAGTGCTGCGCCTGCCACAACCCCCTCCCGCCCAATCCCCGTGCGTACCCCATCTAGTTCACAGGCTTTCTCCAGGCGGTGGCTTCACACTGGGTCTCCTCTTTCCTCAGCTTCACGGTGGCGCAGCTTCCCCTGTGTCTTCTCCCTCCTTGGTGGCCAATAGGTTCGCTTCAGGAAGACTATTGTTACGCAACTGGGTGGGCTCTGGGCACAGGTTACTAAGGCATAAAAGCAATTGAATGTTCCCCCCATACATGGAGGTAATTTAAAACAGAGACAACTCCAGGCATTACAAAATTTGAGGGATAACTTATCAATAGTGATTAAACCAGCCCAAAGGGTGGAAATGTGGTGGTGATGGATAGAGACCGATACAATGGGATGTGTAAACAAAAATTGACAACAAAAGCTGGTACAAATTAGTATCGGAGGATAGATTTGATACATTCCAGTCCAAATTCACTAAACTGATTGCACAGGCTTATAACTCAGGAGTTATCAATAAAGGTACCCCTGAGTTAAACACCCCAAAATACCAGTCTTCTATCCCTTACCAAAAATCCACAAAAATCCAATAATTTCGGGCACTGGAGTCTATTCAGAACCTGCTAGTAAACTTATTGATTTTTTTTTCTGATGTTACATGTGATACGTTTACCCTCTTATTTCAAGGATACCCCTAACCTTTTACGTACCCTAGAGGGAGTCACCTTTCCAAAGGGGGCTACCCTTGTTGCTATTGATGTGGAGGCGTTGTATTCAAGTATCCCACATCATCATGGGTTACAAATATTAAGCACATTTTTTACAAACAACTGACAAATACCAACGACCATTGAATCAATTCATACTGAGAAGGCTCCCACTACCTCCACGTCTAGGATGTGGCTATGGGGACTTCTTGTGCCCCTTCATATGCCTGTCTGTACCTTGGGGGTTGAAGCAGCAGCTGTTAGCCAGGGAGGATATGTCGGTGGACATGTGCCAAATTTTGTTGTGGCACGGGCAGGCCCGGATTTCCCACAAGGCCACCAAGGCCAGGCCTCGGGGCGGCAGGTTGCCAAGGAGCGGTAGTGGCATGGAGTTCCCCGGCGGCCGTAACATACAGTTGAGGGCGGAAAGTTGCTGTGTGGGAGAATTGAGTGGGGGAATCCGCTCGCTCGTTAAGTGATTGTGGCGATGTCGTCAAAATCACTTGTCAAATGTGTGCTGCTGTCCGTTCTCCCCTTTCCCCACATACCTTTCTCGGCTTGCTCTGGGACTCGGCTTGCTCTGGGACTCCTCCGTCCTCCCCCCAGCCGCCAAGTCTGTCTCCTGTTCCTGCTGCCGATGTACACAGTGAGAGGGGTGAGCTGTGCTCTTCCCATCTCAGCTGTGACAGGAGTTCTAGCACAGTGCTAGGACTTCTGTTTTGGAGGTGACAGGGTCAATAAAGAGAACCTGTCACTTCCAATTGCTATCGCACAGGGAATTGTTTTCTCCTGTGTGATAGCAATAAAGTTAAGTGAAAAAAATTGATAAAAAAATAATAATAATTAAATTAAAAAAGTAACTAAAAAGTAAAGAATAAGAAAAATAATATTCAAAATAATAAGAATATTACACAAAAATAAAAACAAGTAAACGACAAGCTAAAAATTAATAAAAATAAAAAAGTAAAAAAAAAGCTAAAAAAAAAAGAAACAAAAAATATTTGAACTAACCGTGCCGTCCCTGTCCCCTCCGGTTGCCATTCTCCGTTGATTTGGGGGCGGGGGATTCGGTTGGTGGGGAGGGGGTGCATTGTGGAACCTGGCCTTGGGGCAGCAGGGAGAGCAAATCCGACCCTGGGCACGGGTACATCAATGACATCATCATGATGTGGGCAGGCCCGCCCCGGACTTGAGGGCCTTTTTGGAGAAGCTGGAAGACAACGCTTTTAACCTCCATTTTACCCATGTGATATCTAACTGTATCAGCTTTTTGGATCTTAACATTTCTATCCAGACTGATAGCCAGTTAAAAATGTCTATGTTTAGTAAAGAAACACAATTTTAAGAGCCAATACTGCCCATCCTACCACTCTAATTAGAAGTACCCCATATGGGCAATATCTTCGTATTAAGGGTAATTGTTCAAGCCCTCAAGATTTTGAGAGAGAGACGTCGGCCCTTAGGGATAGATTACTCACTCGTGGGTATAGCAAAAAATGCCTCAAAAAAAATTATCAAAAAGCCTGTGGTCATCCGTGTTTGGAACTTCTCTTCAAACGGAGAATACAAGATAAAAAAATAGGGGATATAGTGAAATTGATTACCACTTATACTTACCATCATGATATAATTAGGGAAACAATAAAAAAATTCTGGTCTCTGCTTAGCACGAACAATATCATAGGGAAATATGTTAGACAAACCCCCGGAAATTGTTTTCAGACACAGTAGGCCTTTAAGAGACAAACTGGTTTACAGCAACCTCACAGAATTTTCCATGTGAGAGGAGGGCCCTTTGGGCACCTACAAATGTGGGGGGTTGCTCTGAGTGCCCTTACATGAGGTAATGTACAAATTGTGTTGCCGCCTAACAGGGAAAAATTCAGACTACGGTACAATGTGAATTGCACCACAACAGGGGTGGTCTACCTTTTAACTCGTACCTGTGGTGCGTTTTACGTGGGGAAGACAAATCGTCCTTTTAAAAAATGAATTCATGATCATTTATATTATGTGCCCAAGTTGAATACCCCTATCAGACGTCACATAGTTATACAAGGCTGAGGGAGCATCATCAGCATTACAACTTTACAAAGAATGCAACAATAAATGTAAGGGTGCAATCAGGGAGGCTAAGATAGAACACGAAAGGCGCATAGCGTAGCAGAGTAAAAAAAATCCCAAGAAACTCTTTAAGTACAAAATAGTAAGAAAGGGAGGTCAGATCATATTGGTCCCATAAAGAATGATGAAGGGAATCTGGTTACTAAGGATGGAGAGATGGCGAAAGTATTGAATTTATTTATCTCCTCAGTCTTCACAAGGGAAGCTTCAGTGTCCAAAACTGCAATGATTCGATTCGTTTAGCACCCTTTCTCTAACAATTTGTAGTAGCTTGGGGTGGGTTTTTCCTTAATACGATATTGATTGCCATGTTAACTATGTATTGTAGCGCTCACCCCCGAATGAGGTGCTGGTTGTTTTGGGATCAGCGTATTAAGTTACCTCAGCTGGCTTGTCTAGGGGTGATCATAGTGAGTACAGGTAGTAAGCGAAATGTCCAGTCAGCAGATGGGTTTTCTGAATGCTTTATTTACAAGGCCCAACACGGCCAACATCAACACAAAGTGGGATAGAAAAGGTTGATGAAGCAGAAGAGAACACTTGCAGTATCAGGCCCGGGAGATTTAAAGAAAGCAAGCCATGGATGTACTGTAATATATTGTACTGATGGATGCCAATCATTGCCAAACAATGCCTGCCAATCAGTGATGCCCATTGTGGGCACTGATTGGCATCCATTGTGGGCACGGAGTGGCATCCATTGTGGGCACTGGTTGGCATCCCTGGTGGTCTAGGGTGGCATACCTGCTGGTCAGGATATTAAAACCACTTTGCTGCCGTCATTTTGTAATAGGGCGGACGGGAAGTGGTTAAATGGTGTTTCCTTGACATTGTGCAACAATGAAAATGCTAAAAGTATTATACTGTAAAATCTAGTCCATGTTTGATATAATTGGTTGGTTTTTCCCTAGGGCTGGAGCTGTGTCTCGGGTGGGCTCCGGGTGTGAGTAAAAGCATTGCACAGAGCAGGTACCATATTTATCGGGGCATACTGCGCGCTGGTGTGTAGCGCGCACCCCAAGCCTAGAAGGGAAGTTTAAGGAAAAAAAAATACTTACATTTTGAATGCCCCTCGTCGATGTCTTGCCCGGCATCCATCGGCGGCCTTGTCCGGCGTCCGCCTGCGGCCTTGGTGGTGTCCTCCCCGCTTCTCTCGGCTCAGAGCTGTCTCTGAGCACCGCCCACATAGATCGAGCCGAGCCAAGTGTACCTGAGTGTACTGCGCACTCAGATAGGCTCGCCACGCTCAGCTCCTCTCGCATAAAGGCTAGGAGGCGGGACAGGGTGTGACCGCAAGCAGAGCCGAGCGTGGCCAAGCCTAGCCGAGTGTGCAGTACACTCGGCTCGGCTCGGTCTAAGCTGTGGATAAGCTGTGGATTTGGAGACCTGGGAGAGGGGAGGGGTAGGGGGGAAGTGTATTGAAGAGAATGAGAGAAATCCTGATGAGAAATGAACACATCTGCGAATCAGATGCATGCCCATAGGAGATAATGGGCCTGAATTCGCACCTGAGCCGCACCCCAATGCCTAGAAAACACACACGTTTTTTGTGCAATGTGCAGTGTGAATGCATCTCACATATGTGAACCAGCCTCATTAAAATCAATGTATTTTATAATGTTATGTGAATTGGATGCAGTTTAAGCCGCAACCAATTCGCATAGGTGTGAACCCGGCCCGGAGTCAGTAACAGGAAGGGGAGATCAGTAAATGGATGTTTGCTGATCTCCCTCCCCTCTACCCAACAGCACCCACCATGCTGGCCCCTGGTCTGGGGACAAGGATAAAAACAGGGGCTTGTGGAAGCAATCTGGCCTCTGCACAGACGCTGGATCGCTTCCATAAGACAGTTGACATGTCAGATTTATGCACACTGTGTGTAGACCCCTCAAAGCCACTGATGTCGTTTTTACATCAGTGGAAGTGAAAGGGTTGAATATGTCTTTAGGTTCATGTGCCTTTAACCAAATGTAGACGCAGAGATTTCTCATAATCTGCTCTTCTGTCTTTGGTATTTTCTAATTAATGAAGGCCATAGAGAACATTGTAAAGAATTAAATGCCAACTGACTAAGTCATCTGACATTTAACATAAGTTTACTTTGGAAATGATGACATTCTGTAACAGAACAATAATCAGTACTAGCAGTTTGACAAAAAAAAAAAGTTCTTCCAACTTCAAGGTGTATCTATGACCATGTTTTTCTGGTGTTGGATAGAGCAGGCAAGTGTTAACCCCCCACGTATTTTTTATTTTTTCTCTTTTGCTGTTGGTGTCCTTTGAGGAGTTAGTGGAAATCTCCCAAAGCGAGGGGAATATCCTTCTAAAGCCTCGTACACACGAACGGACATCCAACAAACTTTCCCTTGGATTTTTGTCCGAAGGGAGTTGTCCGGTCACACCCATAGCATACACACGCTCAGACTTTTTCGGCAACAAACACGAAAGTAGTGACGTTTCAAATTACTGACGAGAGTTTAAAAGAGGAAGTTCAATTCTCCGGCGTCACCCTTTGCGCTCCTTCTGCTAATCGAGAGTTAGTAGAGGTTTCGTCTGTGTGCATTCGCGATTTTCAGTTTCGTGCAATTTTGTTTGTTTCGGAATGTCTGTTCGTCAAGCAGACATGTTGCGCAATGGGGTTGTGCTAACTTGACCCACAAAATAATATAGAAATATGTTTGTTATATATAACCAAAATACACTAATCCAAAGTAAAGACATTTGTTTTTACTCCGTCAGTATCACCAGCAAAGCAGCTTTTAGTATTATCACATTATAAAGAAGAAGAGAATGTGCTCTTTCAAATATGAATGCTAGTTTTACTAGCCAGAACGCTTCCGGCTGGTCTTTGCTTCTGAGCATGTGCGTTTGTACTTTGTACAAAAGTCTGATTGCTTGCTGTACACATAGTCGGACTAGGAACCATCGGACTCTTGTTGATGTAAAGTTTGTCCTTTTGCAGACCAAATTTTTGTCCGATGAAACCTGAAAAAGTTGGTCCGATGGAGCGTACACACGATCGGACAAATTTGAAAACTTGCAGATTTTGAAGCTTCTTGGCAAAAAGTCCGACCGTGTGTACGGGCCTTAATGCCCTGTATACGCGGTCAGAATTTCTGACAACAAAGCTTGTTGTCAGAAAATCCAACCGTGTGTAGGCTCCATCGGAAATTTGCTGTCAGTATTTTTTTGAGACCCGGTTCTCAACAAAAGTTGTTCTCGGAAATTCCGATCGTGTGTAGCCAATTCCAAGGCACAAAAATTCTACGCATGCTAGGAATCAATTTGACGCATGCTTGGAATAATTGTACTTCATTTTTCTTAGCTCATCATATTGTTGTACGTCACCGCATTCTTAGCGTTCGGAATTTCCGAGCAACATTTGTTTGACCGTGTGTATGCAAGACAAATTCACGGTTTTGTTGTCGGAATGTCCGATCGTCTGAACGCGGAATTAGACAGTCGTCCACAGAAAAGGTGTATCAATTGGAAGATTTCTTCTCACCTCTTCTCCTGGATTTCCCCCACTTTCATTATCAGTGGTAATAATCACCAGTATAGAGAGAAGGGTGTATCTTCTCAATGGGGACTCACATAGCAATAAAAACTTGATAGAAGGCCTAATGCTGAGTGTTTTTCGGGTTGTAAAAAAAATACGTTTTTTTTATGTCATTAAAAACGATCGTGTGGGGGCTCCAGAGCATTTTACACGATGTAAAAAATGGACATTAAAAATTTAGAACATGCTCTAATTTTTCACTACGTTTTTAACGTTGTAAAAAATGGTAGTGTGTGGGCTTTAACGACGTGAAAAAAACGCGCATGCTCAAGCAAGTTATGAGACAGGAGCGCTCGTTCTGGTAAAACTAGCGTTCGTAATGGAGTAAGCACATTCATCACGCTGTAACAGACTGAAAAGCGTAAATCGTCTTTTACTAACATGAAATCAGCAAAAGCAGCCCCAAGGGTCGCGTCATCTGAATGGAACTTCCCCTTTATAGTGCCGTCGTACATGTCGTACGTCACCGCACTTTGCTAGAGCATTTTTTTTGTTCACGATCGTTTGTAGGCAAGGCCGTTTTAACGATCGGGTTGAAAAAAAAATTATTTTTTTTTCTAGACCATAAAAAATGTCATTTTTTACAACAAGAAAAACGGTCGTGTGTACGCGGCATAACCCTTCTATATCACCTTTTCAACACAGAGGAACCCTTTAAATATCTTTCCGGTTTCAGGGAAACCCTGCTATAAATTACTATATCTACAACTGATATATTACTGTGATGGTCAGTGGGAAAAATGCTCCGGACACTTGTGGTCAGGGCTGTCTTTAATATTGATTGGACCCTGGGCAAACATGTTCTTTACTCCCCCCCCACCCCCCACCCCCCGAGCCATATAGTAATTAGCAGTTAGACTTATAATGAGTTTACTGCAGCAGATAAGGCATTGGTTGCCAGAGGTTACAGCATATCATTACCACTTACTGACTGGTTGCTAGAGGTTACAGAACTTTATTACCGCTCACTGATTAGTTGCTAGAGGTTACAGGACATCATTTCTGCTTGCTGATTGGCTGCTAGAGATTACAGCACATAATTTCTGATTACTGATTGCTTGCTAGAGGTTACTGCACATCATTACTGCTCACTGATTGCTTGCTAGGGACTACTACACATCCTTACCACTAACTGACTGGTTGCTAGAGGTTACGGCACATCATTACCACTCACCAATTATTGCTCACTGATTGGTTGCTAGAGGTTACTGTACATCATAACTTCTGCATCAAATTGTGGGTGTGGCCAAACTGCACTAACATTAAGTGGTGCCCTATGTACAGAGTGCAGAGTTGAGGGGGGCACTACATAAAGAGTGCATAGAAAGGGAAGACCCCCCTCCACCCACTATGCCAACATCCAATCGATATATAGAAGATTTGAGACTATATCCCAAAAAATGGCAAACTTTGTAGGCACATCATGAGCCAAGATCTATATAAAAAATTAAATGCTTTATTGCAAAATTATTAAAAGAAACATATAGACATTCGACCCTAATGTGTAGCAAGGTCAACAGATACCCAATACAGCAGACAAAGGCAGGATACTTTCGTATATGAGTAAGCATTCTTGTAGATATATATAGATAATTGAATTTTTATGAAAATATGCTATCCAACAACGCCTTCACGCTTGCTTGTCAACGCGTTTCACAGTTTAGTAGCTTCCTCAGGACATACTGGGTAGGTGCCGATATAACATTTTAAAACATAAACAAGAAAGAGAATAATAATAAATATCCAAAGTGATAAATATTGTATATGGACAGAGATATTCAATAGTTTGTAAATATCTGGGAGAATAAACATATAACATACATACAACATATATATGCTTGCCTGATGGGCCTTGAATCCAAACATAGGGAGGGACACCACTTAACACAGACTGTGACTCAGTCCAACAGTTCTGCCTGTGACTAAATTCAAAACGATAGATATATAGGTATATATTTCAACAGATCCTCCAAATAAAGGGATGGACTATTACTTATGTAGACAGTGTATACTGCATCAACTGGAAATAACCAAGTCACAACAATGTTACTGATGACCTGAGCTAGATACCTAGAAGTATAGAATATGTATTTCCATTATGGTGCCTCGAGAGGTGATTATCGGGTGTGCTTACTATATTAAAAATGGCTTCAATATGGGGTGCTTACCAAAGTTATAATATGTATATATCTTTTTGAAGCAATACGCATTTGGTATAGACATCAGATGGGGTTGTTATAAAGTTAAGATATCTGGAGAGTAAAAATAAAACCATGTATCAAAACATATATATATATGTGTAGTGCTACCCCATTCAGGAGCCGCTGATTAGATTTGGGATTGGCATATTTAAGTTACCTCTGTGTGGTGTCTAGGGGTGAAGGTGGTGAGCAGAGCAGTGACTGAATGTCCAGGCTGATGGTTGAATTTTCCAATGCTTTATTCCCGGTCAAACACGACCAACATCAACTTGAAGTAGACAGGATAGGTTGATGGAAGAAAGAAGAACTTTGTCTGCCACCGACTTGGCTCTAATTAGATTAGGTTTTAAGATGGAAACCTCTGCCACAGGCCCAATATTTGTAGAGTTGAACTGTAGAGCAAATCCTCCCAGTAAGACTTTTAGTAAAGGTCACCAGTTGACGGTCTGAATATGATCTGTCAGTTTCTGGCAACCAGATCCCCGATGGTTCGTTCAAGCCCTGTTGGATCAGCTGCCTCCGGGTTCTCCTCAGACCGATCCCCCACCGAACAGCACCCAGCTTGGGATCTTCTCAGTAGAAGTGGGAACCCAGTAAGTCACTGGGGTCCCTGACAGCATCAGTTGCTCTGAGCCATGAAGCCCAGAGTGCGTAGCTCCGCATAGTGTAGGCCCCGGCCAGTAGGGCGACCACATTTCTAAACTACCATTCAGGGACACCCTTCTTTCCCAAAATTCAGCTTGTGCTGTAACAAATCACAGCACAGTGATTGGACACAAGAGGCGGGATTTATGATTTCTCCAATCACAAGCAGGGGGCATGGATTGTGCTCCTCCAGGCATTCCCGGCCAGGACAAGTATTGTCAGTGAGTAAAGCAGTGATGGGGCAGCTTTTTTGGGGACATCAGATTGGCCCCGGGGGGGGGGGGGGCTGTGTCAATTTCATTCCGGGACACTGTATTGTCCTGGAATGAATGTGCCCGGGACAGACCTGCAAAATGCAGGACTGTAACGGGCAATCCGGGACACGTGGTCACCCTACCGGCCAGGTAGGCCATAGTGGCGGCCTCGTGGTGTGCGCACACCCTGAAGGTGGGTGCCGCACCTGCGAGCCGCTGCAGGTAGGAGACCTGGGTAGAAGACCCAGACAAAAAGGCGCTCGCATCAGATATACCCTCCCCCAGCATGCCCAGCGAGGAAAACACTCCTCCGATTGGATGCTGAGGAAAGGCGGCTCTGTTCTGGAACCCCTCTGGTGCCGTCTGCTGCCCAGGGATTGTAACATATACTCAGAACAAAAAATGGGACCACAGGCAGCCCAGCCCGAAACACAAATTTAACCAATTAACCACTTAAGACTCGGACCAAAATGCAGGTAAATGACCAGGCCCCTTTTTGCGATTCGGCACTGCGTTGCTTTAACTAACAATTGCGCGGTCGTGCGACGTGGCTCCCAAACAAAATTTGCGTCCTTCTCTTCCCACAAATAGAGCTTTCTTTTGGTGGTATTTGATCGCCTCTGCGATTTTTCTTTTTTGCGCAATATACAAAAATAGAGCGACATTTTTGAAAAAAAAACAATATTTTTTACTTTTTGTTATAAGAAAAATCAAATAAACTAAATTTTAGTCAAACATTTAGGCCAAAATTTATTTCGCCACATGTCTTTAGTAAAAAAAAAAATCGCAATAAAAAAAATAATTAGCTACCTAGCGGGAACAGCGACACTAATACAGCGATCAGAAAAATGATCGCTTAGTGATGCTGGCAATAGGGAGTGAAAGGGTTAACTAGGGCGGTGATCAAGGGGTTAAAACTTTATTAGGGGGGGTACGGGGGCTACCCTGAACCTAACACTAACTGCCTGTCACACTGACACTAACTGCAGTGATTATTCATATAATCACTGCATTCAGTGACACTGTGACAGGGGGAGGGGGGGTGATCGCAAGGGGTTAAGTCTGCCTGTGTGTCCTGGTGTCAGTGTAGTGTTGTGCAGACTTACTTTGTGATGTGATCTCTCCTCAGCAGCGGTTGAAAAAACCGCCGATGGGTTAGTGGCCCATGCAAACGTCTTTGTTCAAGGGGGTGTGGTCTGAAGATGGCGGAGTAGAGACACACTAGCTCCGGAGCTCCTCCGCCCGCCCCGCTGACTGACTAGAAAGAGACACCGAATAAGCACCTATGAACCGGGAGTAAGAGTTGCCTACCTTAAACACCTGATTGTGGGACTGAAAACCGCGGAATCCTGTTTGGCGCTCCCGGGATGAAGAGAGAGGGAAAACCCCCTAAAACCAGAAGTCAACCCGAGATTCAGCAGTATTTCCCGCAGACCAGAGCGACCACGAATCGGATTAGAGAGACCGAGTCACGTGGAGAGGAGCTGTACGGAGAGCCCAGTGAACGGGCAGTAAGAAGCAGCTACACGGAAGTGCGAGGAAGGTCTGCCTCCGAAGCGGGAAGCGAGAGAGAGAAGGGGATGCTGACTGCACAGGGAGAGCAGAGGATGGCGAATCCGGGTTCAAGAGAAGGGGGGCAAGAGCCGACGGAGATTGGTATGCTGAGACTGCTATTGCAATCGTTGCCCACCCGCGCTGACATTCAAGCGCTGCCTACACGAGCAGACATGGAGGCTCTAGTTGCGCGAATGGAGGAGGCACACCGGAGAGACCTGGAGACTGTACGGGAAGAAGTACAGCAACTAGCAGATAAGTTTACACGTGCTGAGGTGGCTGGGACAAAGCTAGAGGAACGTGTTAATTGCTTAGAGCATATACAGCGGGTACAATCCTCTCAGGTAGATCTCTTACAGCTTAAAATAGAAGAAATAGAAGATCGCAGTAGACGTAAGAACTTGAGATTTAGAGGGGTACCGGAAGCAATTGAGAAAGAGACACTTCAGCAGGCCATAGAGGTGATTTGCCGCCAAGTAGTGGATTCCCTACCCCCCCAGCCCCTTGAATTTGAAAGGCTCCATAGAGCATTAGGTCCTATTTCGGTAAACCTGAACAGGCCAAGAGATGTGATTTGCTGCTTTCACTATTTTTCACAGAAAGAGCTCATAAGCAGGAGGGCCTGGGATGCAGGTGAAATCATGTATGAAGGGTCCCGGATACAAATCTTACCAGATCTCTCCCGGGCCACTCTACAGCGGAGAGCAATGCTGCGCCCAGTTTTGGACAAAATTAAGAAAGCAGGAGGGACCTATCGCTGGGGATACCCGATAGCAGTAATAATAAAGAAAAACACACAGTCATTTCATCTACAACAACCCCTGGAACTCCCTGAACGGTTTGAATTTATGGAGATGGAAGCGATGGAGGTGCCAAATTGGTTACAGCACCTCCCAGGCTCAGCAAGAACAGGGAGCCTTGTAGGGTTAAGGGGGCAAATCCCCAATAAGGACAGAGGGAGGGGGAGGCATACGGAGGCTTAGAAAGGAGGTAAAACCCCCTTTCCCACAAGACTGGATGACTGCTTCTTAACCCCCTTCCCCCACTATGGTACTCCCTGAATGGTATACTATCCGGGAGCACTTTCAGGTTAGATAAGCTTGAGCCCCCTTAGGAAGGTGTGAGGACTTGGACCCCCCTCAAACCCCTCCCCCAAACCCCCCCAACAAGGTACAAAATGTTGCTAAGTACTTGGAAATCCTATCTGGCCTTTTTGGGGTTTTTTTTTTTTTCTCCCCCTCCCACTCCTTTTGTGTCCCCCCTCTCTGGGGCGCCTCTTTTGCCTCTACCACCTGCCTTCGGCTCTAGAGACCACCTGCCACCCGATATATAACACCCTGCGAAGTGAAGCAGGGGGCTCTTAAAAACCCCTTTTTTTTTTTCTCACAGGTCAATGCCAAATTTTCACAAGGGAATACACAACCCATACGGGCACTGTAAAGGAATATTTGTATTAGGATTTTTCATGTATTTTTATATATAATTTTTTTATGTACATTTTTTACGTTTTTATTTTTTATGTATTGGTAAGGTTACATGTTTTTAGAGTGGTACAGTATGACACTTAATAAACACAACGGGTAGGAAAGACACTAGGTAAGATAACAGCACAAGCACAAGCCATAACCCACAAACTAATCAGAAGCCAAGAAGTATAAAAACGTATAAGGTGGGGAAGTGGAAGTAGGGAAGTAGGAGTAGGTGGATTTGTACACCCTCCCTCCTATACACAAACGAGGATTCTTTTTTTTTCTCTCGCCTTTTTTTTTCACATTTAAGAAGCACATCACGATATCTGCTATATAGAGCACCTATACACAAAATGAGGATTTTTTTTTTTTCCACATTTAAGAAGCACAGTATGGGTTTTGTCATATGGAGCTGGGGGAGGGCGGGGGGGGGGGGCGGGGGCGGGGAGGGAGGGGGTGGGGGAGGGGGATATGGATTATAGATAAGGAGAAGTGAGGAGGGGGGGGTCAATATAAAGGGGGAAATTGGAACCCAGGAGCAGGCCATGTGAAGAAAGAAGGCAAGGAATTAATATTCTTAAGATATGGTCTAGATATATAGGGTAGATATACAGGGTAATATAGAATAAGGAGGATGATGACTCGGGGAGTCAGAGGGAGGACATAAAGAGGAATAGGTAATGTAATGGCCTTGTGGATGGGAGGGGGGAGGGGGGAGGGGAGGGAGGATGGGGTGAAAGAGGGAAGTAGAATAAGGAAGGCAGGAGATTGATTTGAAATAAGAGGTAACGGTTATTTTTGATGGAAGGAATTATTGTGAATTATTCGTGTATAAATGATAAATTAACCTGCAGCCCCCCCCCCCCCACCACCAAGGAGAAAGTATGATAAATAAGGACTTTTGAGAATTATGAAAACAGAAGATGAATTGGAAGTTAAGGAAGTCCTGAGGAGTTATAGAAGTGGTGAGGAGGAGGGAGACTGCAGGGGAACAAATGAGTCGGTGGGGAGGAGGGAGAGGAATAGGCCGGGGTATCCTAACCTAAATAGACCAGCCCCCCTATAATAGGTAACGCCCACGGGACCATTGGGGAGGAGGTCGAAGGTGGGCAATCCCCTTTGGGGTTTAGAGAGGGGTAGGAAGGCGGGGAGGGAGGGTGGTCAACATATAGGGGAGGGAGAGAGTTGGGTTTTTTTTTTTTTTCTCTCCCCCTGAAATAGAGATGGAGGGAATAAAAATAACTTCCTTGAATGTGAAAGGACTAAATGTCCCAGAGAAGCGTAGGATGTTGTTGAATGATCTGCGAAAGTCAGGGACAGACATAGCCTATATACAAGAGACACACTTTAGGACAGGGGGGCTTCCATTCCTCCAGAACAGGTTCTTCCCTTGTGTATACCACGCAGCTAATCAGGAGGCAAAATCTAAGGGAGTATCAATCTTAATTTCTAATAGAATCCCTTGGACATTAGAGAATAGCTATTTAGATCCCAAAGGTAGACTGATTTTCCTGAAAGGGAGTATTGGAGGAATTAAAGTGACTCTGGCCACGATGTATGTCCCAAATGTACACCAAGATGTATTTATGAAGAAGGCTCTTACGAAACTGTTGGAATTCTCAGAAGGGAAATTGATTCTGGGGGGAGACTTTAATATCCCCTTAGACCCGAGAATAGATACCTCTAGGGGAGTCTCTTCAACATCAGAGAGGGTCAGGAGGGGCATATTGCGGAAATTACACGAAGCCAATTTAGCAGATGTATGGAGAACATTTCATGGAGAAGAGAGGGATTATACCTTCTTCTCTAACCCACACCAAGCTTATTCCCGCATAGATTTGTTTTTGATACCCCACTACCTAATTTCTGCGGTGACCGAAGTCTCAATTGGGAGTATAACGTGGTCAGACCACGCTCCGGTCAGTCTACGTTTGTCATTGACTGGGGTGGCATTAGCCCAAGGAAGAAGGTGGCGTTTAAATGAGAGCCTATTACAGAACCCTGAAATTAGAGAAGAAGTGGCCAAAGAAATTATGGCTTACTTCCAAATAAATGATACACCTGGGAGCGACCCAGGAATGGTTTGGGAGGCACATAAGACAGTGATTAGGGAAATACTAATTAAAAATGGCTCAATCCTGAAAAAGAAGAGAGAACAACAGGTCAAAAAGTTATTAGAAGAGATACAGGAATTGGAATCACAACATAAAAGGACACAAGACCCCCAAATAGGAAGAGACGTAGGCCAGTTGAGAAGACAAATTACAGAAATTTTACGGTATAAGGCAAAAGCGATAATACAAAGGGGAAAGAAAACAAACTATGAACTTGGAGACAAATGCAGTAAACTATTGGCTGGGAAATTAAAGGAAAAAAGCCCTTCAGCGTACATCCCACAAATTAAGGGGAGGGAGGGACAACTGAAGCGGAAGCCAAAGGATATAGTGGAGGAATTTGGCAATTATTACTTTACCCTGTATAATCTGGTACAAATACCAGTTACCATAACCAAAATGGAGGAGTATCTTGCCTCGGTAGATCTATCTAGGTTCCCATCACCAGCCCGGGCCAGTTTAGAATCTCCTATTACAGTAGAGGAATTGAATATAACATTAAGAAACGTGAAGACAGGGAAAGCCCCGGGACCGGACGGGTATACAATAAGATACTATAAAGAATTTGCCAACCTGCTAGGTGATCACATAGTAAAGGTTTTCAACGCAGTCGGCGTGGGTGCTGCATTTCCGCCGGATACGTTGTTAGCATGCATTACGGTCATCCCAAAAGAAGGGAAAGATCCGGCGGAGTGCAGCAGCTACAGACCGATTTCTTTGTTAAACATGGACCTAAAATTATTTACGAAGATACTTGCAGCGCGGCTCCAGACATGGATCCCGGAACTGGTAGATGCGGACCAGGTGGGGTTTGTTCCCACGCGAGAAGCAAGGGACAACACAATAAAAGCCCTTAATCTAGTCCATTATGCGAAAGAGAGAGACATCCCCTGCGTGTTCCTAAACACAGACGCCGAAAAGGCATTTGATAGAGTAAATTGGAACTTCCTTTTCTCGGTGCTGCGCCATGCGGGGCTGGGCGAGCGCATGATTAGATGGATTAGGAGTGCATATACAGCCCCGCATGCCGCAGTAAGAGTGAACGGAATATTCTCAAAGTCTTTTAAGATAACTAATGGAACACGACAGGGATGTCCTCTCTCACCCTTACTGTTTGCATTATCCCTCGAACCTCTATTAAATAGGGTCCGTCAAAACCCGAATATACAGGGAGTACAGATAGGAGAGCGGATACATAAGGTCTCCGCCTATGCAGATGATTTGTTGTTCTCTATATCCAACCCACATGTCTCACTGCCCAATCTGATAAAGGAGAAAGACAGCTACAGTGAACTATCGAACCTGAAAATAAATCAGGGCAAATCAGAAGCAATGAGTGTGGCAATGTCATCTCAGACATGTAAGACTATTCAACAAAATTTTGGGTTCAAATGGAAGAATGAGCTAAAGTACCTGGGTACCCTGATTCCAGTAAACGTAAAGGAAACCTTTAAAATAATTTTCCCCCCGCTACTTAATTCCATTAGAGTACTGCTTGAGAAATGGCAAACTGGATTACATTCATGGTTCGGTCGAATCAGTATAGTTAAAATGAGTATCTTGCCAAAAATGATGTATCTGTTCCAGGCCTTACCAATAACCATCCCAGGGGCCTTTTTCCGACAAATGAATACCATTATGATGAAATTTATCTGGTTAGGGAAGAAACCAAGAATAAAAAGAGAATTGATGAGGATACCCAAGTGCTTTGGCGGGATGGCGGTGCCAGACATCGCCAAATACTATCAAGCAGCTCACCTGACAAGATTGATTGATTGGTGTAGACACGGGCACTATAAAAGATGGGTGGAGATAGAACAACAGATCAGTAAAATACCTTTACGGAGAGCCCCCTGGTGCTATAAAGCACTACCAAGCAGGCTGAAAAAACATCCCATAATCGGCCCAACGCTGCGAATAGCGGCTAGGGTTTGTCAAAACTCAAAATTCTCTACAGGCCAATCACCCCTGTTCCCGGTACTGGGGAACCCAGGGTTTATACCAGGAACAGAAGGAGATGTATTTAATAAATTAAAAGAAAAGGGCACGATACAGGTCTCACATTTCTTACAAACAGAAAACTGGCCATCTATTGAGGATTTAATGAGACCAGGGGGAGCCTATGAATTGAGTTTCTGGCAAGTGCTACAAGTAAATCATTACCTGAGATCGTTGGGACAGTCGTTAAACTTTAGGCGACAGTTAACAAAATTCGAGACATACTGTGAGGAGGAGGAGCCAATATCGCGAGTGCTTTCTAAAATGTATAGACTGTTAATATCTCCCGAGAGTGACTACGTGATGCCAGGAATTAGCAGATGGGGAAGAGACTTGGGGAGGACCTTTTCGCTAACACAGAGTAAACATATTATACATTTGGCATTAAAGTCCTCAGTCTGTACACGAATACAGGAATCTAATTATAAACTTTTAACCCAGTGGTATTACACCCCGGTAAAGTTACATACGTTCTCTACAGGAAATTCAGAGCTCTGTTGGAGATGTGGACTGGAGCAGGGAACTATGCTGCACCTATTTTGGTCCTGTGTTAAAATAAGACAATATTGGTTAAAAGTGCAGAAAATGTGTCAAAAATTTACAGAATTCCAGGTGCCAGACGATCCGGCTTTTTTCTTGCTCCATAACTCACAGATCCCATTGCAGACATATAAAAAATCAGTTTTGTGTCATCTGATAAACGCTGCTAGGGGTGGAGTAACACTACAGTGGAGAGATACTAGAACACCATCAATTACGAGATGGCTTAAAAGAGTGCAGGATATTGGAGCAATGGAGGACCTAGTTCTCTCGGCACGAAACAAGAGAGAACAGTACGTGGAAACTTGGGCAGGCTGGAATACATTTATGAATTCTGAAGAGGGGAAGAGACTGTGGGAGGAGGAGAGTGAGGCATCCTAAGAGGGAGAGAGAGTATAGAGAAGGAAGAAAAAAGGAAGAGTTGGAAGTTCCCCCCCCGTCTCTTAAGGGTTTTTGGGGGAGGGGAGGACTATAGGGTTTTTTTTTTTTTGGGAGGAGGAGGGGTGGGAAGGGTATATACAGGGACAAGGCTACAGAGAGGTATCTGGTGAAAGAAACTGGGTTAGGAATTTGTAGAGTTGGGTTGGAGGCTCTGTGAGGCTCAGCTCATTAACAGTACACGAAGAGGAAGGAGGGACATAGAGAGCTCCCTTTTGGGTGATTATTATTATTATATGTTTCTTTCTTCTGTTATGATATAGATTGAGATATGTTTACTGTTAATTGAACTATTGAGTTAAATGTTTAATTTCTGTAACCTTGAATAAAATAAAATAATTAAATGAGAAAAAAGAAAAAACCGCCGATGGAGCGATCACATCACTTCCTCCTCCTCCTTTACACAGAAGGAGGAAGTACAGAGGGGGGGGGGGGCGCGCGCATTGGCTGGGAGCGATCGTGAGGGGACGGACAAAAACGAATAGCCGCCCCCTCATCCCGGATCGCTCGCAGAGCCACGGAGACCGCCGCATGTACCGGGGGGGTCCAGATCGGACCCCCGACCCGCGTCTAGGCAGGGACGTACAGGTAAGCCAATGTGCCTGTACGTGCCATTCTGCCAACGTAAATGTACATGCGGCGGTCCGCAAGTGGTTAACATGGATGAGAGCAGGATAACTCTCTCATCCCCCACTAAATTCACAACAGTGTCCATTACTGACAGTAAGGGGGTGATTATGCTATGGATATGCTAAAAATGGCCAAAGGAAGATGGTGAAATGCTTATTTTAATGCGCAAACACATGCTCCACATGCTCTATATCTCATATATATCCTATATACTCTATATGTTATTGATTGCTATCATACATAGTCATAATTTGTAATGATCTTATACAACCCTTGCAATCCTTGCTCACATGATGCTGCTATCAGATATGTGTCACAAGATCTGACGAAAAAGGGGAACTCTGTCTGCAAAACAAGTCGAAAATAGATCGGCGAAAGAAAGCCCCGTCTGGATATCGAACCACAGAAAACCAGACATCAGACATCAGACAAACCAAATATATATATAGCATTGTTGCTTCATGCTTCGCACCATCCTAACACAAAATAGTTAATAGCTCACAAAATCAGAAAGTCACAAGACTAATATTACGTATTAAAGCGGATGGTTCAGCTTAAAAAAAATATTAAAAGCCAGCAGCAACAAATACTGCAGCTGCTGACTTTTAATATTAGGACACTTACCTGTCCTGGAGTCCAGCGGCGTCCGCAGCAGAGGATGAGCGATCGCTCGTCACCCTGCTGCTCCCCCCTCCATCCACGGTGAGGGAACCAGGAAGTGAAGCGCTGCGGCTTCACTGCCCGGTTCCCTACGGCGCATGCGCGAGTCGCGCTGCGCCCGCGAATTGGCTCCAGCTGTGTGCTGGGAGCCGAGTGTTCCCAGCACACAACGGGCGGGAGACGGGATGTGATGTAATGCCCGTCTTTTGCCCGTGAATGCTGGGCCGGAAGTGGGTGCAGATACATGTCTATCTGCACCCCCCTCCCCCCTGAAAGGTGTCAATTGTGACACCGGAGGGGGGGAGTGTTCGGATCAGCGGATCTTCACTTTAGGGTGGAGATCCGCTTTAATGAGCAGGTTGGATATTCAAGAATATGCACGTCATTAACCATATATTAATTCGAGACCAAAATAAAAAAGAGGAAGTATTTCAAACTGCAGCTTTTGTCAGTGTGAAATTATTCTATGCATGCATGCAATTATTCACTTCTTATCAGATTTGGCCAGGAAGCAGATACCAAAGAAACTGACAGTTTTGTCTGTCCAAATCAATTTGGCGCCCAACGTGGGGCCATCGGGCTTCCTGATTCGAAGGGCCAAGCCGATCGAGAGGGAACTGGGACGAACCAACGCGGACGACAGGGCACGGAGAATTGATCACTCTCTGATGACTGAACGGTAAGACTTTTAACCACTTCCCGCCCGGCCAATAGCCGATTTACGGCCGGGAAGTGGTTATGAAATCGTGACAGGCCGTTCTCAAACGGCCTGCACGATTTCATGCCGCACGCGCCCGTGCGGGCGCGCAGCGCGGCGATCGGTGATGCGGGGTGTCAGTCTGACACCCTGCACCTCCGATCTCGGTAACGAGTCTCCGGCGGAGCCTCGTTACCACGTGATCAGCCGTGTCCAATCACGGCTGATCACGATGTAAACAGGAAGAGCCGCCGACGGCTCTTCCTCACTCGCGTCTGACAGACGCATGTAGAGGAGAGCCGATCAGCGGCTCTCCTGACAGGGGGGGTTCGCGCTGATTGTTTATCAGCGCAGCCCCCCCCTCGGATCGCCACACTAGACCACCAGGGAAATAAAAAAAAATACAAAAAAAAAAGACCAAAAAAAATGACAAAAAAAAAAAAAGAAAATGACAAAAAAAAAAAATGACCAAAAAAAAAAGGGGGGCAGTAAAAAAAAAATGATGCCAATCAGTGCCCACACATGGGCACTGATTGGCAACATTGATCCATCAGTGCCACCCCTCAGTGATCATCAGTGCCACCCCAGTGTCTGTCAGTGCCACCCCACAGTGCCAATCCATGCCCAGTGCCCACCTACCAGTGCCCACCTGTGCCACCTATCAGTGCCCATCTGTGCCGCCTATCAGTGCCCACCTGTGCCGCCTATGAGTGCCCACCTGTGCCGCCTATGAGTGCCCACCTGTGCCGCCTATGAGTGCCCACCTGTGCCGCCTATGAGTGCCCATCTGTGCTGCCTATGAGTGCCCAGTGCTGCCTATGAGTGCCCATCAGTGCCGCCCATGAGTGCCCATCAGTGCCGCCCATGAGTGCCCATCAGTGCCCAATACCAGCGCCGCCTATCAGTGCCCATCAGTGCTACCTAATCGGTGCCCATCAGAACTACCTCATCGGTGCCCATCAGTGCCACCTCATCGGTGCCCATCAGTGCCACCATATCAGTGCCCATAATTGAAAGAGAAAACATACTCATTTACAAAAAAATTAACAGAAAAAAATAAAAACTTTATTTTTTTTTCAAAATCTTCGCTCTATTTTTAGTTGTTGCACAAAAAAAAAAAACCGCAGAGGTGATCAAATACCACCAAAAGAAAGCTCTATTTGTGGGGAAAAAAGGACGCCAATTTTGTTTGGGTGCAGTGTAGCATGACCGCGCAATTGTCATTCAAATTGCGACAGTGCTGAAAGCTGAAAATTGGCTTGGGCGGGAAGGTGCGTAAGTGCCTGGTATGGAAGTGGTTAATATTGTCTACTGTTTATATCCTGTCCCGTGGTTTTGGTTGGTTCTTGTTCCCGTGTCGGCTTACCTCGATCAGAAAAGGCAGGTAATATATAGCTTATAGCTTGCCCGAAGGTCATTTATAAGAACCTGCATAACTGGTAATCTGCTGCCTGTATATTTGTTTCCTGTTTCCTGTTCTGTTTTGTCAAGCTTGTGATGGCTGTTGGGAATAAGGGGATTAATTATATAGTCACAAGTGAAAATTGACGTGGTCAAACTCCTCCTGGGGGATAAATAATTGTGCTGTGAAGCACGGATGACCAGGAGGGGGCGTCAGGAGAACGCATAGTAGTTGCGTGGGGATCCCGTGAGGACCTGATAATCCTGTACTTCACTGCGGTTGTCACATATCCTGTTGGTTTATTGTTACATGTGCTGGCTTCTGGTGGGTTGATGAGACAGGCAGAACGGAATAGGGTCACAGATGCGATAACTGGCTGTGAAACGTGGTCAAACTTCTCTCAGGGTTGATGCAAAGTGTGCCGGAGAGAGGGCGCATAACCAGGGTATCAGGTATTAAATAAGAGGTACATGTAGGAAGATGTACATGATAATCCTGTGACAGTTGTTCTGGGGTCTCATCTTTCCATCGCATGAGCCAGGAATGTCATGTCCTGAATGTGTCTGTGGACTACTGTTGGGAATTCATTCAGAAGGCTGGGGGCTGGTGAAAGTGATAACCCCAGGGTACAGGGAGGAAATTCTTGGCCTGAAACCTTTGTTGGTGGATGTTCCAGACCTGTTAGTGTTCAGATTAAATGTGCATTACCCTGTTAGAATTGTAGTCGGTGCATCATTGCCAGCGATAGAAGGTGAAGCTAGAGAAAGAGGATACTTACCTATAAGGTGTCCACTCCAGCCAGAACAGCCAGAGAAGTGTGAGGAGAGTGAAAAGGATAGAGTCAGAAGTCTGGGTTTGCCATTGGGACACGTAGATGATATTTGAAGGAACGCACTGAATTTAATTGTTGCTTTGTTAAACAAGCTTTGTTTGTCTGCAGCAGCCTAAAGACACTTTCGTTTTCAACAAAAAAAAAAAAAAAAAGAGAGAAAGTGTACTTTTAAAAAGAGGAAGTGGCAGCGCTGCTGGTCTAAGGGAAAGATTTCAAGAGTACACGCAGCCAAAACTCAAGTGTTTTTTTCCTTATATAGTGGGATAAAAAAAATGGGACAGAAATTACAGAAGCCGGTGGAAGGGAGTTTAGCGTGCAGCTTGGTTGCAGAGAGGGAAGGAAGAGGAGCAGTTAAGAAGGTGAACGAGCTTGCAAGAATATGTGACATCAACATGCATATGGGTGGAAGATTACAAGCAGAGGAATGGCGGATATTGTTAAAACGAAAAAAGGGTTTGTTGTCTGATCATGGCTTATTGGCTACAGCTGAAGCCTGGTACAGAGTATCGAAGGCCATTCAGGGGGAGGGGTTTGTAGAGCGAGAGACAAATCAACATGGATATATTGTATATGTGTATCACAAACCAGAAAGTACATTGGTGGAAAGGCCACCACCCTATAATGGAGTCCGAACACAAGACAGGAAGCAGATACCAAAGAAACTGACAGTTTTGTCTGTCCAAATCAATTTGGCGCCCAACGTGGGGAAACCCTGCCCCTCAGAAACCACCCCCTCGCTTGACCCTCCCATCAGGCTCCGCCCCAATGTACCACCTCCTTTACCACCCACGGCACCTCCCCGGGATGGAGGCCATCTTGCTACACCCAACAGTGGTGACACACCCACTCAACCCACAGGAAGACTCCCTATGACTACTTCCTGTGACGGCCATATTGGTACACCCATCCCTATATGTCCAGTGTTAGACCAGACCGGAGCATATTACAGGGAAGATGCTAACCACGTTAACCCATTAATGATGTTAGAAGATGATGAGGACGGGGCAGAGGCAAGCAGTGGCAGTCACTGCCACTCACCTGAGCTCCAAGAAGTACTAGTGACCAAGGGGGGCATCAATCCAACTGCAACCACCCCTAGTTCAACCAGTCATGGGAGCCATGGCCCAACTCAGATTATAGTGTCCGGAGGCCTGTCGAATGTGGACACCAGGGCAACTACACTTCCCTACCAGGGCCATGAACCGGTACACTCCCCCTACCAGCCACCTCAAAGGGCGCTGCAGGAAATCTCTATGGAATCTGACCGAGTGACATCCTCACATCCCCATCCCACATCCACAGCAGCACGGCCTACATCCGCAGGCCCTTTGGGAGCAGTGCAAAAAGCCAGAGTGGGTGCTAGGTACTCACTCCCACTGTATTCCCCTCCTCTTTCACAACCCTTCTCCGAGGACATGGCAAATGTCTCAGGAAGACCCACAGGTGATTCGCATGACACCATACAGTATGGTCCCCCCCCACCAAATAGGGGACTACCTCTTCAACTGCCACAACAGGGGAATGACTGGAGACCTCCACCCCATGGGTTGCAGCCTCACATACCTCACATACCAAGGGGGGAAATGCCGCCTGCACCATTAGGCGCACCCATGATGTATGTGACCTTTAACCCTCAACAAGCATCATCCCTTGTAACCAGTCTACCAGACCCTGAGAAACAGCCCATGCCATTTTACAGAAGGATTGCCCAGATCCAGAAGGCATACTCCTGTGCCTGGCGGGACCTGGTAAGCCTGTGTGAAATCAAAGCAGGGGATGCTTACTGGCCAGTAATGGAAAGGTGTTTTAGGGTGGACAGTGGCGTCCCTGACAATACATATGGTTCGGGATGTGAGTTTGTAACACAGTTACAACGATGGGCACGTGACCGCCTGGCAGACCAAGCAACAAGCATACAAGACATTACACAAGACAAGGCTGAATCAGTTGAGAAATTCCATACTAGGATGTTACAGGTGTTCACTGATTTGGGGTTCAGCACACAAAACAAGGCACATACACAGATGCTATCCTCTGCATTTGTAGCAGGCCTCAGGGAAGCAATCCGGAAAGGCCTGCTACTATCTCGACCAGAATACAGAGTGTTACCTCTTGACACTCTACTACTGGTAGCAAAGGGCATAGAATCCTCACAGGGTAATAGGAAGGCAGTCCCTCTCATGTTGGCTTCTGACACACCATATCCGCCACCACAAGCACGAAACTCGCGAGCCTGCTGTTACAACTGTGGGAGGCCCGGACACTTTCGGAGACAATGCCGAAGCCCGTGGAGACCCGATCGAAGACAGCCCGATCATAGAGACAACCCAAGAAGGGGAGATGCTCAACACCAAGAACAAAATGTCCAGGGGAATTCCAGCTCAGCACCTAATGATTGGCCTCCTCCTCCTCCTCTTTTTGGCCATATGGACCCATAGGAATTCGGCAAGCCTGTGTCATACACTCCAACCATGATCGCAGCACACAAAGATTCAGGAGGACCTCTAGCCAAGATAACTCTCAGTATCGAGGGCCGGCCCACCACATTTCTCTGTGACACAGGTGCTGCCAGGAGCGTGATTAGAACAAAGGAACTACCCGATACCTCCTTCCTGTCGGACAACAACATTACATGCGTTGGAGTGGATGGAACACCCCGAAAAAGTCCTCTGACCCGCCCCCTACAAGTTGGCAACATCCCTGACCTATTAACAAGATTTGTGGTCTCCGACACCTGTCCCTTGAACTTACTAGGGGCTGACGTCTTATCCAGACTCCAGGCCTCAATCTCCTTCCAACCTGATGATGGTATCCGAGTGACCTCACCACTGACTGATGAAGACACCTCAGCATTATGCTCCATCCCACTTTTGCTGTCCCTGAACGTAGAAGACAAGACTGGAATTCCGGAAGAGGTTTTAACTCGAATACCTTCCTGCCTGTGGTCTACAGGCCCAGAAGACATTGGTCATCTGAAAGTCCCGCCAGTCATGGTCAGAATGAAGCCTGGAGCCCCTTTCCCCAGAAAACCCCAATACCCCCTCAAGCCCTCAGTGTCAGCAGCGATCACTCTCCAGATAGAGGCCCTCCTACGGAATGGGGCTCTCATACACTGCACAAGCCCCTGCAACACCCCGCTCTTCCCAGTCAAGAAGAAAACCCCAAAAGGAGAACCTGTGAAATATCGCATGGTACAGGACCTCCGAGCAGTGAATGAGGCCACCATATTGGAAAGGCCCATCGTACCCAACCCACACACCTTGCTGGCAGGAATACCACCCACGGCCAAATACTTCACTGTGGTGGACCTAGCGAATGCCTATTTCAGTGTCCCCTTAGACCCGCGGTGTCAATTCTTATTCAGTTTCATTCATGAAAGGAAAAGTTACACCTGGACTGTAATGCCGCAGGGCGCCCAAAACTCTCCATCTCAATTCGCCAAGGCAATGAAATTCATTCTGGACACATGGATCAAACTCCACCCAGACGTTGTACTTCTCGAGTATGTGGATGATCTCTTGCTCTGTGCAGATACCCAAGATGATGCTACAGCTCATTCTGAAGACCTTCTCTGTTACCTGGCTGAACAAGGTTGTAAAGCGTCAAAGCCGAAGATTCAGTGGTGCAAGCAAACAGTGGTCTTTCTTGGACACTGTATCTCACAAGGTGTAAGACATCTTACTCAAGAGCGAATAGCTGTGATCAAGGCAATTCCGGTGCCAGTTGGCCACAAATCTCTCCATGCATTTTTGGGCCTAGTATCTTATTGTCGTTCTTGGATTCCAGAAGCATCTCTGCTAATGCAACCACTCTATGATGCTCTGAAGACTGATCCTTTCACACTGCCACCAGAGGCCCTTACGAACTTTGAAATTCTGAAACAGATCCTGTCTGTGGCCCCTGCGCTTGGCCTTCCAGACTATGAGAAAAGCTTCAAGCTATTCGTCTCAGAGAGAGAAGAACACGCCACCGGAGTACTGGCCCAATCTTATGATAACAGACTCAGACCTATCGGATACTATTCCTGTCGATTGGATGCAGTAGCTAGGGGGGCACCCTCCTGCCTCAGAGCCGTTTTTGCAGCCCAGGCCCTTCTGGACAAAACTGCAGATCTCGTGCTGGGCCACCTTCTCATCCTACTAGCCCCTCATGACATATCAGCTGTGCTGAACCAAGTACAACCAAAACATATGTCAGCAGCAAGACATCTCAGACTACAATGTACTTTGCTCCTCCCTGATAACATCTCCCTCCTCAGGTGTAACACCCTCAACCCGTCCACTTTGCTCCCACTTCTCGAGGGGGGAAACGACCCATACGATACCCCTCACGACTGTCTCGAAATGATGAAGATGGAAACTACACACCTGCCAACAGTTAGCAGAGTGCCGCTGGATGACCCTGACCTGACTATCTATGTTGATGGATCAAGATATGCAGATCATGAAGGGAGGTACCATACCGGATATGCTGTCACTACCAAAGACACAATCCTCCATGCCTCTGCATTGCCCCCCTCTAAGTCCGCACAAGAAGCAGAACTTCAGGCCCTAATCATGGCATGCAAGCTGGCGGAGGGGAAAAAGGCTAACATTTATACAGACTCGAGATATGCTCTGGGAGTGGCCTGTGATTATGGGGTCCTGTGGAAGAATAGGGGATTTCTGACAGCAGTGGGAACACCCATAAAACATAGCACAGCAGTCAGGGACCTGATTGATGCTCTGCTTCTTCCTACCCAAGTGGCGGTTCTCAAGGTAAAGGCACATGGCAGACTGAATACTCAAGAAGCACGAGGTAATCACCTGGCAGACACTGCAGCAAAACATGCCGCGAAAGGTGTGCGAGAAGTCGTACGCAGAGTGGACGTCCAAGGCACTCCGATACAAAACATTTTGACACAAGAAACTTTGCCACAAGACGCGGTACAGGCCACCATGATCTTGCAGAACCCTCCTGTGGATTGGGCACGCTTGAAGGAAATGCAAGAGGCAGCAAGTGAGGAGGAAAAAGGAACATGGACAAAGAAGGGAGCCATATTGAAGGATGGACTCATGGAAGTGAATAAGAGACCATGTTTACCACGGTCCATGTTCCCAGCTGTGGTGCAGTGGGCTCATGGTGCTTCTCACCTGTCGAAGACCTTGATGAATTCTTTGATCAATAAATACTACCTGGCCCCAGGAATTACCCCGCTTACCAACAACTTCTGCAAGTCATGCGTCATTTGTGCTACGTGCAACCCAGGAAGAACGGAAAAGACACCCGTGAAACATCTAGCTAAAGCTCAATATCCCTTTCAACGAATACAGATCGATCACATTCAGATGCCAAAGAGTGGTCGGTATGAATACGCTCTAGTAATCGTCGATATGTTCAGTTCCTGGCCTGAAGCATTCCCTGTGACCAACATGACAGCAAAGACCACAGCCAAGAAGCTTCTAACGGAAATAGTGTGCAGATATGGTGTCCCAGAGGTCATAGAGAGTGATCAGGGTCCGGCTTTCACGGCCTCATTAACCAAAGAAATATGGACAGCCCTAGGGGTCACACTGGCTTTCCACACCCCATACCACCCTCAGAGCAGTGGGAAGGTAGAGAGATTGAATGGCACAATAAAATCCCGAATGTTGAAAATGTCTCAGGAGACTGGGATGAGCTGGCCAGACAGTCTACCCATTGCCCTGTTCAGTGTAAGATACACTCCTAAAGAGAGCCATGGTTTATCTCCTTATGAAATACTGTTTGGTTCAGCACCGAGATTAGGGTGTTATTATCCACAGCAATTACAGTTACAATCCGATGTATTAACTGATTATGTGACTGCTTTGTCTCGCGAATTAACCCGTATCCATGCAAAAGTTTTCTCTTCCATTTCAGATCCTGAGTTAGATACAGGAACACACAAGCTGGTCCCCGGTGATTGGGTTATGATAAAGAAATTTGTGAGAAAACACCCTCTTGAACCAAGATATGATGGTCCCTTCCAGGTCCTCCTAATAACAGCTACATCGGTGAAAGTTGCAGGGAAGAACACCTGGATACACGCCTCCCATTGTAAGAAGGCTTCCATACCCGAGGAAGCAGGAAAAGATAAATCATGATCCTATATATCCTTTGTCTGTGTGGTTTGACTAGGGCACAACATGCAGCCATCACTAAGAAAGATGGGAGGGTTATTCTTTGGTATAATTCATCTGATACCCATGTAGCCACATTTGATTTCCACCCGTGTAAGATACTCCCGTGTCCAGAGCATAACAGCAGGTCAGAACGGTATGAAAAAGGTGACGGAGAGGGATATATATGTGTCACTAAAGGGTCGTGGGGAAAGAATTGTGACAGTTGGGGAGCAGCAGCTTGGAACACAGGGACACCCTGGGGATATAAACCTCAACCAGCCTATGACAGTAAAGACAGCCAGGGGGAGCCCTTGCTAACCCGTCTCACCCTCACCAAGCCAGGGCCCAGTATGACACTGGTTCTAAACATACGGAATCCGAGCCCATCCGATAAGGGAGAGTATGTGTTGGGGTGGTGGTTCGGAGGGGGTCACTGGGGTCATAGAGGATCTTTCCGTTTAGAAGATATGTACAACAACAATGAATGGCAGCCAGTCAAGAATGTGCCCCCATCAAACCCCTTGAAGCCCCATGTACAGACCCTGGGGGACATGGTTGCAATAGCGGATCCTACCTTTAAAGATACAATGGAGGTTGAAACCGGCCTTTCGGAAGTCAATCTCTGGCTAGAATGGATGAGATGTAGCGCCAGTAAACATAATAAAACCAACTGCTATGTCTGTGGTAGTGCTAGGCCACATTTAGGTACAGTCCCGTTAGTTATACCTAAAAAGGAGGAAGAGTGCTTCCTAAGCCTCTACACAAACATTTCCACTAACCAGTTACCATGTGAGAAATGGAAAAAGGAATATCCCATAGACACTAGGGACACAATACCCAAGATAGCTATCACCATATACCCTGGAAACTACACTTGTTATGCTCACCATGAAGGGAGGGGTAAAAACCTAGGCAACTTTTCCAAAGGTTACTGTGCATCCTACAGTCACGTCCCGGCCAACTTAGTACAAAATCAAAGCCAATCCTTGGGGGATGTGTATTGGATATGTGGAGACATGCAGGTGAGGACTAGGCTGGAGGGGCAATGGAAGGGAGAATGTGCCCTTGCAAAGGCTATCATGCCTCTACACATCCTAACGGAAGGTACTCACAACACACAGGGTGGGAGGACAAAAAGGGAAGCCCTTCCGGGAAGTTTTGACCCTCATGTGTATTTAGATGCCATTGGAGTCCCGAGAGGAGTCCCTGATGAATTCAAAGCCCGAGACCAGGTAAAAGCAGGTCTAGAGGCCCTAATCCCCATAATAACTGTTAGCAAAAATGTAGATTGGATAAATTATATATATTACAATCAGCAAAGGTTTGTCAACTACACGAGAGATGCATTCCAGGGAATAGCCGAACAGTTGGAGGCCGACTCTCAAATGACTTTCCAGAACCGGATGGCTCTGGATATGATATTTGCAGAGAAAGGTGGGGTTTGTACTATGATAGACAAAATGACCAGCACCACTTGCTGTACCTATATCCCAGACAACACCGGCCCGAATGGCCAAGTCACTGTAGCTCTTAAAAAGTTAAAAAATCTGTCAGTTGAATTAAAGAAAAATTCAGGCATCACAGACCCATGGGACCAATACTTCAGTTGGATGAACGGGTGGCAGAGAATTTTAACCCAAATAGGAGTAACTATATTAATCGTCCTATTCCTCCTCGCTCTGGTAATTTGTTGCATACTCCCTTGTCTGAAGAAATGTATAGAAAAAGCGGTGGAACAAGGAATCCCCACATTCGTGAACCAAGATGTAGGACACAAGGAAGATGAGTACGACGATCCACACATTCCACTACAGACATTCCCAGTCTCACATCATGAGTAGGCAGGACAACAGGGACAGACAGGGTAGGGAACCCAAGGGCCGCGACCTGGGTTCAGCTGCAGCGAAATCCATCCTCACCACTAGAGGCTCTGGGGAACACCTGCTGGACCTTAGACTCCGCGCGCCCTGGGGTGGGGAATCTCGGATTAAAGACAGGAACAGATTAAAATAGATTAAAATAGCATTTCAAGGGGGGAACTGCTATGGATATGCTAAAAATGGCCAAAGGAAGATGGTGAAATGCTTATTTTAATGCGCAAACACATGCTCCACATGCTCTATATCTCATATATATCCTATATACTCTATATGTTATTGATTGCTATCATACATAGTCATAATTTGTAATGATCTTATACAACCCTTGCAATCCTTGCTCACATGATGCTGCTATCAGATATGTGTCACAAGATCTGACGAAAAAGGGGAACTCTGTCTGCAAAACAAGTCGAAAATAGATCGGCGAAAGAAAGCCCCGTCTGGATATCGAACCACAGAAAACCAGACATCAGACATCAGACAAACCAAATATATATATAGCATTGTTGCTTCATGCTTCGCACCATCCTAACACAAAATAGTTAATAGCTCACAAAATCAGAAAGTCACAAGACTAATATTACGTATTAATGAGCAGGTTGGATATTCAAGAATATGCACGTCATTAACCATATATTAATTCGAGACCAAAATAAAAAAGAGGAAGTATTTCAAACTGCAGCTTTTGTCAGTGTGAAATTATTCTATGCATGCATGCAATTATTCACTTCTTATCAGATTTGGCCAGGAAGCAGATACCAAAGAAACTGACAGTTTTGTCTGTCCAAATCAATTATATATATATATATATATATATATATATATATATATACCAAGTTAATATTTAGGATGAACTAGCATCCTATTGCAGAAGTACCCACCTCACCAAGGGAGCATTCACTATTCCTGATTATAGGGACCCCAAATGTACTATTCCTGGTTAAAGGGACTTGAACTTGTAGAGCCAGACCCACACATCCTAAATTGGGTAAAAGTACCTACAAAAATGTAAGCAAATTATAAGGCATAAGAGTGCATATTGAAAGGTGTGCTACATACAGAGTGCAGGGTTGAGGAGTGCTCTATGTACAGAGTGCAGGGTTCAGGGGTACTCTAGGTACAGAGTGCAGGGTTTAGGGGTGCGCTACATGCAGAGTGAAGGGTTTTGGGGTTTAGGGGTGCGCTACATGCAGAGTGAAGGGTTTTGGGGTGCGCTAGGTGCAGAGTGCAGGGGTGCGCTAGGTGCAGAGTGCAGGGATGTGCTAGGTGCAGAGTGCAGGGATGTGCTAGGTGCAGAGTGCAGAGGTGCGCTAGGTGCACCCCTGCATGTAGCGCACCCCTCAACCCTGCACTCCGCACATAGCGCACCACTGCACTCAGTATGTACGGCACCTTTCAACTATGCAGTCTTGTGCTTTATAGTTGCTTACATTTTTGTAGGCGCTTATACCCTACTTAGGCTGTGTGGGTCTGGCTCTACAAGTTCAAGTCCCTTTAACCAGGAATAGTACATTTGGGGTCTCTGTGACCTCAGGTTGCCTAACTACGACCCTGGAAACTCTATTTTTTTTTCATGTTTATGGCTCTGCCTCACCTGACTGCATGTCCTTGCTCTGCACCTAGCACACCCCTGAACTCTGCACCTAGCTCACCCCTGAACTCTGCATCTAGCGCACCCCTGAACTCTAAAGTTGGCCCTGCTTGTGGACATTGGGAAGAATATACATACATATATATACATATACATAGCTAATAAGATCAATAGTGTCAGTGGGAACTTATCTGAGAGGCAGAACATGGTCATTGCTCCAGGAACCCCTAGCAAGCTCTGAAGGAACCCTAAGACCCTGTCAAAAATAGCACTATTAAAACGCTCATAAAACGCTCTCCATGCATCTTAATGGACCCTTTCACACTGAGTCCTGCAAGCAGCATCTTTGGAGCAGCTTTTGGGCACTGAAAAAAATGCTCCAAAAACGCCCCTCTCCATCTAAATGAATTGAAAGCGCTGTAAAAATGCAATACCCTTTCACACTGAGGCACTGCAAAAACGCCCTAAAATGTTAGGGTCTTAGCGGTGCTTTACCAGCACATTGGGACTGCAGATGAGGCTTCGCTCGAAAAACACCCCAGTGTGAAAGGGGCCTTAGTGAGAAAACCTGGTCTATTTGCTCATTTGTTTTTCCCTGTAAACTCTGTGTTGCTGTTGTTTATCTCTGCTGCCAGTAGGTGTCACATCACTGATACCTCTATCAATAGTGTGTAATACTACAGGAAAGCAGAGTTATGAATGTTGCCTCTAACCAACCAGTAGGAGGGTTATTGCCACTGTTGCATGCTGGGGGATAGTATAAATGTACTAGGAGCAGTTGAGGCCTATGCATGTGCTTGAAGCAGAGGAGCCTGCCTGCTCAGAATGGTTTCTATTGCTGGAGGTCCTGGTCACAGGAAGCCTCACAGAGGACAGGGAAGGAAAAGTGATGGAGCGCCTGAGGTAACTTCCCCACTTGAGGTCCTATGGGGATGAATAATGAAGAGTCTGGCTGTTGCTGAGGAGATATGACCGCTATTAGAGACTGCTGCCACACCTAAGAAGGTACAGGTTGCTTAAAGAGTTAGTTCTCCTTCACCACAAAGCTGCCTATGCAGATAAGGGGCATCTGCTGGTAGGGTAGCGTTCAGTATGCTTTAGTATATACAGAATTTTTTTGGTTAAGATTCAAAGTGGTTTTAAACCCCAAAAACAAATATTCTTCAAAGTGATCAGTGGCAGAACTACCAGGGTCACACTTGCAACCGGGCCTTGGCGTTCCATCACTGTGGGGGGCCCTAAGACCCCTTTCACAGGCGGTTTAGCGATAAAAATAGCCTGAAGGCTTTCACACTAAAGCGGTGCGCTAGCAGGACCGCTCCCTGCTAGCCGCATCTTTGAAGCGGTGAAGGAGCGGGGTGTTTACTGCTCCTACACCACTCCTTCCCATTGAAATCAATGGGAAACCGTGGTAATACCGCCGGCAATGCGCCTCTGCTATTAAAGGGTTTGTAAAGGTCATTTTTTATTTTTTTCCTCAAATATCTTCCTTTACCTTAGTGCAGTCCTCCTTCACTTACCTCATCCTTCCATTTTTCTTTTAAATGTCCTTATTTCTTCTGAGAAATCCTCACTTCCTGTTCTTCTATCTGCAACTCCACACACTAATGCAAGGCTTTCTCCCTGGTGTGGAGAAAGCCTCTTGAGGGGGAGGGGGCGAGCAGGAGTGTCAGGACGCCCATTAACACACAGCTCCTTTTTCTATCTGCAAAGTAGAGAGTGTCCTGACTTGCCTGCTTGCCCCCTCCCCCCTCAAGAGGCTTTCTCCACACCAGGGAGATAGCTTCGTATTACGGTGGTGAGTTACAGACAGAAGAACAGGAAGTGAGAATTTCTCAGAAGAAATAAGGACATTTAAAAGCAAAATGGAAGGATGAGGTAAGTGAAGGAGGACTGCACTAAGGTAAAGGAAGCTATTTAGGGAAACATTTTTTTTACTTTACAACACCTTTTAACCCTTTTTCGGCCGCTAGCGGGGGTTTAACCTGCACTGCTAGCAGCCGAATATCGAGGTACAAACCATAGTATAGCGGTGCTAAAAAAAAAATAGTGCCGCCATGCCACCAGCACACCTCCTGCGCCCAGTGTGAAAGGGGCCTAAGGGTCCAGTCTGTGATTCCATGGCTGCAATTGTAAGCAGAGAGCATTCCCACTTACATCAGACCCCCCCCCCCTTTGGTTAGGGTTCCCAGAACAACCTTTACATCAGAGTTCCCCTTTACAGTAGAGTCCACAGAGCTCCCCCTTACAGTAAAATTCTGTGGACTCTGATGTAAGGGGGGTCAACAAACTGATGTAAGGGGGGCTCTGGGAACCCTGATTAAAGGGGAATTCTGAAAACTGAGTGTTTCCGAGTAGCTCTGAGTGTCACCCGTACCGCTGGCCAAATTCTGTACTACACACCGCAGAGGCTTGAATCCCGCTCGTTTTGTGAGACAACACTTGCAAACCGAGTCAGGTTTTTTTTTTTAAATAGCTTGCATTGCGAAACGCTTGTTAACCGCATTACTCGCAATCCAAGGTATTACTGTATATAGATCAGACCAAAATAAGGAGGAAAGAGGGACTTTGTTCCAAATCAGGGACGGTCCCTGGAAATCAGGGACAGTATGGAGCCATGCTGATGAGTTGGGGGCCTCCCTTGTCTCTGCATCACCCAGAAGGGCTGTTGTGTGCAGCACCTGGCTTCTGATTGGCTGTTGCTGCTATCAATCACAAGCTAAGGGCAAGCACACAGCAGGAGTAGGTGGGTGGTGATGAAATATGAATAAAGCATATCCCTCTAATTATGGGGGGTTAGCAATCTGTAGATCGCGGACAGGTGACTGGTAGATCTCGCTCTGGGTTTGCTGACTCTCCATCCCAGAGCATCAAGCAGAGAGCAATGCAGTGAAACCTCGGGTTGCAAAAAAGGCTCCATTCACATCTAGGCGTTTTGTCGCCTGAAGCCCTACGCTGCAGCAGCCTGTGATACGCTGGAGGGGCGAATTTACATTGTCGGCTATGGAGATGGTTCACATCTCTACGCCATACGCCTGAAGCCTGAAACAAGTCCCGGACCCTTTTTTTCAGAAGTGTTCGGCCATAGCCGACAGTGTAAAATTCTGCCCTCCAGCAAAAAAACAATAGGCGTTTTGTTGCTGCAAATCGCAGGGACAAAACGCCTATTGCATGTCACCTGAATACGCCGCTGCCGCCGACGCCTAGGTCTGAATGGAGCCTTACGCGGTTAACGAGCGTTTCACAATACAAGTTTTTTTTTTATTCTTTTTAAATCCTCTCTCGGTTTGCGAGTGTTCTGTCGCAAAATGAGCAAGATTCAAGCGAATTGGTGTGCAGTACCCCATTTGGCCAGTTTGAGCCGTTCGGAAATACTCCATTACCGAGCCTATTCGAGGGTTTCCAAGTTCAGCGGAGCTGTCCCCGTGTATTTCCGAGGCACTCCGGTGCCCCCCCCCCCACCTCTGGCCATATGCGGTATTGCATGCCATAGAAGTCAATGCAGAACAAATTATGTTTGTTTCCATTGATTTATATAGGGAAACTCGCTTTGGATTATGAGCATTCTCCTGAAACAGATTATGCTCGTAATCCAAGGTTCCACTGTACTTGTAAATTTGGAGCTGTAGTAGGGAGCAAGTGTCGCATATGCCAGGGCTTGACAAAATCCGGGCGTCTGGTCGCAATTGTGACAAGAAATAGTGACCTGGTGCCCAGGGAAGCTTAGGCCTCAATTAGAGCTGTTACTGATCAAAATTTTTGTGTTCGATTAATCTTTTTTTATCGACTAATTTTCGATTAATTATAATGCACATACAGATCCAACTACTTTTAGCTGATCTCCTTGCAGGCCGATTCCCAGTGCAGCTCCCAACCACTGGAAAAATGGAGAACAGGATACAAAAAACACACAAAGGCAGCGCTCGATGGGAATAGCATTAAACCTTTTATAGTCTTCAAGTAGGTAACCAAATAAATATTGCACTGGAGATAAAATCGATGTAGCTACATAAACTGTATAAATGGTGCGAGTAATACCAAACGGTAGCAAAAGCAGTCATAAAAACATGTAGCTAAGTATATAATACTGGTATAAAAATGTGTACAACGATACCACTGCTGAATCCAGATGAGGAGAGGTTAACATCAGTCCGTCGGCATGTAGATGTCCCAAGAAGGGAACTATCACAACTCCCAGTGGATGGTTGTAGAATCCCAGGTTGATAGAGGGAAGTGTAACAGCCCTTGCGTGTGGCAGATAGTAAGGTTCCACCGGCATGCAGATATGAAGGCACAACAAAGGAGCCCTTCAGATGGACACGGCAAGCCGCGCCGGTGTTTGTGACGTTACCGGATCTCCGACAGAACTCCCTGAAGGCCCAGAAGCCGGTGGAGAGGTGAGTACCAATCAAAAAAAATGAATTGATCAAAAAGATTTTGATCGATCAAAAAAATTAAAGATTAATCGATGAATTAAAAGTTAATTTGCACAGCCCTAATATATATATATATATATATTTTTCTTCTGACACCCAAGAGAATTAATTTGCGGTCATTTCAATACTTTTTGTTACACCGTATTTGCGCAGCGGCCTTACAAGCGCACTTTTTTTGGGGAAAAAAAATACACTTTTTTAATTAAAAAATAAGACAACAGTAAAGTTAGCCCAAGTGTTTTTTTTTTAATATTGTGAAAGATAATGTTACGCCGAGTAAATTGATACCCAACATGTCACGCTTCAAAATTGTGTCCGCTCGTGGCATGGCGACAAACTTTTACCCTTTAAAATCTCCATAGGCAACGGTTAAAAAATTCTACAGGTTGCATGTTTTGAGTTAGAGGAGGTCTAGAGCTAGAATTATTGCTCTCGCTCTACCGATTGCGGTGATACCTCACATGTGCGGTTTGAATTTACATATGCGGGCGCTACTCACGAATGCGTTTACATTTGCGTGCAAGCTCGGCGGGACGAGGTGCGTTTTCTGGCTCCTAACTTTTTTAGCTGGCTCCTAGATTCCAAGCAAGTTTGTCAAACCCTGGTATAAGCCAATGTCTCCTCTGTAGGGCTGCTTTCACACTGATGTGCTGCGCTTAGCCATAGACTTCTATTATATCCTGCTGTTTTACCACCCCCCAACTTTACGTGTGGGTGCCGCTGCTGAATGTAACTTGTACACATGATCAGATTTTCTGCGGACATTTGTCTGAAGGGCTTGGGCTAGGATCTTGTCTTGCATACAAACGGCAAAGAATTGTCGGCCAACAAACACCAAACTACGTGTTTTTTCAGCTCTTTAGCGCCACCCCTTGAGCAACTTCTGCTAATGTTGTGTTATGGTGAGCATTGCTTCTGAGCCGGACCCCCTTTTGCCTTCATTTTTCTATAGATTCAACAAGGTGTTGGAAACATTCCTCAGATTTTGCTCCATAGTGACATAATAGCATCACGCATTTGTTGCAGATCCACGATGAGAATCTCCTATTCAACCACATCCCAAAGTTGCTCTATTGAATGAGATCTGATGACTGTGGAGGCCATTGGAGTCCAGTGACCTCATTGTCCAGTGATGAGATGATTGGATCTTTCTGACATGGCGCATTATCCTGCTGGAAGGAGCCATCAGAAGAAGAGGGATGGACATGATCAGCAACAATACTCAGGTAGGCCGTGGTGTTTAAACGATGCTCAGTTGGTACTAAGGGGCCCAAAGTGTGCCAAGAAAATACCCCCCCCCCCCCCCACACACACACACACACACACACACCAGCAGCCTGAACCGGTGATACAAGGCAGAATGGATTCATGCTTTCATGTTTACACAAAATTCTGATCCGACCATCTGAATGTCACAGCTGAAATGGAGACTCATTAGACCCGGGAAAATTTCCAATCTTCTATTGTCCAATTTTGGTGATCCTGTGTGAATTGTAGCCTCAGTTACTGTTCTTAGCTGACAGGAGTGGCACCCAGTGTGGTCTTCTGCTGCTGTAGCCCATCTACTTCAAGGTCCGATGTGTTGTGTGCCCAGAGATGGTATTCTGCATACCTTGGTTGTAATCAGTGATTATTTTACTGTTGCCCTTCTATCATCTTGAACCAGTCTGCCCATTCTCCTCTTGACATCAAGGCATTTTTCTCCACACAACTGTTAAATCGATACAGTACCCTCAATTACAGTTCCTTAGCACTCACTGGATATTTTCTCTTTTTTTTTTTTGGACCATTGTCGGTAAACCTGAGAGCAGTAAACTACTGCGTGAAAATCCCAGTAGTTTAGCAATTTTTGAAATACTCAGACTGGCCCGTCTGACCAACAACCATGCCATGTTCAAAGTCGCTTAAATCCCCTTTCTTCCCCATTCTGATACTCTGAACTTTATCAAGTCTTCTTCACCACATCTAGATGCCTAAATGCATTGAGTTGCTGCCATGTGATTGGCTGATTAGCAATTCGTGTCACTATACAATTGAACAGGTGTACCTAATAAAGTGGCCAGTGAGTGTATGTGCGTACAAATTATTCTATTTCTTTAGAATGCCAAATATTTTAATAATGTACAGTGGAAACTCGGATTACGAACATAATCAGTTCCAAGAGAATGCTTGTAATCCAAAGCACTCGAATATCAAAGCGAGTTTCCCCATAGAAGTCAATGGAAACAAGGCTAATTTGTTCCGCATTGACTTTTATGGCATTCAATGTGGCCAGAGATGGGGGGGGGGGGGGGTGCCAGAGAGCCTCAGAAATACTCAGGGACAGCTCGGCTGATCTCGGAAACCCTTGGAACAGCTCAGAAACACCTGGGAGCTGAGTATTTCCGAGTGGTGGTGCAAACGGATCACCGTTGATCTGTGATCCGAACGGGTCACCCCCTTCAGAACGGCACACACTGTGATCCGCGGGTTGCCGCCGCCGCGGCCATAACATTAGGAGAGGCCGCGGCTTTGGCCTAGATCTGGAGCCGCAGCCATCTCGGTACACCTGGTGGCGGCCCTTGTCTCTGTTTACACCCACAGAGGAAGAGGAACCCGCATTCGTGGGACACACACACACCACTGGGAGTCATACTACTGGGGGGGGGGGGGTGTCTGTCTGTACTACCGGGGACCGGGGGGGGGTATCTGTCCGTACTACAAGGGGGGGGGGGGGGTGTCTGTCTGTACTGTGGGGGGGGAGGAGGGTGTCTGTCTGTACTACCGGGGGGTGGGGGGGGAGGAGGGTGTCTGTACTACCGGGGGGGGGGGGGGGGGGGAGGAGGAGGGTGTCTGTCTGTACTACCGGGGGGGGGGGGGGGGGGGGGGAGGAGGGTGTCTGTCTGTACTACCGGGGGGGGGGGAGGAGGGTGTCTGTCTGTACTACCTGGGGGGGGGGGGTGTCTGTCTGTACTACCGGGGGGTGGGGGGGGGAGGAGGGTGTCTGTACTACCGGGGGGGGGGGGGGGGGAGGAGGAGGAGGGTGTCTGTCTGTACTACCTGGGGGGGGGAGGAGGGTGTCTGTCTGTACTACCGGGGGGGGGGAGGAGGGTGTCTGTCTGTACTACCTGGGGGGGGGGGGGGGGGTGTCTGTCTGTACTACCGGGGGGGGTAGGAGGGTGTCTGTCTGTACTAACTGGGGTGGGGGGGTTTCTGTCTGTACTACCTGGGGGGGAGGGGTGTCTGTCTGTACTACTGGGGGGGGGGGGGAGGTGTCTGTCTGTACTACCTTGGGGGGGGTGTCTGTCTGTACTACCGGGGGGGGGGGGTGTCTGTACTGATACGGATATTTTTTTGCCAATCAGAAAAACGATTCGATCCGTGACTCTGATCCGAGGAACGATCTGAACTGTCAGTTTTTTGATCCGTTGCACCCCTATTTCCGAGTATTTCCAAAAGGCGCCAAACCGTTCCGAGTGTCACCAGCGCCCTCGCACCTCTGGCCAAATGCGGTACTGCACACCCCATTAGCTTTCATTCTGCTTGTTTTGTGAGACATCACTCACAAACTGAGTCAGGATTTTTTTTAAGTTGCTCGTCTTTCAAAACGCTTGTTTACTGCATAACTTGTAAAACCGAGATTCCACTGTAATCTTCTATTCAAGAGGGCTGTGATCTATGCAGATTTATGTATCATTTTACTGATCTAAATGCAGCATTTACTGACATTTACACACCTGGGTACAGGCCCATTGAAAGCAATGGGATGCATTAAGATCAGCAACAAAAAAACCTGAAGGCCTTGTTACCCATATACAAGAGCTCTTTGTGGAGTGTAGGGCAGGCCATTGAAATGAATGGGCTGCTCTATGTGTGACGCACAATAACACGCATGACGCCTGATATTGCAGGACAGTATAAATGGGACTTGCATACTTTCCTAATTAGCAGCGATTAACCACTAGAGGGAGCTCTGTATCAGCTTGAGCCTGGAGATAAAGATTGCTATTCTCCTCCCCTGGAAATGCTAACTGCCTGGCTGTCATGCTGACTCTTAAGGGCAGATAAATGTTGTGTCAGAAACGTAGCGGTCTCGTGTGCCTTGAGCTCTTGTAACACTGCGGTGATCAAAGCTGTGGGTCAGGTTTCCAGTGCACAGATACTGACGTGTTCAGGTCGTCACACACCTTCTGCTGGAAACCAACTGGGAACAATGAATTGGCCTCATGCAGACGTAAAACCTACACGATCTGCTGAGATATGGCTGGGGCAGCAGATTCACGCTTACCAAAACCAGAGGTTCTCATATAATCACTCCCACCACAGTTACCTACCTTCCAACATTGGAAAGAGGAATTGAATTGTGGGTGAGGCATGCGAAAATCTGGGGAAGACGGACTTGAATTATCTGTATAGGTAAAACTATTTTTTTGGGGAGGGGGTCAGAGAAGGAAGTTTAAACCCATGTCGGTGTATTTTTATTTCTGCCTGCGTCCCCTTTTGAGAAATTTCTCTTCACTTCCTGTCCTGGAGATTCCACAGGAAGTGAGAAGAAATATCTACAAATGAAGGGAGTGTTGCAATCTGCAGGGCTTGGTTGTGTATCGGGAGCTTCTATTAGAACTTCTGTCATGGTAACGGTCAACATGTAAAAGCCGGTACAGACCCGTATATGTATTCTACCAAGTAACCGTGCCACGGGAGGTTCCACCATAAGACCCTAATGATGATGATGATGATATGGGATTTAGTTATGCAACAATTCGGTGGACAAATGTCACACGCATTCACCCAGTCGTACCAAATTGGTCCTGTATTTTGTGTAAGCACTTGAGAAAAAAGTTTTGTTGTAAAATTTTACAAATAAGTAATTTTTCTTCTTCAATGATGCACGCTGATGAGACTGCACTGGCAAGGAGGCAATGATGTGAACTGATGGGCACTGACGAGGCTGTGCAGATGGGCACTGACGAGGAGGCAATGATGTGAACAGATGGGCACTGATGAGGCTGCACTGATGGGCACTGACAAGGAGGCAATGATGTGAACTGATGGGCACTGACGAGGCTGTGCAGATGGGCACTGACGAGGAGGCAATGATGTGAACTGATGGGCACTGATGAGGCTGCACTGATGGGCACTGACAAGGAGGCAATGATGTAAACTGATGGGCACTGACGAGGCTGCACTGATGGGCACTGACGAGACTGTGCAGATGGGCACTGACGAGGAGGCAATGATGTGAACAGATGGGCACTGATGAGGCTGCACTGATGGGCACTGACAAGGAGGCAATGATGTAAACTGATGGGCACTGACGAGGCTGCACTGATGGGCACTGACGAGACTGTGCAGATGGGCACTGACGAGGAGGCAATGATGTGAACAGATGGGCACTGATGAGGCTGCACTGATGGGCACTGACAAGGAGGCAATGATGTAAACTGATGGGCACTGACGAGGTTGTACAGATGGGCACTGACGAGGAGGCAATGATGTGAACTGATGAGCATTGACAAGGCTGTAAGGATGGGCACTGATGAGGAGGCAATAATGTGAACTGATGGGCACTGACGAGGCTGCACAGATGGGCACTGACAAGGAGGCAATGATGTGAACTGATAGGCATTGACAAGGCTGTAAGGATGGGCACTGATAAGATTGCACTGATGGGCAATGATGTGAACTGATGGGCATTGACGAGGCTGCACTGATAACCTGCACTGATGGTTACTGATGAGGCTGCACTGATGGGCATTGATGAGGTGGCACTGATGTGGCTGCACTGATGAGGTGGCACTGATGTGGCTGCACTGATGTGAACTGATGTGGCTGCACTGATGAGGTGGCACTGGTGGGCACTGATAAGCTGCACTTATGGGTACTACTGAGTGGCACTGATAGGCAGCACTAGAGCTGCACAATTCTGGCCAAAATGAGAATCGCAATTCTCTCACGATTCTTCCTTTCTTTTGATGGCTGTAGCTTCAGCAGAGCAGAGAGAATTCTCTGCATAGAAAGATCAAGAAATACTTTGTCAAGATCGCAACGGGAAAAAATTGCGATTAATGATTTTTGGCGATTAATCATGCAGCTCTAGGCAGCACTGATAACCTGCACTGGTGAGGCTGCACTGATGGGCACTGGTGAGGCGGCACTGATGAGCACTGATGAGCTCTGGTGAGGCGGCACTGATGAGCTCTGGTGAGGCGGCACTGATGAGCTCTGGTGAGGCGGCACTGATGAGCTGCACTGATGGGGTTGTACTAATAATCAGGGCACTGATTATCAGTGTAAATGTTGTACTCACTGTGCCCTCACTGTGCCCTATCAGATCAGCTCTTCGCTGTCTCTATGTGCGGAAAGGAAATGCGGACAACCAGCAAGACAGTTTGCATGTGACCAGCTGTGATTGGACACAGCTGATCACTGCTGTGATTGGCCCTTTTCCCCTGATCTGTTATTCAATCACAGACACTTTCTGATACGTGCCCCAGAAGTGTGTCCTTGGGAGGACGTCCTCCAAGAAACAGAGAACCTCGCTGTAGCACGATGCACAAATTGTTACTATGTTTATTTCCTGTGGTCGTCGGTGCGATCTAGTGGCCATAATGCAGTATTCTGATTAAGGTATTTAAAAAAAAAAAACACCAGATTATGGGCACTAGATGGAGCTGATGATCATGGGAAATAAACCTATTAGGCAAAATTTGCTGCGCAAATGTTTGCGATGTTCGTCCAGCGTTTTTTTTATTATTATTAACCACTTGCTTACTGGGCACATAAACCCCCTTCGTGCCCAGGCGAAATTTCAGCTTCTGGCACTGCGTCGCTTTAACTGACAATTGCGCGGTCGTGCGACGTGGCACCCAAACAAAATTGGCGTCCTTTTTTTAGAGCTTTCTTTTGGTGGTATTTGATCGCCCGTGCGGTTTTTATTTTTTGCGTTATAATGAAAAAAAGAGCGACAATTTAAAAATATATATATATATATTTTTTACTTGTTGCTATAATAAATATCCCATTTTTTTTTTATATATTTTTTTTTTTTCTCAGTTAAGGCCGATACGTATTCTTCTACGTATTTTTGTAAAAAAAAAAAAATCACAATAAGTGACTGCTTTGCGCAAAAGTTATAGCACCTACAAAATAGGGGACATAATTATGATTTTTTTTTTAATATTTTTTTTTTTTACTAGTAATGGCGGCGATCTGCGATTTTTATTGGGACTGCGATATTGCGACGGACACATCGGACACTTTTGACACATTTTTGGCGCCATTCACATTTATACAGCGACCAGTGCTATAAAAATGCACTAATTACTGTATAAATGTGACTGGCATTGAAGGGGTTAACACTAGGGGGTGAGGAAGGGGTTAAATGTATTGCCTGGGTGTGTTCTAACTGTGTGGGGGGAGGGGGGTGACTGGGGGAGGTGATCGATGCTGTCTCCCTATGTACAAGAGAAACAGCATCTGTCACCTCTCACTGACAGGACGTGGAGCTCTGTGTTTACACTCAGAGCTCCACGTCCCTGCTCTCTCACCGACGATCGCGTGTACCTGACGGACATCGCGGCTGCCGGGTACACGCATCGGATCCTCGGTGATGCGTCGGGACTGTTTTTGTGGCGCGCGCGGGGAATTACAAGCAAATCACGTCCAAAGACGTGACCCCGGCGCCTCAGGTCCGCGCTGTTCACGTATTCTGTCAATAGCGCGGACCTGAAGTGGTTAATAGACCCCTCTGTGACAGATTAAACCATGTAAAATGTAATGATTTCCAGAAAAAGTCCCATAGTTTGCTTGCTTGTCCTGTAGACTCAGAACACATGGAGGACTACATTGAAGGGGTCCCTCCATTTGAAATGGTCCTGGATCAATGGGGTTGATTAATCCAGCTGGCAGGTACCAAAAAAACTGCAATATCAGTATTGATTGGACTGCCTCATTTGTGTATTGCTGTCCATTTTTTTTTATGCTAATTCCACACCAAGGTGCTATTTTAGCTTTACATGGCTACAAGCTGGGCAAATTGCATAAAGTGACCCTGTCACCAATTTATAAATGGGGGAAAAAAATAAATAAAAATAAGAGCATTGACATTTACCTGTCCCGCCACTGATATATTATAATATATATATATATATATATATGAATCTGTTATTGTTGCCGGCCCCTGCTGCCGACTATTCAGATGGCCAGACGGTGAGCGCCGGCTAGCAGCTGGTTGGGTGTGCAGAAGTGCCTATCAGAGCCAGCGGCTCATGGAGGGACGTGGAAGGAGGATAGCTGACCCCCAGAAAGGTAAGTGCCAGGTGGGGGGCATTATAAAGGGCACAGTGGCAAAAATTGGCACAGTGGCTGTGTTTGATGGCATGGCACAGTGGTAACAATTGATGGCACAGTGGCTGCGTTTGGCACAGTGGTGACAATTGATGGCACAGTGGCTGCGTTTGATGGCATGGCACAGTGGTGACAATTGATGGCACAGTGGCTGCGTTTGATGGCATGGCACAGTGGCTGCGTTTGATAGCATGGCACAGTGGTGACAATTGATGGCACAGTGGCTGCCTTTGATGGCATGGCACAGTGGTGACAATTGATGGCATGGCACAGTGGCTTGCATTTGATGGGCCCAGTGGCTTGCATTTGATGGGCACAGTAAAGCTGCAATTGTTTTTTCCGTTTGCGCCCCCCCAAACATTTTTGAGCACCAGCCGCTACTGGTGGCAACCCTAGTAGGGGGGCTGATTTGCACTGGGGGAGGGAGAAGTTATGGTTAGGGGAAAAGCATGCAGATCAGTGCTATTTCGCCGTCGTATCGGAACTGCAAATTTAAAAATGGCACTCGGGGCGTTCCCGCTGATTAACGCCGAGAATATGTTAATCAGCGAGAGACGGAAATTCACGATCGTACGCGGGCCCGACGCAGTGACTTTCTGACGTTTCTGTAAGCGATACGCGGTGTAAAGAAAAACATGCCCCCTAGGTGGAGTATCCTATGTTAAGTATGGCCGTCGTCATCGCGTCGAATTTAAAAATTTTCGCGTTGTTTGCGTAAAACGTCCGTGAATGGGGATTGACGTCATTGACGTTCACTGACAGAATTTGGAGCATGCGCACTGACAGTCGACGCATTCGCAGTACGTTCGCCGCGGGATCGCGCCTAGTTTAATACACGCCCCCCTACCCGCCCAATTTGAATTCCGCCGGCTCATTTTCGCTACGCCGCCGCAACTTTAGGAGCAAGTGCTTTGTGAATAACAGTACTTGCTCCTAAAGTTTCGGCGGAGTAACGTAAATGACTAACGTTACTCCGAAATAAAGAACCGCTGTTCTACCTGAATCTGGCCCATAATACACAATGGGGGGGGGGGGGGCAATTTGGCATGTTCGCCCTGGGCTCTAGATGACCTTGTCCCGGCACTGGCTGCATTAATCATTTATGGAAAGGAAAAACACTGCAAGTAATCATTAAATATTTACATTTTATTATGCTTTTGCATTTTTTTTAAGTAGGTGACAGGGTCTCTTTAAATATTGCGCACTAAAAGGTGTCCTTCTTTCCCACCCCAGAAGACTTACAGGTAGAGAAATAGACTGCCGTAAAAATAGGTTTAATGACAATATCATATAAGGATTCTTCTCTAATTCCACCCTGATGGCTGTAAATACACAAGTCACCAGAGTCAGACAAAGCAGTCATGTAAGACAGCCACTACTGCACAGGCTGCAATTATAGGGCATTATATCATGGAAATGACCCCCTATGGTTCAGATCTTCTGGATAAACCTGGAGCTATTTAGTATGGAAAAACCTGAGCCTACTCCCAGCCTCGTCTTGCCAGCCCATCCATGGCTGCAGAGTGCCTATTGAACATTAGCAGGGACACCCTGAAGACAGCTTCCTTTGTGTGAACGGTGGTGCGGCCTATGCGTCCTCCCTACACTGACACAGGAACAAGCTACAAGCCAACTTACCCAGATAAAATAGGCATTTAACCCCCTCGGAACAAGCAGGTAGGTGGTGAAAACGCCAACATTCTGCAATCTTGTATTGCTTCCCTTGCCTACATCATTTTTCTGAGCACTTTATTTGCATGAACATCTGCAAAGTGAATGGGATTTTGCAGAAACATGCTACAGGATTGCCATGTAGTATCATCATTAATGTAGGAGCATGTTTACAGCATGGACTATGTAGAACTTGCAGAGAAATGGGGTCTTTTGGGTTCTTTTTTTATTATTATTTTACTAAAATGCAGGAACTCCCAACCCCCCCATTAGGAGTGCTTACAGGATATACTGTGATTGTTCTCAGAGCTGGGGGCTTTGTTGTGCATATGGACGGCAGAGATAAATGCTGCAGGGATGTGCTGTGTGTAATGTATCAGAGATATACAGTACATAATATCAATCGTCTTCGCGATTTCTTGGCTGCCGAGATTGTGGTCACCCAGCTCCGAGTATTCACATACAGGATTATTTTATAAAGATTTCAATAAGAAAGGACATTTTACTGTGATCTAGGCATGCAACATTTTAAAATATTTTCCATGGACACCGTTCTGCTGCCTTGGTATATCCGAGCTTCTCGGTCATGTGATCTACTAAATTGGATCCTTTCTCTTCATTTTTTTTTTTTTTCGAGACTTGGGATTAGGAAAGGGGTTTGAGGATTGGTTTGGGTGTCTTAAAATGGCTGGCCCCAAAATGTGCTTTTCTTTTTAATAAATGGGCATGACCTACCTAAATATGGATTAGTTGGGGAAGGTGTTTGAGAATTGGTTTAGGTGTCCAGTAATTATGGCTGGCTCCAAAATGGGCTTTTCTTTTTATTAAATGGGCATGATCTACCTAAATATGGTTGAGTTGTGGAGGGGGTTTGAGGGTTGGTTTAAGTGTCACAATGTTATGACTGGCCTCAAAATGGGCATGATCTACCTAAATATGGTTGAGTTAGGAAAGGGGTTTAAAAATTGGTTTGGGTGGCCCAAATTTATGGCTGGCTCCAAAATAGGACATTTATTTTTAATAAATGGGCATGACCTACCTAAATATGGTTTAGTTGGGGAAGGTGTTTGAGAATTTGTTTAGGTGTCCAGTAATTATGGCTGGCTCCAAAATGGGCTTTTCTTTTTATTAAATGGGCATGACCTACCTAAATTATGTTGTGTTGGAGAATGGGTTTGAGGATTAGTTTAAGTGTCCCAATTTTATGGCTGGCCTCAAAATTGGTGTGATCTACCTAAATATGGTTGAGTTAGGAAAGGGGTTTGAGGTTTGGTTTGGGTGGCCCAAATTTATGGCTGGCCCCAAAATAGGCTTTTCTTTTTATTAAATGGGCATGACCTACCTAAATATGGTTGAGTTAGAGGATGGGTTTAAGAATTGGCTTAGGTTGTCTAGTAATTATGGCTGGCTCCAAAAAAAAAATATTTTTAATAAATGGGCATGACCTACCTAAATATGGTTGAGTTTGAGGATTGGTTTAGTGTCCCAATTTTATATCTGGCTTCAAAATGGGCGTGATCTACCTAAATATGTTTGAAAGGGGTTTGAGTTTTGGTTTGGGTGGCCCAAATCTATGGCTGGCCCCAAAATGGGCTTTTCTTTTTATTAATTGGGCATGACCTACCTAAATATGGTGGAGTTAAGAAAGGTGTTTGAGGATTGGTTTATGTGTCCAGTAATTATGGCTGGCTCCAAAAAGGTCATGCCCATTTATTAAAAAGAAATGCCCATTTTGGAGCCAGCCATAATTACTGGGCACATAAACCAATCCTCAAACATCTTTCTCAACTCCACCATATTTAGGTAGGTCATGCCCATTTATTAAAAAGAAATGCCCAATCTAAATATGGTAGAGAAATGGGTTTGGGGATACCAACTTTTTTTGACTGGCCCTAAAACCAGTATTTATTTTTAATGAATGGGCATGACCTATACTAATATATATGGTTGAGTTGGGGGAGGTGTTTGAGGATTGGTTTAGGTGTCCGGTACTTATGGCTGGCCTCAAAATAGGCATAACCTACCTAAATATGGTTGAGTTGGGGAAAGGGTTTCAGGTGTGCCAATTCTATAGCTGGCCTCAAAATGGACGTGAACTACCTAATTATGTTGTAGTTAGGAAAGGGGTTTGAGGATTGGTTTAGGTGTCCCAAATTTATGGCTGGCCTCAAAATGGGTCTGACCTACCTAAAATATGGTTGAGTTGGGGAAGGGGTTTGAGGATAAGTTTGGGTGTCCCAAATTTATGGCTGACCCCAAAACCAGCATTTATTTTTAATAATTGGGCATGACCTACCTAAATAGGGTCATGGGTTGGCCCCAAAATACTTCTCGTATAAAAGAACAAATATCCATACTCACTTCCCTGCTGCAGCATCACACGTCGGCTATAAGACTGAGAACTGTGGGATCACATGACCGCTGATTGCTCAGTTCTCTGTCTGCTCCAAGTAGAGAGCAATAACTGTCAGTCACCACTCTCTGCTCCTCCAGTGTAGTGCAGAGGTGGGGATGGATTCAGCTAGCTTCAACGCTCAACTGTGTGCTGAAAGGCAGAGCCAGCTGTCAATCAGACAGCAGGGTGGATCCCAACAATTCTGACGGTGGCTCTGTCCTGTCAGTGGCTATTGCCTAGTATCAGCTATCAGCTGACTCGCATGAGGACAAATCTAAATGTACTCCTGTAACCCACAAGAGAAGTATGGCCAAAAAAAGCTTCATCCCTGTTGAAATCAATTGGCTTCCGACTATAAAGCATGTTGCAATATTTTTGCTGCAATGCACCCCCAATGCACTATGGTGCATTTCCATGAGTTGCAGTGAGTTCCAATCTGTGCACATTGCCTTGGGGTGCTATTCAAAATAAATGGCACTCCAGGGTGTCAACCCATTTCACAAACCATGCGGTAATGCATGCATTGCTGCTACACATAGATGTAAATCACCCTTTACTCACAGCTTAGTGAGCTAAATATTGGTAAATGTAAGCATACGCAAGACTTTGTCTATGTGTACATAGTATTGGATTAACTGTGGGTATAGAATTGGGGATATGGGATTGTACGATTTATTTAATGTTTTTATGGTTGAACTAGATGGTCTTTTTTCAACCTGACTAACTATGTAACTACTATATCTATATATATAGATATATAGATATATATATATATATATATATATATATATATATATATATATAGATATATATATATATATATATATAAGTGTGCAAAACGGTAATTTCTCCGGGGACTTTGGGGACCTGTGTCGGTCGTAGGTCCTCTCTTCCTCTACAAGTTTGTTGTCTGAGCAGGGCTGGTGCAAGGATTGACACCCTAGGCAAAACCTAATTTTTCCGCCCCCCCCCCCTTTGCTCCACCCCCTTTTCCCTGGCCATGTAAACTCCACCTTTTTAATGAAGCATCCATCAAATGCAGCCTCACCAGTGCCCATCAATGAATGTTTGCTTGGAGTTGGGACACAGACACATTCATTCCCCGCCGTTGCACCTCTGACACTATGTGTGAATGGAGCGGCGGCTCCCTGCCGATGCTGACTCTTAGTTGATTTCTGCAGAGAGAAGAGAGTAGGAACCCCAGTGGCTGGGCGCCCCCTAGGCAGCAGGGCGCCCTAGGCGGCTGCCTAGTTTTCCTAGTGGTAGCACCGGCCCTGTGTCTGAGGAACCTATGACTGGGGAGCACCAATTTTTGATTTATTTTTTCAAAGCCGGGCACCCATGTTAAACGTCAGTCTAGTCATGGACACAGTGAGGCATGGGCACAGTGAGGCATGCACATAGACACAATGAGGCATGCAAGATGGACACCCTAGGCTTATACTCGAGTCAATACTTTTCCAGGTTTTTGTGGTAAAATTAGGTGCCTCGGCTTATATTCGGGTCAGCTTATACTTGAGTATATACGGTATATTGGCGATATTGCACATAGTGATCAGTCAGAATCTTTTTAACAAGGGGAAATTGGATGCATTGCTATGGGCAACTACTGTTTATTTGTTTTTTTTTTCCCCAGTCCTGTTTCAATAAAAAGCACTTGTGACAGAACTTAATTTTTTTAGCCCTGTACACACGATCGAATATCTGATGGAATCTAATCCGATGGATTTTTTCGTCGGATATCCGATGAAGCTGACTTTCATCAGTCTAGCCTACACACCATCGGTCAAAAATCCGACAGTGTCCAATGCGGTGACGTAAAACACCATGACGTGCTGAGAATAATGAAGTTTAATGCTTCCGAGCATGCGCCGACTTGATTCTGAGGATGCTTGGATTTTTGACCGATGGACTTCCACACAGACGATCATTTGTTATCCATAGGAAAATTTTAAAACATGTTCTATTTTCTTTCACCGATGGGAAAACAAACCGATGGGGGCCACACATGATCGGTTTGTCCAATGAAAGCGGTACATCGGTCTGTTTTCATCAGACAAACCGATCGTGTGTACAGGGCTTTAATGTTCTGTTTGTAAAATGCAAAATTAAAATTTGTGACCAAGAAAAATAAAATTTTTATAATTTTTTTTTTTTTTTTTTTTTTGCCATTGTAAAAACAAAACAAAATGTATGCAAAATGAATATCCCATTTGCAAATAAGGAATTGAGATCGGTAGAGCCCCATATGCGCCCTTTTGTGTATATTGAATGTACATATATTTTCCCTTTTCTTTAGCATCCTCTTATATTCACATTTTATCTCTTTGTATCTGTTAAATAAATAAGAGGCCCTGTAAGTGTGACAAGCCAGCAGCGGCCTGCTTTGTTCTGTCTCCTTACAAATGTCATTCTCTTTTATTAGCTGAGCAAATGAAATGGTTAAACCTGTATGTGGATAAGGAGGGGTGGTGGGGGGTGTATAATGCAGAAATATTAGAAGAATTAGGCGAGCCGAGGCCTATGATTTTGGGACTAATGGTTTGCATTCTAGGGTTGGCATCTCCCTTTTTTTACGCAGGGTCCAGATCCGGCTGGAACTGGTTTAAGGCAGCTTAGCTCATGAACAATGCGGTCGGTGACTGAGCTTCCTACGGTGGGACATCGCAGAAGACATTGCAAGGAGGTCTCATCCTCAGTCAGTGTGCAATCCCCATAAGACACACAGCACTGGTATGTGACATCGGCAATAAACACACATGTTGTTAGGTGTGTACATACATCTGCCGGGGAGGGGGAAACATTTGCATTTGCAATTAAAAGAAAAAAAAAAAAAACACAGATTTCTATGAGGTTTGCAGGATTCAGTGGAATTTTCCAGGACACAAGCTGCAATTTTTTTTACGCAGGTAAAACAAAAAACACCCCCCCCCCCCCAAAAAAAAAATCGGAAATGGAACGCGAGGTAGATAACCGTAATGTAAATTTGCACTTTGCATGTTCTGTAATATTCTTTGCATGCCATTGTTTGTAGTTTGCATTTGTCTATTTAAAAGGCCGGCGGGCTTATTATAACAGAACGCAATGAGGATCTGCATTGTGCAGTAAATGTCATGCAGCCAATCAAGAACAAATATTGCACGTCGGTTACTATGGGTTACTGCACATCGCTGTCCTCATTAAATAAGCCTAGTTGTGGCAAATGCTTTATTATTATTATACAGAATTTATATTGTGCCAGCAGTTTAAGCAGCGCTTTACAATACAAAGGGGAGAAAATACAGTTATAGTACAAGAAGATTAAAGTGGATGTAAACCTGAATATTTTTTTTTTTTTTTTTGATGTCACAATGTACAGTATAAGATTTCCTAACATCTGTGCCCAGTCTTGCCACACAGAGTTAATCCAGCTCTGAGCAATCCTCTTTCATTGTTCAGTGAAATAAAACGGACTTACAGAGAAAAACCTTAGTCCGTTCCGCCTCCTTGCTGTGAGTGACAGGTTATTTACATATGTCATGCACCAGCCTGGAGACAGGCATTATTTTTTAATTCCCACCCCCACTCCTTTTCTGAAGTCATGTGGTTACTTTTCTGGATTTTGACTGGATGTTAGTGATTGTAGCAGAATTTAGTGTAAGAAATACATAGGAAAAAATGCATGTTGACAAGGGGAGTGCAGAGGAGGGCGGGGAGTCAACTGACATCACGACTCCACCTACAAAGCTCCAGATAACACACTCACCCACAGAATCTGCAGTTTTTGAGTTCTTATAACAGACAGAGGGGAGACATTTGACAGGTAAGGATACATGCAGGAGGCATCTATATCCTTATAGATCAGCACTATGGCAGTAGTTTAGAAAGGATGAGAGTGGGTTTACATCCACTTTAAGAGGGCCGCACTCAAAAGAGCTTACAATCTAGCAGCTGGTAAAATTCTTTTATGTGATTCAGTTCTTATTCATGTATTGGAAATGTGTTATACCTCTTAGCCAATGGATCCATACTTGAAGGTCAAAGGTCCAAGGATGTGATTGGTCATCTCCTGTCATAATGTTAACATATTCATTAATATTGTCTTTTTCTTATTTTTTTTCACCTAGACTATTTCATTCAATCTAATGAATTTGTGATTTCTGCTGTATATAGTGAAGGATACTTAAAAATGCATGCATGCAGTAAATGCTGCCGGTCACAGCTTATCATGGCAGATCTGAAGTCGAATAAAGAACATGATTTCATATAAGGCTGTACCGTGGACAGCAGATAACCATTGCTGTTTCTTTTCTACATATTTTCCTTAGGAATTAGGTTTGTGCTAATCCCAGGAGTATTTGCATTCACTCACTGATGGGTACCCCACTACGTCTGCTGGCAGTTGGCTCCAGACATCTACTACTCTAAAATAATGAAGGCTCTATACACACAGACTTTGGACAAAGAACTATCTGATTCAGATATCGGTGGTGTCCCTAATGGTGGGATACCCCCTGAGGGCATGGTTTAAATTAACTGGATGACAGCATCTAAAGACCCGTACACACAATCCAATTTTATGACAATAATTGTCTGATGGACGTGTTGTCGGATGATCCGACCGTGTGTATGCTCCATCAGACAATTGTTGGCTGAATTAACAACAACAAATGTTGGCTGTTCATGCTCACCAACTGTCTGGCAATAAATCTGTTACGTCGGATTATCCGATCGTGTGTACACAAATCCGTCCAACTAAAATCCAAAGTACAAACACGCATGCTCGGAACCAATGCTAAACATCAGACAACAATAGCTAAATTTGCCCAAAGGGTGCCGGTATAGAGCTGAAAAAACACATGGTTTAGTGAATGTTGGCTGAAATTGTTGGGCCGTGTGTATGCAGAACAAGTTCACGGCCAACGCCCTTCGGAGCAAAATCCACAGTCTGGTCTGACGGATATCCGATCGTGTGTACGAGGCTTTAGGGCTCATGCAGACTGCAGGTCAAAGGAGCTCAAAGAAGGGGCTCCTACAGGCTTTTGAGCTCTACCTAGAAAATCCCCTCCATGCTAGCCAATGTGTCCATGCACACTAGGGCGTTTTAAGACAAATGCCCCTACAGGCAGACCCCTCCCCCCCCCCATCAAACGCACGTTTTTGAGAGGAGCTAGTGCCCCAACGAGCTCAAATTAAGCTCCAAAACGTGTGAAAACGTTTGTTCTAGCTTTTAGTTTCGTTTATACAGAGGTTAAGAAAATACTTTCTAGGAGGGTTTTTGAAAAATTACGCTTATGCCCGTCCCCGCATGGCAAGGTGTAACCCTGGACTCTGAGCTATACCTTTCGACCCCACATCCAAACACTTTCCAAATCTTGCCGTTTTAACCTCCGCAAAATCTCCAAAATACGCCCCTTCCTAACCAATGATGCCACAAAACTCCTAGTTCGCTCCCTGGTCATCTCTCGCCTCGACTACTGCAACTCCCTCCTCATGGGATAACCTTTACCCAGGCTATCCCCCCCTTCAGTCCATCATGAATGCTGCTGCCAGGCTCATCCACCTTACCAACCGATCAAGCCTCGTACACACGTACGGGTTTCCCAGAGGACTTGTTGTCAACAGGAAACCCGAGCAGAAAACCGAGAACCTGCTTGGTAACTTTTTTTTTTCCCCCTACACACGCCTGGGTTTCCCGACAGGAAAACTGGCATGAGAGCTTTGGTCGGGAATCACGGGCGTGGGCGTGTGTATGTTCCATCGCAATATTTTCCATAGGAAAACTGCCAGGTTAAAAACTGCTGGAAATCCCAGCAGGAAAAAAGAGAGCTGGTTCTCCTTTTTTCTTTTTTTTTTTTTTGGTTGTTTTCCTATCAGGAAAACTGCGGTGGAGCATACACATGGCCGGTCGTGTGCACGAGGCTTTAGTGTCTGCTACCCCTCTCTGTCAATCGCTTCATTGGCTTCCACTCGCCCAACAAATTCTAATAACAACTTACAAAGCCACAACTCGGCCCCCAGCTACATCACTAACCTAGTCAGAAAACACCAGCCCATTCCCGTTGTTCCTCCCAAGACCTCCTGCTCTCTCGTTCGCTTATCTACTCCCATGCTCTCCTTCAGGACTTTTCCCAAGCCTCTCCCATCCTCTGAAACTCCCTACCCCAATCTGTCCGACTATCTCCCTCTATGCTTGCTTTTATACATTTCCTGACAACCCTTCTTTTTTTAGAGAAGCCCTTTTCGGCCCCCACCTTACAATTGTACTTTTACTTTCTCCATCAGATCATCCCCCCACAGCTATTACCTTTTTTGTATGACTTGACCCTCCCCTCCTAGATTGTAAGCTCTAACGAACAGAGCAATCTGGATTCCTCCTGTTTCGAATTATTTCATAACTCTACTGTCTGCCCTCATGTTGTAAAGCGCTGCGTAAACTGTTGGCACTATACAAATCCTGTATAATAATAACAATTTGAAAAAGCTCTAGAAAGAACACAAAAAAATAAAAAGCTACTTCAAGTTTTTTAGGCAGAAGTAAAAGATTAAACGTCTGTAAAAAGCCGCATTGGCTGGGACTGGTAGCTTGCAATCGTTAACTTTGGTGTTAAGCCAGAGTGTACTATGCTAGCCTTTGTGCACTGGGGGGCATTCGCCCAAAAGGAAGAGGCACCCAATTCCCACAGTAGGCTAGGTGCACACTTGCACATTGGCTTCCTCATTTGTTTTCGCCATTTTTATAAGCATTTTGTGGGCATAACCATTTTCGTTTAGGTCAATTAAAAGCAGGTTACTGGGAGCAGATTATTGTTTCGCATGAAAACGCAGTTGCCCCCATTAAGGTTTCTAAGCCCAAACTAAGAATCTCATGCACTCTTTTGGCGTGTCAAGCGCCAGCATATTACTCTAATGTGAATAGGCCCCATCAATAAAATGAAAATCTGCTGTCGAGCATTGGAGCGCTTTGGGAAATGCACTTCAGGTATGCGTATATGGAACTTATGGGTACGTAAACCTTTGCGCAGCATTGCGTACATTTGATGCATAGCAAGCTCACTTTAATTGCATTCTTATTCTGCACACTAATTGTATACACAGGATGCATCCAACAATGGCGCATAAGAGTAGTAGTTATGGCATGTTAAATGGACACCCCCATCTGGCATGCATATTATCACATGAATGTGCCCATACCTTGAATCCAGTCTGGCACAGCCAATAACGTTGGAATCTGTCCGTTAATGCGCCTACTGTACATTCACAGCCCCGATGAACGTGCCGCAAGGTAGATTACTCGCCGCATCCAGGTATGCATCTGCTAAATATGGTTTATTGCACCATACAATAGCAATTTTGATCTGGAACTTAAAACGTGTAGCCTGATATTTTGCTATTGTTTGCAAAATAGATGAAATGGGATTCTGTATCGACTCGTATCAGCATTGTGTCCAATTTCACAGTTGCACAGATGGAATGAAAGGCAAAGCTAGGTGCGGGGAAAAAAAAGGACACGCATTCATGTGAGCCTGTGAATCTTGTCTTTAAGCTGGAGGCCTGGGAGAGAGGAGAGGGAGAGCGTGGCAGTGCAGGGCGAGACACAGGAGGCAGCTGTAATGAATGAGCAGAGGACTGAAAACAAAGCCTTCCAGAATGGACTTCTACTAAACACATTCCGCCTTGGAGTCATCTCTTGTTACTTCCTTCTACAGGAAATCAGCAGCCTTGCTTGACGCTAAAAAAAAAACACGGCCCCAGCCCCACAGCTGCCTTTGTCACATCTCCAATCAAGAGAGGAAAAATAATAATAAAATGGAGGACAATAGTGAAAAGATGCCCAGTGAATGACTGTGAAAAGTGGGCTCCTCAGAGAACACAAGAAGGCCCAGAAAGCCTTGGGGGAAGGTTGGACCTGGGTAAGTGGTGAACAAGGCACAACATGTTTACCAGCTTGTCTTTGCTGCGATGAATCCTGACTTGCAGTTTTGTAGCTGCAGCATACAGATTGCTGTTGATGACCATTTTTGATTCGGGTTTGCGTTTAAATTCCTGCACTGCGCACTTGGATCCACTGGAGCGTTCATCTCTGGCGCAGTTGGGCATGCGCTCGGTGAAAGGCTTGTACCTTTTCCATGGAGATTGGTGGCTCTTTGATCGCAGAGGTTTTTCATCATGTTACATCTGTGAACGATAAAGAGCCCTGAGGTATTAGTTATTGCTCGCAAATGCATGTTTACAGTAGACAATTATTTCACGCAAGGTCCAAAATTGGGCTTGTGTATATGGGATGGTTGTCAACATTCCTGAAAAAATTGGGAGGCCAGGTTGGACCATTCGGCCTAAGACAGAAACTTGTATGCAACCTGCTTGGTGGGACTTTCAGTGGTGCATGAGGTGGTCTGGGACAAGTATTGGAGTATGGGGTGGGGGGGCAATTTATGTCCTGAAAGATGGCCACTTGGCAACTTTGATAGTGGTATCTAGGGATGAGTTCCGGCGTGTTCGCACACTCCACGTGCAGAGCCCACCAGGAAGTCGGCACTGCGCTGCGCTAATCACAGGCAGGAAGACATTTTCCAGATCCCTGCAGCCGCGCATCGGGACAATGTCTCACTGCCTTGATAAGCCCAGCGCAGTGCCGACTTCCTGGCGGGAGTGTGCGAACACGTCGGAGCTCATCCTTAGTGGTATACCAGATGATTTTTTTTACCAGCAACACATATAAATTCACTACCGCTATTGATTAGTACTGTGATGCATTGGGGATAGGTCTGGGACAATTTCTGGAATATGGTGGGATGGGGGGTTGATGTCCTGAATGGGATAGACACTTGGAAATTTTGGGAGAGTGGTGTCGTACCACACAATTTTCACAAGCAACACATGAATCCTCCACCATTATCGATTAGCACTGTGCATGGGGGGAGGTCTGCGCCAATTTCTGGAATATGGGGGGGGGGGGTCTGCGCCAGTTTCTGGAATATGGGGGGGGGTCTGGGACAATTTCTGGAATATGATGGGGGGAGGGTTAATGTCCTGAAAGAGATGGCCACTTGGCAACTTTGATAGTGGTATCATACCAGATGATTTTTCACCAGCAACATAAGAATCCTCCAGCACTATCGATTAGCATGGGGGGGGGGGGGGGTCGTCTGGGACAATTTCTGGAATATGGTGGGATTGAAGGGTTGATGTCCTGGAAGGGATAGACACTTGGAAACTTTGGGAGAGTGGTGTCGTACCACCTGACTTTTCACCAGCAATACAATACAGGAGGGATTGGAGGGCCCTGCTCAGGGCCAGGCATCAAGTATGGGGTAGGCTGCAGAGATCTTCCAGCATTTTGGATCCTCCCATCATTTTGCATAACATTACATTTGTGGTGTAGCTATCGTGGTTTCATAAAAACATGGCGGCAGCTTTCCACCATCGTCTTCCCAGTTGACTGTCTATCATTTGCTGGTTTCAATTCTGGTAGCCACTGGCCTAGAACAACTGTGCAGGTCAAGAGTTCCGACTTAACTTTCTGCATACTTGTCCTCAGGTCTTATGCCGCGTACACACGATCATTTTTCGGCATTTAGAAAAAACAACGTTTTTCCAACTTCATCATTAAAACTACGTTGCCCACACACCATCGTTTAAAAAAAAAAAATGCTCTAGCAAAGCGCGGTGACGTACGACGGCACTATAAAGGGGAAGTTCCATTCGCCTTTGGGCTGCTTTAGCTGATTCCGTGTTAGTAAAATACGATTCGCGCTTTTCAGTCTGTTACAGCGTGATGAATGTGCTTACTCCATTATGAACTGTAGTTTATCAGAACGAGCGCTCCCGTCTCATAACTTGCTTCTGAGCATGTGCAGGTTTTTACCGTCGTTTTAGGCCATACATGATCATTTTTTACTACCCAAAAAATGACATCGTTTAAAACGACGTTAAACGCAGCATGTTCGGATTTTTTTTTTTTTTTTTTCGTTTTTCAGAAGCCAAAAAATGATGTGAAGCCCACACACGATCATTTTAAATGACATTTTTAAAAAACAAAGTTTTTTTCATGCCGAAAAATTATCGCGTGTACGCGGCATGAGGCTTTGAAAATGACGAAACCAGAAGACTAACATGGCAGCCAACATAGAGATCAGCAGTGGTAGCCCATATGATTCTCTGTTGGTTGACGTGGCTGACCATATATACCAGTGGTCATCGGGGCCAACTAACAGGCCAGGTTTGCAAAATAACTGAAATACATCACAAGTGACATCATTTGCTGCAGTGATTGCAGTATTCTAGTCTGCGTCTCCCCAAGGTAATACATAAAATCTGGCCTGTTAGTGGGCCCTGCGGACAGGGTCGATGACCACTGATATATGCGGCCCAGTATTTGCAAACGGTTCTTATGACCGTTGGACAGCATAGGGGTTAACGTGCGAATGATGAGTCTTCAGACATCGGCCGACTGGTGACAGAAAAATTTAGGGCTGACTGTAAGGGAGGATAATTGCTAATGTAATAGATATTCTTCTCCTTTTGTTCTCGGATTGGCTTGCCTATGGTCAGCTTAAATCCCAGGCGTTCTCCCTTTGCAAGCTTCCGTGGCTAGGAAGTTAAAATTCCAGACATTCCTTTCCTTATTTACAGGGAGGGATGAGCCGTGAGCTGCTTTGTTTTCATCTGCACAGCTAAAATGGCACACTCATCATTTCCAAAATCCCAGGATCTGTGACCTTGCTATCCTTCTTTTTTTTTTCTTGCCCATATTGTGATTTTTGCCTTTTTTCTTTTTTTAAATACAATTTGATATTGGCAAGTCTGCTTGCTTATCCCAGACTGCTATTTGTACACACTACATTAGCAGGGAGGGGGGTGACCGAGCTGTGAAAAGCAGGCCTCCCTTTGTCAGGCTTAAAGGACTTTTGCATTGCTGCATGTGCGATGGCTCCTACGGATGATTCCCCTTTTTAATTAAAACACTCCTTGCCTTAACACCCAGGAGAGGGCTGCCCACTGTGGAAGCCATGTGGCTTTAATTGGAGCCATGTTCACGTAGGAGGTGGTGGCTGCACTAACGGGAGGGGGGGGGACAGGGACAGTGGACTTGTAAGTCGGTACAGGGCCTCTTGTTTACTGCTGCTGTTGCAGAGGCAAGCCCTGCTGGATTGGATTTTTTTTTTCTCTCCCTCCTCTCCCTCTTCACTGTGATTGCCTGCAGCTGTGTTACCCTGTATCCGTTTGCAGGAGCCAACAGCACAAAAAAAAAAAAAAAACTGTTAGCATGGCTGCAAGAGGTGACCAGGAGACCTGAAAATATTGTAAAAACGTAAGTGACGCCATCGAAAGATTGACAACCTTTCACTTCCTTTTTTATTGATTGATTTTGTCTGAGATTTCAAGAACACGGGGATCCACAGCCTGTTGGATAGGCCAGGTTTGGAATTTTTCAGGCCTGCGTGAGCTAGGCAAGCCTTTGTTCCCTGTCAGAAGGGCCTTGTTGTGTTTAAATGGAACGCTGGGCTCTTATTTAACAAAAGTCAGGCCTAAAACAGAGGTGGACCCACTGGCCGGTTGTTGTTTTTTTCAGGAACCATCGATGTGCTGTGTTTTGTTGTTAGGAATCATCATTGATCACTAATATCGCTTGTTTTAATGCATGAGCTGATTGTGTTTGTGGAATATAGGAACAATCGGGGATTAGCAAAATGGATATTGTCATTTTAATCTGATTATGTTGTCCTGGTGACGTCATTCTGTGTGTGTTTGTGTCTGTGAGACTCAGCAGGTACACACAATGCAGTTGCACTAAGCAACCAACCAAAAGTTGTATTAGGTCAAGTATAATGTGGATGGTTGCCGTGGGTGACTGCATTCGTAGATCATTATTTGTTTATGCTGAGGGTGGCCAGGAATATGACAGAACTGGGCATTGTTCTGCATAGATCACATAGGGATTAGGCAGACTTGCTTCTGCCAGTAGCGCTCATTATTTTAACGTTCTTCTTGCACAATGGTATATTACGTTATGTATGAATGTAGTTAATGCGGGCGCTTTGTATTATAATGATGTTGTGGTGATTTCTGCCATGAATAGCTCTAGTCCAGGCTTTAACCGCAAACCTGTCTCTCTTGCACTTGGGGGGGACAGATGTGCTTTTAAAGGCATATCTTGGCACCCATTGTGGCTGCTGTAGCTGCATGCCCATGGGCATGCAGCTACAGCAGCCACAATGGGTGCTAAGTAATGATGAGCTCAGGAAGTTGGTACTGCACATTGCTAATCGCACGCAGTGAGACATTTTCCTGATCCGTGGCTGCAGAGATTGAGAAATGTCTCACTGCCTGATTAGCGCTATGCATAGGCATGCAGCTACAGCAGCCACAATGGGTGCTAAGTAAGGATGAGCTCAGTCATGTTTGCAACCTGCACGTACAGAGCCCGTCAGGAAGTTGGCACTGCACATTGCTAATCGCACGCAGTGAGACATTTTTCCTGATCCGTGGCTGCAGAGATTGAGAAATGTCTCACTGCCTGTGATAGCTCTATGCATGGGCATGCAGCTACAGCAGCCACAATGGGTGCTAATAAGGATGAGCTTAAGCGTGTTTGCAACCTGCACGTGCAGAGCCCGTCGGGAAGTCGGCACTGCATAGTGCTGATCGCAAGCAGTGAGACATTTTCCTGCGGCTGCAGAGATCGAGAAATGTCTCACTGCCTGTGTTTAGTGCTGTGCAGTGCCAACTTCCTGGCAGGCTCTGCACATGCGGGTTGCAAACATGCCTGCGCTGATCCTTAGTGTTAAGCTATCTTTACCTCTGTTACACCAGATGTTGCTGGATTTTACTTATGTTTTTAAAGGCTACATTTACTAAACCACACAGGGGCTACTGCAGATGAAAATCAGTAGAATCTTGCTGGTAGTACTAAACCATAGCTCCCAACTGTCCCTGATTTGGAACAAAGGCCATCTTTATTCCTCATTTGTCCCTCATTTTAGTCTGATCTATATAGTTGTATATAAAATGCACTTTTTAGCTTTCAAAAGTCTCTCCCAGTGCTAAACATTCAAATTCTTAATGGCTGCATTTGTAAATTTTAAAAGCCAATATAAAAGAATAGCAGTGGTTAAGAAAAAAAAACACTTTTGAGTTTACCTTATCCCCCCCCCCCCCTTTTTGTATTTTTATAATTCTCCTCTTTCACACGTCCGTTCAGTTCGTCCGTTTTTTGGACGTCCGTTAACGGACCTCAATGCTTCCCTATGGGTTAGCGTCCGTTAGCGGATGAGCATCCGCTAACGTCCGTTAACATCCGTCTGCGGTAAGCTCCGTTTTTTTGGACGGAAGAAAACCCTATTTTTCTTCCGTCAAAAAAACGGAACGGACGAAAAACGGACGTTAGCGGATGATCCGTTTACCATCGGATCCGCTAACGTCAGTTTTTCATCAAAATATGTAAAAAAAAAAAAAAAACGGATGAAAAAAACTGATGAAAAACGGACGGAAAATGGAACTGAAACGGATGTAAACGGACGAAAAACAGATGAAAAAACAGATCAACTGAAGGGGGAAAAAACTGATCTAAAAAACTGAACGGACGTGTGAAAGAGCCCTAAAGGGGGGTGTGGCAGGGGGTGTGTCCTATGCCTACATAATTTTTCTATTAGGTGTCCCTCGTTCCCATCTCAAAAAGTTGGGAGGTATGCTAAATACACGGTGTGCAAACAGCAGCGGCTGTTGGATTTGTAACCTGTACAAATTGTCTGGTGCCACCTGTTTTTGTATTATAATTTTGATGGGATGGTTGCTGCTAAGAATAGATCTACTCCAGCTTTGTTTAGCCACAGATCGGTCTCTCTTGCATTCCCTGCACTGGGGAAAAGGAAATGCGTTTTACAAGCGTATCTTGACACTCATTGTAGCTGCATGCCCATAATTGTCATGCAGCTACAGCGTCGACAATGGGCGTTAAGCTACCTTTACCTTTGTTCCATAAGATTTTGCTTGATTTTGCTTATGTTTTTAAAGGCTACGTTCACTCAATCACACAGGGGTCACTACAGATGAGAATCAAAATCTTGGCGGTACTAAACGCAACCTGCGAACACTGTGCTATGGCTGCATACAAACTGGCCAACTAGCTATGAATAGAGTGTTGCTGCGTCCAGAGGTGGCATCTTGCCATCTCGCTTTCAATGCAGCAAATTATCTGCCCCTGCCCACCCCTGTAAATGTAACCTTATGGAGATTTAAGCAGGAGGTATAGGAACAGCAAAATTGAGCAGAAATACAGCCAGGGAGGTCTTTCCACTGGTGTTCCCCAAGTGACATTAGAAGCCAGCTTCTAGGCCTACCAAATTCCACTGTTAACTGTAATATTAGTTAACAGTTGAGCTTTTCCAAGGATCTCTGTCAGTTTGGTGTATTTATCGGCAGCTAAAGTTATGAGCAGATCAAAACAATTTAGTACATTTTTATGTATTTTTTTTTTTTTTTTTTGTAAGTCAAGCACAGCCCCACCTCCTGAAGCATCCTTATTGGTCTTTTAATGTAATGGGTGGCCTGCCTGACCAATAAGCGAATTTAGAAGGTGGGAATCGGCAGGGAGAAAAACTTTTACAAGACTGAAGTCAAGATTGGCAAATTACTTTAGCTGCCAATATTTCTTTATTAATTTTTATGGCAATTTTTTTACTGAAGGAATCTTGCTGTGTCATTTAGACCAACATCTATTGTTATATAGATTATGGACAGCTCCTAGGTTGGTGTTCTCTTTTGAGCTTCTGCTGCTTTTATCGCTTCTACTGACACGTGCAGTACTTTTGATTCTGCCCTTCTCTACATACAAAAGAGAAGCGCTTGGCCCCAAGCACACAGAAATTCCTAAGGTCTGAAAATATATGTGACTATGAGCAACAGCTGGAAGTGCTCGTTCTCGCTTCCTCAGAAGTCAACAGCTTCACATTGTAGCTGCATGCCTATAATTGTCATGCAGCTACATCATCAACAATGGGTGCTAAGCTACTGTACCTTTACCTTTGTTCCATAAGATGCTTCTGGATTTTACTAATGTTTTTAAAAGCTACATTCACTCAATCACACAGGGGCGACCACAGATGAGAATCGGTAGATTTTTGGCGGTACTAAGCGCAACCTGCAAACGTTGTGTGAATTTTAAGCACCTCTTCTAAAAATTAGGACATTTGTGGTCCCTCTGGGCAATTCACAGTGTGGTTCAAGGTATAGGAGATGTAATTGCAGGGAGTAATAAAGAACTTATTTTTTTTTGTTATACAGTACCTAAAGGCTCCATTCACACCTGAGTGTAGTGACAGCTGCTGTAGCGCATTTAAAAAAATATTAGTGTAGCGTTTTTGGAGCAGCACCATTCATTTGAATGGGCTTCCTTCCGCTCCAAAGAAGCTCATGTATCAAATTTTGGCACAGAGCCAAGAGCGTTTGTGGTTGCGATTATTGCCGCTGGACAATCGTGACAAAATCACACCGTGTTTTGGGTGCCATTAAGAAATGATGGCATCGCAGGCACAGTCTTCGGTTTTGGAATCGTGGGCAGAAGCACGCTGTATAGTGGCTGCTTGAATACAATAGCTGGAAGTGGAGGTTCCTTCACCTCTTCTATTGGTGGAATCCTGCATGATTTAATCAATTTGTGTATAGCTAGCCTTGCAATTAACTGCTTTATTTGCTTTCTTTTGGTCTGTTAAATATACCATTGGTATGTTTGTTTGCAAAATGTTGATCCTGCCACAAATCATGTCATCTGATAACTTCTTCTTGTAGTTTTGATCTGTGCTATCAGTCTAAAGCCTCATACACACGGTTGGACTTCAAACAAACCTTTCCGTGGATTTTTTGCTTGAAGGGCGTTGGCCATAAACTTGGTATGCATACACACGGCAGGACTTTTTCAACAAACTCCCAAAATCACGTGTTTTTTCTGCTCTTTACTGCCACCCTTTGGTCAACTTCTGCTATTGTTGGTTGATTTTAACATTTGATTCTGAGCATGCGTGCTTGTACTTTGGACTAAAGTCCGATGGACTTCTATACACACGATTGGACTTTGCACCGTAGGACTTTGTTGCCTAAAAGTTGGGCTGCATTCACACTATAACGCGGCGTATTGTAGCGCGATTTGCTGCGACAAAACGCATTGTTTTTTCCTTGTTTTCACTGGGAGGGGTGATTTTACATTGTCTGCTATGCCGAAACCCCGAAGCCGCCTAAAAAAAGGGTCCGGGACTTGTTTTGAGCTTCAGGCGTACAGAGTTTCGGCGTGGAGATGTGAACCATCTCCATAGCCGACAATGTTAAATCACCCCTCGAGCGTATTTTAAGCTGCAATAGCGTCAGGCGTAGAGCGTAAAAACGCCTAGGTGTGAATGCAGCCTTAGTCCGTTTTGTAAAGCGAACTTTTGTCCGCTGTAAAACGAAAAAAAAGTTTGTCCGATGGAGCGTACACGCGGTCTGTTTTTTTGAAAACCTGCTAATTTTGAAGTTTGATGTCAAAAAGTCAGATCGTGTGTATGGGGCTTTAGTATTCCAAGGACAACAGACCACATGAAAGGGAACAGAAGGAGGTTCCTGTAGTCTTGTCCTTTTTCTGTTGTCTAGATGAGTGTCCTAAAAGGGTAATGTTTTTACACTGACATCTTCCCGTTCTTCAGCTCTGTGACCCGATTGCGGGACACCGGTGGACATCGAGCCCACGGGCACGGTCATGGAGCTCCCGTCAGTGTGCACGCGACCACATGGCCGGCAAATTAAAGGGGACTTATGTATACACACCCATTTGCCCAGCCGTACCATTCTGTCAATGTAAGTGCGTGCGTTGGTCGGCAATCGGTTAAAAAAAATTGGATTGGGGAGATTGCGGTATTCTCTGGCGGTGCAGCATGTGCCTCTACCCTGTCCACCTTTTTAGGAGATCCCTGAAAACTAATTTGTTCAGGGAAGCCAATCTGACACCCACCTAACAACTGTCCCCGAGCCACCCCCATCAAATCATTCTCTGCAGCTATTACCGTTTGTACCACCCCCTCGCTTTAGAATGTAAGCTCTACGAACCGTACCTTCCGTATTGAACTGTACTGTAATTGTGATGTCCCCCTATAAATTGTAAAGCACTGCGTAAACTGTTTGTTGCTATATAAATTGTGTATAAAAAGAATAATAATGTGTTTCCAGGTGAAAAAACTAGCCTGAACCCATCTTGGCGAGCCAGCCGGGAAGTTGTCATCTGTGGCCGCGGCAATTCTGCATGTATACAGACCGCTGTGGGGTATGCCTCCAGGTGCTTATGATTGGCCCAGTGAAGTGACCGTTACCTCGCGGGCACGCTTCAGGTGGGTTCAGACTAGGATCCGAACATGCCCAAGCTCATTTCTACTAGCAAGCAGCAATAGTATAACATTTTTATTTTTAGATTCAAATACACTTTCAACTCCACTCAAATCAAATCACACCCCAATGACGGACAACTGCAAAATCATATTTGTAATTAAAATAAAAAGCCAGAAGCTATTTTAATCCAGGTGTATTTTCCTAAATGAAAAGATGGAGGGTGACTTTAAGGTTTACAGACATGGATGTATTACCCAGCGTCCCACAGTTCTGCATTGCAGCAGAATTCCTGACAGCTCAGTATCGGTCATTTCCTTACCGTTGCTCTCTATAAACCATTATGCTGTAATTGCCAGATGGCGTCTCCAAGCTACGGCACGATTGAGCCTTAAAGGGAACCAGACAGTTTTTATTTTTCTCTAAAAATGCAGAGTTTAGGGTTGAATCTGGCTTGATGTCCCCCTTTACCCAAGAGGGGTCTGTAAAATGCCAGCTGGGTGTACATTAACCACTTGCTTACTGGGCACATACACCCCCCTCCTGCCCAGGTGAAATTTTAGCTTCCGGCACTGCGTCGCTTTAACTGACAATTGCGCGGTCGTGCGACGTGGCTCCCAAACAAAATTGACGTCCTTTTTTTCCCCACAAGTAGAGCTTTCTTTTGGTGGTATTTGATCGCTTGTGCGGTTTTTATTTTTTGCGCTATAAACAAAAAAGTGCGACAATTTTGAAGAAAAATACAATATTTCTCCCTCGTCTTCCAGGATGGCACCCTGAGAGTAGACTGGCTCACCTGACAGGAAACACAATCAAAATTAGGTTTAAAAGGCCCCACACCTCCCGTGTGCCTCAGTTCTGATTGTGTTTCCCTTTCAGTGAAACGTTTTTTTTTCCTTGTGACCTAAGGCCTGGGGCTGGTGGTCCCCCCCCCCCCCCCCCCCCGGAGCCCGGACCGCAGGTACTGGGTGCCGTTGGGTCCGGTGTAGCTTGCTACCCCCCCGGGGGGTTTCCCCTTCATCTTAGTCCAGGGGGGAACAGGAGAAGACACAGACTCCCCTGGACGCCGGAGCCTCCTCGGAGGGCAGGGCTCTCCAGTGCTCCGAAGAGGCCACATCCTCTCTCCCCCCCGCCTAGTTCCCTACCTGGGAGGTTGGGCTAAGGCCTCCCCCTTCCTGCTGGCTCTGTCCGGGGGTTTGCTGGACCGCATGGCGGGTAGTTAGGCGCCGCTCCGAGCGGCGCCAGGAGCATCCGGGCGCCTGTTGATAATGCGCACGGCGCCGTGACGTCATTCCGCTCCCGCACGGCAAGATGGCGGCCCCCACCGAACAAACGCTGCAGGCGATCGGGGCGCACTATAAAGCAGCCAGGGAGATAGAGGGGCCTGGCGGCCTCAGAGCGTGTTCATGGAAGCCCTTTTCTTGGCACAAGACGCTACTATGGAGGAGGACCGTCTGTTTCCCATGGCTGCAGAGGAAACCACCAAGGGTGAGTCCTTCCTTTTACTTAGGGGGGTTTTTTGTCTCCCAAACAACCCCCCCCCCTCCCCTAAATCCTGGAGGTTGAGGGCTAATGGGCATATGTTTCTCCCTGATATGTTTAGGTGAAGACCCTGTTGCCCAGGGGGAGTCCAACAGAGTGGCTAAGCCTCCTAAGCGTGTTAGGAAGTGTGGCAATTGTAGTGACAAATTACCAGCTGAGCATAACAAGCCATTCTGTTCTAAGTGCATCTGTAAACTAACAGGGAAGGAGACCTCACAGATTATGAAGCAATTTCTCTCGGTTCAGACCGAAATGCTATCCACCCTAAAAGAGTTTCAGTCTTCCCTAAATAAGAGACACATTGATTCTCCGGTTCCGGGCCCCTCCTCCCAGGAATCCTCTTCTGCCTCTCGTCCGTTTGTACCCCTACAGGCTCGTAGAGTGTACCCCTCTGATTCTGAGGAGTCCGAGTTGACCTCGCGTAGTGAAACCCTGGTTGACAGCCAGGCAGAGGAGGAGGAGGATGCCAGGACGGGAAAATACATGTTTCCTGCTGATGATATGGAGGGCCTTCTAGCAGCTGTTTATGCTACCGAACATATTCAAGAACCAGCAGAGCAGGTCTCAGCTCAGGACAGGATGTACATGGGTTTAATAAAACTTCAAACCAAGACCATTCCTGTCCATCAGTCGCTAAAGGACATTATCCTCAGGGAGTGGGCAGAACCTGAAAAAAGCTTACCAAGTTTCAAAACTTGGAAACGCAGCTGTCCCTTTAAGGCGGAGCTAGTTGACACCTTTTTTAAGGTCCCTAAGCTTGATGCCCCCTTGGCTCAGGTCTCCAGACAGTCAGACCTTTCCTTTGAGGACACAGGCAGTTTAAAGGATGCCATGGATAGGTGTACCGACACTTCTCTCCGTAGAGCATGGGAAGCCAATGCAGCCGCCCTTGGTCCTGCATTGGCCTCAGCCTGCGTGGCAAGAAATGCCGACGCCTGGACTTCCAGGCTTCTAGACCATCTCCCCAGTTCTTCCAAGACAAAGGAGGTACGAGATTCCCTCCAGCTTATTAGCGGGGCAGTGGCCTACTTGGCAGACGCGGCGGTGGAAACCGTTCGCGCCTCAGCCAAGACCGGGGCCCTTATAAATGCCTCTAGGAGGGCCGTCTGGCTAAAAACCTGGAGGGGTGATCTTGCCTCTAAACGCCGCCTATGTGCACTCCCCTTCAAGGGTTCCCTCTTGTTTGGGGATGCCTTAGATCAGGCTTTGTCCAGGTCTTCTAATAAGGGGAATAAATTCCCTTCAAAACCCAGGCAGAGTAGGAAGCGGTCCTTTCGTCCCAGCCAGAGAAAGATTCCGGCCCCGGACAAAAGACCGTCCACCAGCCGACGTTGGACCTTTGGTAAAGATAGACCAAAGGGGGGATCCTTTTTTCCAGTCCCAAGCCATCCAGAAAGGACACCAAGTGACGGGAAGGTGGGGGGCAGGCTCTCCAGGTTTCTTCCTGCCTGGGAGAGCATAACCCAGAGTCCCCATGTCCTGCAGATAATCAGGGAGGGTTACCATTTAGAGTTCAGAGAGCTTCCCCCCCCCCCCGACCTTTCTCCTCACTCGCCTCCCAGGGGACTCCAGCAAGGCCGTAGGCCTCTCCCAGAATATTGCAAATCTGGCAGAACAGGGGGTCATAATCCCAGTCCCACCAGACCAACAAAGTCAGGGAGTATAGTCCCACATTTTTGTGGTTCCCAAGCCGGACGGCAAGTTCAGATTGATAATCAATCTGAGACCCCTGAACTCCCATCTCCTCTACAAAAGATTCCGGATGGAGAGTGTTCACAGCCTCAGGGGTCTTTTGTTAGAAGGCGTCTTTATGGCGACCATAGATTTGAGGGACGCCTACCTGCATGTCCTGAAAAAAATCGGGACATCAGAGGTTTCTGAGATTTGCCCTCGCCTCCGCACAGGGAATTCAGCACTGGCAATTTGCTGCCCTCCCCTTTGGTCTGGCCTCCAGCCCAAGGGTGTTTACGAAGGTCCTGGCGGAGGTAATGGCTCATCTACATCTGAAAGGGGTCTCCCTCGTCCCCTATCTAGACGACCTTCTGCTCTTCAGCCCAAGTTAGGATCAGCTCCTTTCGGACCTGACCGTAGTCATGACCACTCTGGAGTCGCTTGGTTGGATAATCAACAAGCAAAAGTCCTCCCTTCTGCTGGAACAGCGGAAGGCATACCTGGGGGTTATCATAGATTCCCGAGAAAATAAGCTTTTTCTTCCCCAAGAGAAGTTCCAGAGGCTTGTGACGACGATCGGGTCTTTAGTGGCTACAGAAAAGCCCTCCCTCAGAGAGATCATGAAGCTGTTGGGTCGGATGACCGCTTGCATTCCGGCGGTCCCCTGGGCCCAACTACACGCAAGACCACTTCAGAGGTTCCTCCTCTCCGCCTGGAACGGAAAGGAAGACACTCTCGATTCCCGGGTCAGGGTCCCGATCCTAGTCAAGGACTCCCTAGATTGGTGGCTTCACCACCAAAACCTCCTGAAGGGCCGTCCGTGGAGTCGGACCAATCCAGTGAAGGTCACTACGGACGCCAGTGCTTGGGGTTGGGGAGCCCATGTACAAGAACTGCGGGCTCAGGGATCCTGGGATCCCCATCAAAGGCGGACCTCCTCCAACTATCGAGAATTACTGGCAGTGGGAGAAGCTCTGAGGGCATTCGAAGAAAGAATTCAGGGCAAGGATGTCCTGGTCCTTTCCGACAATGCTACAACAGTCGCCTTTCTCAACAGACAGGGAGGCACCAGGTCCCAATCTCTCCTGACACTCTCTCTGGAGATCCTGGGTTGGGCGGAACAGAGAGTACCCTCTATTCTGGCAATCCACATAAGGGGAGCCACCAATCTGGAGGCCGACTTTCTGAGTCGTCGACCCATTTTTCAGGGGGAGTGGGAATTGTGCCAGGAAACCTTCGACTGGGTTTGTCGGCGGTTCGGGGTTCCGGAGATAGATCTTTTTTCCTGCAGGAAAAACAGAAAAGTGAACAAATTCTTTTCCCTTTTGCAGGGACGGGGTTCTCAGGGGGTGGATGCGCTAGCCCAGGCCTGGGATTTCCGTCTGGCTTACGCTTTTCCCCCGCTGAATCTGATCCCAAGGGTCTTACAAAAGCTGGCCTCCGCGGAGACCAAATTAATCCTAATCACTCCTTGGTGGCCCCGGAGATCCTGGTTTCCCATTCTGAAGCTCTGGTCTCTAGCTCCCCCGCTTCCCCTTCCTCTCCGAGCGGATCTCCTGCGGCAGGGGCCGATCTCTCATTCAAACCCAGGGTTCTTCAGCCTGATGGCATGGCTCTTGAGAGGCGGAACTTGCAGCAGAAGGGCTGTTCGGATAGAGTCATAGATACCCTACTATCCAGCCGCAAGAAGGTCACCAGACACATCTACGCAAAGGTCTGGACAGTCTTTTCGCGTTGGTGCACCACAAAGCAGATCTCTTCTCCCAAAACTCCCGCCATCCTGGAGTTTCTTCAGGACAGCGTGGAACTAGGCTTAGCTACCAGAACTCTAAGAGTCCAAGTGGCAGCTTTATCATACTTTTTGGAGAAGAGCCTCTCAGCGGACCCTCTCATCAAGAGGTTCCTGACAGCTAGGGACAGACTTTCTCCTGTGCAGATTTCCAGGGTTCCCTCATGGGACCTCTCCCTGGTCCTGGAGCAGCTGACTAAGGCACCATTTGAGCCTATAGACAGCATTTCTGTAAAATTTCTTACAATTAAGTTTACCTTTTTGTTAGCCATCACGTCTGCCAAGAGAGTTGGAGACTTGCATGCTTTTTCTATCAAGGAACCCTTTCTGCGGGTTTTTGAAGATAGGGTTATTTTGACTCAGGATCCTCTGTACCTTCCCAAGGTGGCAACCAGGTTCCATAGGTCTCAGGAAGTTATACTTCCTTCTTTTTGCGCAAATCCCAGCAATGAAAAGGAAGCCACTTTCCATTGCCTGGATGTAAGACGCTGCCTTTTAGTTTACCTAGAGAGGGTTAGTGAGTTCAGAACTTCCCCTCACCTTTTAGTTAATTTCTCAGGGAAGAAAAAGGGTCAACAGGCAACTAAGGCTTCCATCTCCAGATGGATTAGGCAGGCTATCTCCTTGTCCTACACACAGGCAGGTAGACCACTTGTTATTAAGGCTCATTCCACGCGTTCTCTGGCAACCTCCTGGGCAGAAAGGGCAGGAGCTTCCATAGAGCAGATCTGTAGAGCGGCAACCTGGTCCAGCCGGAATACGTTCATCAGACATTAGAGTCGAACTGCTGTCTCCTCAAGACCTGATGTTTGGTAGGAAGGTCTTACAGACGGTGGTTCCCGCCCTAAGGTAGGCCTGAAGATTACTTGCTTTTCTCTCAGGGTGCCATCCTGGAAGACGAGGGACAAATTACCAGTTACTTACCGGTAGCTGGATTTCTACAAAGTCTTACAGGACGGCAGGCCTACTTCCCTCCCTTTTACTTCTATCTAAATTCCTCCTTTTTCTTAGTTTCTGTCTATACCGTGTTCTAAAGAGCGGTTACTTATCTTAAACTGAGGCACACAGGAGGGGTGGGGCCTTTTAAACCTCATTTTGATTGTGTTTCCTGTCAGGTGAGCCAGTCTACCCTCAGGGTGCCGTCCTGTAAGACTTCGTAGAAATCCAGCTACCGGTAAGTAACTGGTAATTTTTTACTTGTTACTATAATAAATATCCCAATATAAAAAAAGAACACATTTTTTTTTTCTCAGTTTATTCTTCTACATATTTTTGGCGCCATTCACATTTATACTGCGATCAGTGCTATAAATATGCACTAATTACAGTATAAATGTGACTGGCATTGAAGGGATTAACACTAGGGGGTGAGGAAGGGGTTAAATGTGTATCCTAGGTGTGTTCTAACTGTGGGGGGAAGGGGGGGAGGTGACCGATCTGTGTCTCTATGTACAAGGAACACAGATCGGGCTCCTCCTCTCCAGAGACAGGACGCTGTCTCTGTGTAAAACGGCAATGAGAGATGATCTATGAGATCATCTCTCATTCGCCCACAGATCGCATCACAAACGGCCACTCTGACTGGCCGTTCGCCGCGATCTGTAATTGGCCGTGTCCAAGGGACACGGACAACACAGGGCTTCCCCGCAGCGCGCTCTACAGCACCCGCTGGGAACGCCCAAAGGGGCGGCCGTCAAAAGACGGCATGTTGGATATTCAGACCCGCGCTGTTGCCGTCATTTGACGGTAGCGCGGGTCTGAAGTAGTTAATAAGGCTGACATTGGGAAAGGAGGATACTCGTTGTGGGCCAATTGTTCTGATCACGCTGAGCTCCACTTCCCGGAAACCGATTGGACATTTCTGTGCTTTTACTGTCATCCATTTGAGAGGAGAGGAAAGATAAACTTGATTTAAAGTGTAATTCCGGTCAAACAGCCAAATCCATGTTTTAACCACTTAAGACCCAGACCATTATACAGGTAAAGGACCTGGCCAGTTTTTGCGATTCAGCACTGAAACGCTTTAACTGACAATTGCGTGGTCGTGCAATGTGGCTCCCAAACAAAATCGGTGTCTTTTTTTTTTTTTTCACAAATGGAGCTTTCTTTTGGTGGTATTTGATTTCCCAAATAGGCCGATACGTATTATTCTACCCATTTTTGGTTAAAAAAAAATGCAATAAGCGTTTATCGATTGGTTTGCGCAAAATTTATAGCGTTTACAAAATAGGGGATAGTTTTATTACATTTTTATTAATAATTATGTATTTTATTACTACTTTTTTTTTTTTTTGTGACTGTGCCATTATGGCGGACACATCGGACAATTCTGACATATTTTTGGGACCATTGTCATTTTTCACATGCACTGATTACTGTGAAAATTACAATTGCAGTTTAAGAGTTAACCACTAGGGGGCGCTGAAGGGGTTATGTGTTTCTAACTGTAGGTGGGGCGGGGCTGGACGTGTGACATCAGTGATCGTTGTGCCCTATATCAGGGAACTGATGATCACTGACAATGCCACAGTGAAGAATGGGGAAGGTGTGTTTACATACGCCTCCCCTCGTTCTTCAGCTCCTGTGACCCATCGTGGGACACCGGCGGCGATCGGGTCACGGAGCTCCGGACCGGGTCGCGTGCACGCGCTGGCAGCTCATGCGCCCCACGACTGGGCTCTTGAAAGCGACGTACCTGTATGTGATTGTGCCGTGCCATTCTGCCGACGTATATCGGCGTTAGGCAGTCCTTAAGTGGTTAACCACTTTAGCCCCGGACCGCGAAAGTCCCGACGTAAAGCTACGGGCTCTCGCCCAGGAGAGCCGACCTGCCGCCGTAGAACCACGGCGGCTGGTCGGCTAGTGGTTAAAGTCCTACTCTGAGAAACTTGAAAATTCTCTGCCTACGCTGCATTGAATGACTGCTTGTTTATGTCTAGGGGGCATAGAAAATAAGAATTGCCTACCCAATCCTCCGCACTGCTAGACTGGTGTACTCAGCATTAGTGTTGTAAGTAACGGCGTTAAAATAACGATGCCCCTTTTGAGGGTAATGAGTAATCTACCAGATACTCTTCCCCTCTCGGCAACGTTGTTCCCATTACATGGTCGGCGTTACCGTAATTACACCTATCTGTGACTCAGCCGTCACCCATTCATTATTTAAAAAGCGCGCCTCCCCCTCTGACTGTTCCGTCCGTGATAGGCGGAACACTAATTTTCCCAGCAGAGCCTCTGTTTAGTGTTCAGCCTATCACGGATGCCTTCTCGGCCTCGGACGAGAGGACATCCGTGATGGGCGGAACACTAAACAGAGGCTCTGCTGGGAAAATGACTGTTCCAGAGTGGACCTACTTTGCCGGGAGGCCGTCAATAGACGTCCTCCCGTGCTCAGGCAGCCTGCGTGCCCCCTGCAGGGCGAAAGTGGTGCACTGTGTGATCAGTTAGTCTATAAGACTCGCTGGATCACAGATCGGCTAAGGGGCCGATCCCGACCCCTTACCACGTGATCAGCTGTCAGCCAATGAAAACAGAAACGATAATCTGCAATTTTTTCCCCCCATACTGATGGTGTGAGGAGAAAAAAAAAAGATCACCGGTGGCTGACAGAGGGACATTAGTCCTGATCAGGGAGCCCTGCTGTCGGCTCATCTGTGCCCTTGTGTGCCACCTTTCAGTGCAACCTACCAGTGCCCACAGTGCCACCCATCAATGTCACCAATTGGTGCCTCGTCAACAGTGCCACCCATCAGTGCCGCCTTATCTGTCCCCATCAGTGCCGCCTTATCTGTTCCTATCAGTGCCACCTCATCAGCGCATATCAATGAAGGAGAAAAATGACCTGTTTGCAAAATGTTATAACAAAATGTGAAGCATGATTTTAATTTTTTATTTTCAAAATTTTCCTCCTTTTTTTTTTTTCATTTATCAAAAAATAAAACCCCAGTGGTGATCAAATACCACCAAAAGAAAGTTCTATTTTGTGTGTAAAAAATTATAAAACTGTAATTTGGGTACAACGTTGTATGACCATGCAATTGTCATTGAAAGCTGAAAATTGGTCTGGGCAGGAACTAATTCTCCTAACGATGGGCGTTGTTTTCAAAAATAGTCTTTTGCATTTGAATGCAATGTGTGACCAGTGTAACGATTCAAATGCAAAACGCCCCACAAGCCTACATCTGACCTACTGTGCTTTCAAATGCATATCAATGGGAAGTGCTATGTCCAAAGAAAAAGCAAATCATGTTTGACACAGCCACAGAATGGTGTCATCTACACTATACCATGAAAGGAAAAACTGCTGAGCCACATTTGATGTGGCAAATTCAGGAAAATGCCAGTCTGGCTACATGAGCCCAAAAACTCCTGTGTTATATCTAGTGGCACAGGGTGGGGTCTGTGTGCAGGCAGTGCTACTGATTGCTTACTTAGGACTGAGCTGCTAATGAGTAGTACATTGAGATCTGACTAGGGTTGCCACCTGTCCAAGACTCACCCGGACAGTTTGGGTTTTAAATTGTGTCCAGGTTTCAGTCCGCCTTAAACCCGGACACATTATTCTGACCGGGCTGTGGCTCCCCAAGTAACCAAGATTATGAGACACGCAGAAATCTGTTGCTATCCGGGAGCTGTGGGCAGCTGTCTGAGGGCAGGTTCGGCACCACTGTGGGGCAGACCGATGATGTCAGCAAATACAATTTGGCCACACCCACTGTTCACCGTGCTATGAGTGTCACGTCACTACTCTCCTTGGGGCACCCTGTTCTTTAAATTTTTATTAAGCTTTTTTCCACAACATACATATATAAAAAAACATAAACATTGGTACAATAACATACAAACAATAACAAATATAAACATTGGTACAATAACATACATACATCTACATATACAGTGCGGAAAATAAGTATTTGAACACCCTGCTATTTTGCAAGTTCTCCCACTTGGAAATCATGGAGGGGTCTGAAATTGTCATCGTAGGTGCATGTCCACTGTGAGAGACATAATAAAAAAATAATTCCAGAAATCACAATGTATGATTTTTTTAACTATTTGATTTTCTCAGGTGTTCAAATACTTATTTGCAGCTGTATCATACAATGTTAATATTTGGTACAGTAGCCTTTGTTTGCAATTACAGAGGTCAAACGTTTCTTGTAGTTTTTCACCAGGTTTGCACACACTGGAGGAGGGATTTTGGCCCACTCCTCCACACAGATCTTCTCTAGATCAGTCAGGTTTCTGGGCTGTCGCTGAGAAACAGAGTTTGAGCTCCCTCCAAACATTCTCTATTGGGTTTAGGTCTGGAGACTGGCTAGGCCACGGCAGAACCTTGATATGCTTCTTACAGAGCCACTCCTTGGTTATCCTGGCTGTGTGCTTCGGGTCATTGTCATGTTGGAAGACCCAGCCTCGACCCATCTTCAAAGCTCTAACTGAGGGAAGGAGGTTGTTGCCCAAAATCTCGCAATACATGGCCCGGTCATCCTCTCCTTAATACAGTGCAGTCGCCCTGTCCCATGTGCAGAAAAACACCCCCAAAGCATGATGCTACCACCCCCATGCTTCACAGTAGGGATGGTGTTCTTGGGATGGTACTTATCATTCTTCTTCCTCCAAACACGGTTAGTGGAATTATGACCAAAAAGTTCTATTTTGGTCTCATCTGACCACATGACTTTCTCCCATGACTCCTCTGGATCATCCAAATGGTCATTGGCAAACTTAAGACGGGCCTTGACATGTGCTGGTTTAAGCAGGGGAACCTTCTGTGCCATGCATGATTTCAAACCATGACGTCTTAGTGTATTACCAACAGTAACCTTGGAAACGGTGGTCCCAGCTCTTTTCAGGTCATTGACCAGTGACTCCCGTGTAGTCCTGGGCTGATTTCTCACCTTTCTGAGGATCATTGAGACCCCACGAGGTGAGATTTTGCATGGAGCCCCAGTCCGAGGGAGATTGACAGTCATGTTTAGCTTCTTCCATTTTCTAATGATTGCTCCAACAGTGGACCTTTTTTCACCAAGCTGCTTGGCAATTTCCCCGTAGCCCTTTCCAGCCTTGTGGAGGTGTACAATTTTGTCTCTAGTGTCTTTGGACAGCTCTTTGGTCTTGGCCATGTTAGTAGTTGGATTCTTACTGATTGTATGGGGTGGACAGGTGTCTTTATGCAGCTAATGACCTCAAACAGGTGCATCTAATTTAGGATAATAAATGGAGTGGAGGTGGACATTTTAAAGGCAGACGTGAGGGTCAGAATTCTAGCTGATAGACAGGTGTTCAAATACTTCTTTGCAGCTGTATCATACAAATAAATAGTTAAAAATTCATAAATTGTGATTTCTGGATTTTTTTTTTGATTATGTCTCTCACAGTGGACATGCACCTACGATGACAATTTCAGACCCCTCCATGATTTCCAAGTGGGAGAACTTGCAAAATAGCAGGGTGTTCAAATACTTATTTTCTGCACTGTATATGGTCTCCTTGTAGTCCCCTGATCTATTAGTCTATCATGGCACCTATAATGGCTATCTAAATGGCGTACCCCTACCTTAAACCAATTCCTCTGGTTAACTTTGTTAGATCTCCAGAATAAAAAAAATAAAAAATGGGTCTGGCTGGGACAAAAGAGGGGACCGAGACAGGGCGGGGCAGGGACGGAGAGAAAGGGGGGAGGGAGAGACAAAAAAAACACACATTGTGTGATCTACCCTTCCCTGTGATTTAGGGGGACCCTACTGTCCCATATCCCTCCTCTAAACAAAATTAAATAGATCTAAAACGAGAGAAAAAAAAAGGGGAGAACTCCCCTTTTTGTTTGTGTAATGGAGTCAGTCTGACTCCCACATTCCTTTATGAGTGCAAACGTGTGTGATATGTTTAAGGTGACTATTCTTGCCTACCCTATATAAGGGGAATTTTAAAACATTGTGAGTTTAACCACTTCCATACCAGGCACTTACGCACCTTCCCGCCCAAGCCAATTTTCAGCTTTCAGCACTGTCGCAATTTGAATGACAATTGCGCGGTCATGCTACACTGCACCCAAACAAAATTGGCGTCCTTTTTTCCCCACAAATAGAGCTTTCTTTTGGTGGTATTTGATCACCTCTGCGTTTTTTTTTTTTGCACAACAACTAAAAATAGAGCGAAGATTTTGAAAAAAAAATAAGTTTTTATTTTTTTCTGTTAATTTTTTTGTAAATGAGTATGTTTTCTCTTTCAATTACGGGCACTGATATGGTGGCACTGATGGGCACCGATGAGGTAGTTCTGATGGGCACCGATTAGGTAGCACTGATGGGCACTGATAGGCGGCGCTGGTATGGGGCACTCATGGGCGGCACTGATGGGCACTCATGGGCGGCACTGATGGGCACTCATGGGCGGCACAGGTGGGCACTGATAGGTGGCACAGGTAGGCACTGATAGGTGGCACAGGTGGGCACTGATAGGTGGCACAGGTGGGCACTGGGCATGGATTGGCACTGACAGACACTGGGGTGGCACTGATGATCACTGAGGGGTGGCACTGATGGATCACCTGTTGCCAATCAGTGCCCATGTGTGGGCACTGATTGGCATTATTGGCATTATTTTTTTTTTTACTGCCTTTTTTTTTTTTTGTCCTTTTTTTTGTCCTTTTTTTTTGTAAGTACCCTGGTGGTCTAGTGTGGGCACTCCCTGGTGGTCCGTGTGGCGATCCGAGGGGGGGCTGCGCTGATAAACAATCAGCGCGAACCCCCCCCCTGTCAGGAGAGCCGCTGATCGGCTCTCCTGTACTCGCGTCTGTCAGACGCGAGTGAGGAAGAGCCGTCGGCGGCTCTTCCTGTTTACATCGTGATCAGCCGTGATTGGACACGGCTGATCACGTGGTAACGAGGCTCCGCCGGAGACTCGTTACCGAGATCGGAGGTGCAGGGTGTCAGACTGACACCCCGCATCACCGATCGCCGCGCTGCGCGCCCCTACGGGCGCGCGCGGCATTGAAATCGTGCTAAGCCGTTTGAGAACGGCTAGTCACGATTTCATAACCACTTCCCGGCCGTAAATCGGCTATTGGCCGGGCGGGAAGTGGTTAAGGGGACTGTATTGTCCCTGTCCTCATCTTCTTGGTGAGAGGAGAGACAAAAAAAATAAAAATAAAATTTTTTGGTGGGCTATCTTAAACCCTCTTCCATATGATCCACCTACTTATGTGCATGTACCTGTCAACCAACCCTAAAAAAAAAAAAAAAAGGGGGGGGGTAGCAAACCAGCTACTAAGAGTGCGTGTAACTATCCAAAAAATCTCCCAAGTGGACAAAACATTTTTTTTAAATAAAAAAGAAACAATTGTAAAGCGAGTGAAGACTGGAGGCTTCTCACGTTCCCACCTCCTCAATCCTCCCTCTCCCCTCCCCCCTCAATCTCCCCGAACCTCCCCCATCCCTCCCACATCCCCTCCTGTCTCAGCCTGGAGTTATCGTGGAATGACCACAGTTCCTCCATCACTTTAATTCTGTCCATCTCCCTAATCCACTCCTCTATCGAAGGTGCTTCCTTTTTCTTCCAATTCCTAGGGATAAGTGCCTTGGCTCCATTCAGTAGATGTGGGACCAGTGAACCTCTGTATTTTTTTTTCTTGACATCCCCGTATTATGAAATAGACATTCCCAGGGGTCCTGCTTCACCTCATACCCACTTATCTTCTTTATCCGGGCTAATATGTCTTTCCAATATATCTGTATCCGGGGGCATTGCCACCAGATGTGGGCATGGGTTCCTTCCATCCCACATTCTCTCCAGCACAAAGGCGATACCTTGGGGCACCCAAAGGTGTCCCAGGTCTTTTAATTCTACAGTGTTGTATACTACAAAAAAAAAATGTAAGTAACCCAACAATGCACTAGCTTAAAGTGGATGTAAAAATTTTTTTTGTCACAATGTAGAGTATAAGATTTCCTATCATCTGTGCCCAGTCTTGCCACACAGAGCTAATCCAGATCTGAGAAATCCTCTTTTAATGTTCAGTGAAAATGAACAGCCTTCCAGATAAAAACCTGCCTAAATAAAAAGTCAGTTTTCTCTCTTCTTGCTTTGAGTGACAGGTTATTTACATATCTAGCTTGGACATGATAAACATAACATATGATAAACATTGCGTGTTTTATGGCTTAATCTACCATGTTCTCTATCATATTACTGCTCTGCGAGCAGCTGTATTGCTATCTGATTTACTCTTTCCTGCTTTTGTTTATTACAATAAACTTGGAATGTTAAAAAAAAAAAAAAAAACATATGATAAACATAACATGAGGTGATCCACAGTATAAAATGTGAGAAATCCACACCTCCCCCACAACACATCCTGGTAATATACAATGAACTTTGGATCACCTCCTGTTATGATTAACATAACATATGATAAACATGTCCATGCTAGATATGTAAATAACCTGTCACTCAAAGCAAGAAGAGAGAAACAGACTTTATAATTTGGTTTTGTTTGGCAAGTTCTGTTAATTTTCACTGAACATTAAAAGAGGATTACTCAGAGCTGGATTAACTCTGTGTGGCAAGACTGGGCACAGATAATAGGAAATCTTATACGCTACATTGTGACATCAACAAAAACATTTTTTTGGGGGGGGTTTACATCCACTTGACCACTGGGCACTTAAACCCCCTTAATAACCAGACCAATTTTCAGCTTTCAGTGCTCTCACAGTTTGCATGACAATAACTCAGTCATACAACACTGTAACCAAATGACATTTTTGTGCTTTTTTTCCCCCCACAAATAGAGCTTTCTTTTGGTGGTATTTGATCAACTCTGCGGTTTTTATTTTTTTTGCTATAAATGAAAAAACGAAAATTTTGTAAAAAAAAAATGAATTTTTATTAATTTCTATTATAAAATTTTGCAAAAAAGAAATTTTTCTTCATAAATTTGTCCTAGCATGTATACTGCTACATATCTTTGGTAACAAAACAAAAAAATGTTGATATTATTTAGTCTGGGTGAAAGTTATGGGGTCTACACGCTATGGTACCAATTACTGAAAATGTATCAATTTGATCACACCTGATGTACTGACAGCCTCTCTCATTTCTTGAGACCCTAACATGCCAGAAAAGTACAAATAGCCCCCAAATTACCCCTTTTTGGAAAGAAGACATCCCAAGGTATTTAGAAAGAGGCCTTGTGTTTTTTTTTTTTTTTTTTTTTAAGTTATTTTTTCCCACAAATCTTTGCAAAATCAAGATTTTTTTTTTTTTTTTTATTTTGATTTTTTTTCCACAACATTTTCATATTAGCGGGTTATTTCTCACACACATAAAGTGAAAAAGTGCAGCGCAATAAATTAAACTAGAAACAATAGTAATCAATAAACAGAAAATAATGAATAAGTGTCCAAGTGATTAAATTAGCAAAAAATCCATGTGTGAATCAATCCAAACTTCAACGTTAATCCAAGAAGAGTGAAGGTGAAGATAACACCACAAAAACTTCCACCACCTCATGCAAGATGGACTCTCACCTTGATGCTTTGACCTGAAACAGGTCTCAAAGTACAGCCAATCCTCGGATGGAACCATGGATCATGGATGGCACCCACATTTAGGGCGCATAGGAACCCAGGTGTTGAGGAACTTCAGTTGCACATTTTATGCTTACAATCCCCACTATATGCCTTTAAAGCGGATCTCCACCCTAAAGTGAAGATCCGCTGACCGGAACCCTCCCCCCCTCCGGTGTCACAATTGACACCTTTCAGGGGGGAGGGGGGTGCAGATACCTGTCTAAAGACAGGTATTTGCACCCACTTCCGGCCCGCAGTCTCGGGCAAAAGTCGTTTTTTTTTTTGCGACATCCCATTTTGTGTGCTGGGAACTCTCGGCTCCCAGCACACAGCGGGAGCCAATCGGCGGGCGCAGCGCGACTCGCGCATGCGCCGTAGGGAACCGGACAGTGAAGCCGGAGCGCTTCACTTCCTGGTTCCCTCACCGTGGATGGAGGGGGGGGGAACAGCAGAGAGACGAGCGAACGCTCGTCCTCTGCTGCGGACGCCGCTGGACTCCAGTACAGGTAAGTGTCCTAATATTAAAAGTCAGCAGCTGCAGTATTTGTAGCTGCTGGCTTTTAATATACTTTTTTAATGGGCCATCCGCTTTAACACCATGATCCATGACTTGTCATTGGCGGAGTCCGGTGTAGTCAGTCCGGCTAGTAGGGTTCCAGAGCTTAGTCATACAATGCCAGGCAGAGCCCAGTGTCTCCTAATCACTGTACGCTCACACTCCCACCACAGCCCTGCAGTTCAGACAAGCCGCCTACCCATCTTGCATGCGGTGGTTGTAGTTTTTGTGGTGTTCTCTTCACCTTCACTCTTCTTGGATTTACGTTGAAGTTTGGATTGATTCACACATGGATTTTTTGCTAATTTAATCACTTGGACACTTATTCATTATTTTCTGTTTTTTTTAAATTTTATATTGATCACTATTGTTTCTAGTTTAATTTATTGCGCTGCACTTTTTTACTTTATATGTACTTTGGGAATATTTTTGAATTTATCCTTAGTGCTGGCTTGCATATGTTGGGTTTATTTTATTGTTATTTCCAGCGCTGAATACCTTCACCGTTTATTTCTCACACAGCATATGCATACCACAAATTACACCCCAAAACACATTCTGCTATTCCTCCCGAGTATGGCGATACCACATGTGTGAGACTTTTACACAGCGTGGCCACATGCAGAGGCCCAACATGCAGGGAGCAGCATCAGGCGTTCTGGAGCACCCAGACCAATTCTGACATTTCTCTCCTACATGGAAAAATCATCATTTATTTTCTAGAAAATTACATGGAACCCCAAAACATTGTATATATATGCTTTTTTAGCAAAGACCCTAGAGAATACAATGGCGGTCGTTGCAACTTTTTATCGCGCATGGTATTTGCACAGCAATTTTTCTAACAAGTTTTTTTTGGAAATAAAACCGTTTTGTGCTTTAAAAAACAAAACAGTAAAGTTACCCCAATGTTTTTGCATAATATGAAAGATGAAGTTACGACGAGTAAATAGATACCCAACATGTCACTCTTCAATATTGCAAACGCTTGTGGAATGGCGCCAAACTTCGCTACTTAAAAATCCCCATAGGCGACGCTTTAAATGTTTTTACTGGTTACATCTTTTTAGTTTGAGAGGAGGTCTAGGGCCAAAATTATTTCTCTCGCTCTAACGTTCGCAGCAATACCTGACATGTGTGGTTTGAACACCGTTTTCATATGTGGGCGGGACTTGCGTTTGCGGTCGCATCTGTATACGAGCACACGGGTAAAGGGGCGCTGTATTTTTATTTTATTTTTTATTGTTCATTTTACCTTATTTATTTTAGTTTGACATGTTGTTTTTCCCCAAAAATAAATGTTTTGATTACTTTTATTCCTATTACAAGGAATGTAAACATCCCTTGTAATAGGAATATAGCATGACAGGTCCTCTTTACAGTGAGATATGGGGTCAATAAGACTCCACATCTCACCTCTAGGCTGGGAAGCCTGAAAAAAAAAGAACGATTGCAGGGGGTATTGCGCAGGGGGTATTGCGCAGGGGGTATTGCGCAGGGGGTATTGCGCAGGGGGTATTGCAGAGTATTGCACAGGGAAGGAAGAGTATTGCAGGGGTTAATGCAGGGATGGCTGAGCAGGGATAGATGGATCTGTGACTGCAATAGTCACAGATCCATCCCACAGCGCTGCTGCCATCCGCGCTGTCCTCTCACACTGTACCGCTCGGTACAGAGAGAGGAACCGGCGTCATCAAATGACGGGGGTTTGTTTACATGTGAGAGAAAGGAGTCACCGCTCCAGGTGGGATCACTAAATGGTTACAGGTGGTGCAGGATACCGAGGGTGCTGGCGGTGCACTAAGCAATTTTGTTTACATGTGATCGCTCCGTCATTGGACGGAGCGATCACGTGGTAAACGGCCGCTATCAGCGGCAATTTACTGCGGTCACGGACATTCCCGTGTGCGCGCCCGAAAGCGCGATTCTGGGATCACGTTCTAACGTGATCCCAGAGTTAAGCAACCACCTTGCCACCGTTATTTGATGGCGGCTGGTGGTTAAGTGGTTAAAGAAACCTATTTAAAACAAAAAAAACTTTGCAACCCCCTTAACGTGGTCCGTCCTGTCCTAATTTGAAAGTTGAAGGTAACAGCACTCTGTAAAAGAAGAAAGTTGAAGTAAAACTAAAGGTAAAACTTTTTTGCATTTTGGATATTATAAGGGAAGGCTATATCCTTGTCAAGTGTGTGTGTGTTTTTTTGCCCATCTACGTCTCATTGGGTAGATTCCCCCTCGCTTCTGTCCAGTAGCCAAAACAGGAAGTGAGAGGAAGTCCCTCCCAAACGATTGTCTCAAAACTAGTGTCCCAACTGGAAGATTTCTCCTCCATCGCTGTTCTGGGGACTTTCCTAAATGTGGGATTTTCTTTCCCTTTCCATTATATATTTTATAAAAAGGACAATAGAGGGGTGAATCTCCCCAACGGGACACATGGCAATAAAATATTGACAGGGGTTCTAATTCTTCTCTACTCAACCCAAAACTATATTGGTTGCCTGATGGGCATTGAGCTTGCTAATGTCCACCACTACAGCATTACTGTGTCCAATAGTAACATTGCTGGAGCAACCAACACTCTGTCTGGCACACTTGAAAATTCTGAATAGCAGTTGTACCCATGGTTTTTCAAAGTAACATACCTTCTGACCGAGTATTAATCTTCTATTATAGGTGCAGTGCCCTCCTAGTTGGATTGCTAGGTAAATTTTAGTTTTCGGCATCTTCAGTAATCAAGGGAGCAGAGATGATTTGTTTGGTCCGGTCTGTTCAGCCTGAGAGTTTGATTTCTTTCCCCTGCATCTAGAAGAATCTTCTAGAGCTGTGGGAAAGGGAGGAGAGAATTTTATATAGCCAGACTGAAATATAGATCAGGGCCTAGCCAATTCTTTTGGGGGGAAAGGGGATCCAGATGGTGGCTGAGAAGCTGCTAAATCCGATCCAACACACGCCTCCCTCAAAAGCCTACTGGCCTCCAAACTTCGCAACCTAATCAATTAATGGCGATCGACAATACATCGATCAAACATCACCTGCAAAAAAGTGCCTGAGATGTTAGTGGTAAACAGCCTGCTAGGCCTGGGAGGGAACTGAACCAAGTTCTCCAAAAGCTGCCTCATATCCAAGAGTTGCCAAGAGTGTAAATGTAGACTTAACTAAGGTTAATCAAAAGTATTACTTTCAAAAAGGAAATGGTAGAACAAGGGGGAGGGGGAGTATGGAAGAGGTAGAGAGGGAGGGGAGGTTGGGGGCAAGAAAGGGGTGTGGGGGTTTCCCCCATCTCTCACCCCCTTCTTCCGCCAACCTTCCTTTCGCCCCTTTCCTCCTTCTCTCCCTCTTTCCATACTCCCCCTTGTTCTACCTTTTTAGAATGTGATATTTTTGATTAACCTTAGAGCTTAATGTCTACATTTACACTCTTGGCAACTTTTGGATATGAGGCAGCTTTTGGAGGACTTGATTTGGTTACCCCTGGGCCTAGCATGCCGTTTACCACCAACATCTCAGGCACTTTTATTTTACAGGTGATTATGTTTGGGTGATGTATTGTTAAACCTTAAAGCTTCTGCAGAAAGCTAAATAGAGGGCTGATAGGAAGACCCTCCTGTTGCTGGAGTGGCAGCCGCCACCAGTGTAGGGACCTGTGTTGGTACATCTGTACCTGATCCCTGGAAGGGTTCCTCAGACTTTTTGCTGAGTGTTCTTCTAGGAACAGTCAATTGTCTTGTTTGCCTAATAACATTGATAGTTGGTGATTCAGAAGTTCCAAAGACGAAAAAAATAATAATGGAGGGCTGATGGGAAGACCCTTCGGTTACTGAAGTGGCAGCTTCCACCAGTGTAACCTGTGTTGGTACAGGTGTACCTGGTCCCTGGGACGGTTCCTCAGACTTTGTTACAGAGTCTTGTAACACTCAATCCCCACACACAAAACTTAAACTATGCTGAAAAGATAATGTGGCACTCCTGTTGGTGAAGATAGCTGGTGGTATTGCTCTTTTGAAGACAAGTGCTGATGAGAATCTTTCAAGAGAGTGATGAAGTAGTGGACTCCAGAGATGGCTTGAATTGAAGATCTTCTCCTTCATGTTCACTAGCAAATCATCTTCTGATCTCTCCTTCTCATATCCTAGTTTAACATTTCTTCCAACGTTCTGGCCATCTTCTTTCCCAAAAAAGCTGCACCCCTCCCATTCAGGTGCAATCTATCAGGGCTATAAAGATGGTAACCGACTGAAAAGTCAGCCCAGTTCGGTATGAAGCCAAACCCCTCCTCCCTGCAAAAGTTCCTCAGCCACATGTTAAGCTCCCTAAGTTCATGCTGCCTGTCTGGTGTGGCTTGAGGTACAGGCAGTATTTCTGAAAATACTGCCTTGGAGGTCCTTTTCTTCAATATAGCTCCTAAGTCCCTGAAATCATTTGTTTAGGGTGCCCCATCTTCCTCTATCTTTCCAGTTCCAATATGTATCATGACAGCTGGGTTCTCCCCAGCATCATCCAACAATTTGTCCATCTGATGTACAAAGTCCCGAACACGAGCACCTAGTAAACAACATACTGTTCAGTAATAGCAGTCTTTGTGACAAATTTCCCTCTCTGTCCTTCTAATTATTGAGTCCCCTACCACCAGTATGTTCCTGTTTTTTGCTGTAACTTTGCCCCCATCTTCACTGGAGGAGATGTTCCCAAAGGTTCCTCTGGCATTTTGGTGGAGTCTCATCTTGAATGTCACATTCTGGGTGAGTCTCAGCATGAGTCACGTTCTGGTGGGTTCTTAATGTGAGCTTCACATTCTGGTGGAGCATCAAACTGCATTTCTTCCAGCTTTTTGGTCCCCTTCTCTCCCAATAGAATGGCACCCTGCTCATTTAAGTGCAGTCCGTCCCTGCTATAGAGCTGGTGATTTACCGAAAAGTCAGTCCAGTTCTCCATGAACCCAAACCCCTCCTCCCTGCACCAGTTCCTCGGCCATTTGTTAATTACCATAAGCTCCTGCTGCCTCTCTAAAGTGGCACGAGGTACAGGCAGTATTTCTGAAAATATTGCCTTGGGGGACTGAAATCATTTTGTAGGGTGCTCCATCTTTCTAGAACTTTGTCATTGGTACCAATATATACCATGACAGCTGGGTCCACTCCAGCCCCATCCAACAATCTGTCCATGCAATCTACAATGTTCCGAACCCGAGTGCCCGGTAAACATACTGTCTGGTGATGCCGGTCTTTGTGACAGATTGCCCTCTGTATCCTTCCAATTACTGAATCCCCTACCACTAGTATATGCTTTTTTTTTTCCAAGCCTGGAGGAGAGATGTGGGGTCTTATTGACCCCGCATCTCTCCATAAAGAGGACCTGTCCCATCTATTCCTATTACAAGAGGTGGTTTACTCTGTAGCTCCTGCTGGATTTTGCTTCTAATCTCCTTGTGGAGGCTTCCATTTGTGGATGGACATTTTATGCTTATACAACCTGGTCAAATTGCTATAATCTTTTTATATGGACTATAAACTGAAGGACTTAAGAAATAATGGAAACTCAAATGATTCGTTCCACAACCATTTATTCATATGGGGGAAATTTGCTTTAATATAAGAGTGCTTTGGATTACAAGCATGTTTCTGGAACGAATTATTATGCTTGCAATCCAAGGTTTTACTGTATTCATTATTGTGACTTGTTCAATATAAATTGTCTTCTAAAGTTATGTATGTACATTGTGTAGCCACTCTGTTGATTGCATAGAGGGGCTGCACAGGGATTTCTCTTTATTCTTCCTTGTTATGTAGCACCCTGATGTTAAGGCAAGGCTGTTATTAAATTAGGTTGTCAGGCGATAGTTGCCTTGGCCAATTGTTGGATCAATTGATTTCCCCTAACTCTGGAATTGTTGCACTTCTCTCTTCTGTCACTAGGTGGCCGGTTATGTGGTGACATTGGATAAGACCAGGACAGATTATCAATGGATGGGGTGTCTCGGCCAATGGGCAGGGATTTTCTTGAGTCCCTTGGCCTGCTGGGAGATCCTATTTATTTGGGTGGAGCCAGGTGATCGGGGTTCTGAGTCACTTGGGTGGCTGTCTGGGTCGATGTGTGTTGTGCTCCCCCGGGCTGCTAGGCCGTAAGCCATAGGCGTTTCCCAGGGACATGGGGAAAAAGGATCCAGGCTAAAGATATACCATGTAAGAAAATATAATAGCCAGGTGTTGTTCAGCCCCTAACTGCATAAACAAAATAATCCAACCCAAGAGAATTGAAAAAAGAAGGGGTCTACAGAACACACTATGTATGGCAAATCAAAAATATAAATACTTTATTGAATGATCAACATGGTTTGTGGATAAATACATACAGGAGACTAAAGTGTAATGGGACCTGGGTAAAGATAATATCCAGATCTACACTAAAATACGCACCTGACAAGGACTATGACATCTAGCTGCTAGACTGTCTGTCTGAGGCCCTATCCAGAAGGAGAGTAGGGTTGGGACTGCGAGCTTGTAGTCCAACCGGAAGTAAAGGTTCGACCGACCGGGCTAACAGTTGCGGACGGAGGTAGAGGGGAAGCTGTCGCCAATAAGGGACAATCCACCTTATCAGAGACTACAGCGAGTGAGCTGAGGCCAGTACCAGAGCAGACTTCTTGGCAGGCGGGGACGGTAAAGAAGTGGGAAAACTTCACTAAGGGCCAAGTCAGGGACCCAGCAGGACCGCAAAGGTGATACTTGTGGAGCACCACTGAGTGCCAAGCCATGGACCTAACGTGTTGATGGGAGTGAAGCTTGAGGAGTATCTGTGTGCCAAGCCAGGGACCCAGCAAGGAAGCAGGGGGGACACTTGGGGAAGATACTGAGTGCTAAAGTGGAAGAGCTCAGGGGATCCAGTGGCTACTGGATCTGAAGTTTAGTGAGAGAGAGACTGCAAGCTTGGTGAGTGAAGACCCACAGTGAGTGAGTGTGGGGTAAGGAGAACTGTTTGTTACAAATAGTTGAACACCATTACCGTTAGTGACAGTTACAAGATTGTTGTCATAGGAGAGAGCGGTCCTACCTATACAGAAGTGGTGTCTGGCTGGAGGCCTTCACCTGTATAGCTATCCACCTATAGAACTCTTGGAGTCTGCCAATTAACATTGCATCCACCTAATGGCCCATACACACGATCCGAATATCGGCCGACGGATCGTACGACTTTTTTCGCTTAATAATCGCAAGTAAAATAAAATAGGTTTTTAAACTCACAAATTCTCGTACGATAGAAAAAAACGATCGGAAGTGATGTCACGTGTTGTTTTGTATTGTATTGTCGGACGGCTGTACTGACTAAACGAAAATCGGACATCGGACGAGAATTTTTCACGCTTGTCCGATCAAATTTAATCGGATTAGTCGTGATCGGCTGTCGAAAGTAGTGTACACACGATCCGAAAATCGTACGATCCATCATCGGACGATCGTTTTCGTCCGATATTCGGATCGTGTGTATGGGCCATAAGGGTGTCCAGGCCCTAAACCCTCTCTCCCACAGTTCTGTTTACGATGACAAATCTCTTTGCATTCAAAAAGTGTCCATTCCAATACAAGAACAAGGCAATTTGCCTCATGTGCTATCGCATCAGTTCCCACCTATGTGCTTTGTTGGTTTGTGCTGAAAAAAGTAGGATATGTAGCATTTTTTTCTCATTGCAATGCATAATGACATACAAGCTAGGAGAAAAAAAGTAGACACTGCGTTGAGTGTTTACAGCGCACACCTGTGAGTGCTATGTGTGTTGTGACTGTGCACATTAATGTGTGACATAAAGGAGCCCTTGTCAAATAGGGTATTTCCAGTAAGGAGAGGATTGAAAGACCTTGGCCTTTTTTAAAGAAAGTGTACCATGGTGCTGCATTATTGGAAATGGTGGAAGGTTAACCACTTGTTTTACTGGGCATATATACCCCCTTCCTGCCCAGGCGAAATTTCAGCTTTCGGCACTGCGTCACTTTAACTAACAATTGCGCGGTCGTGCGACGTGGCTCCCAAACGAAATTGATGTGAAAAAAAAACTTTTTTTGCTTTAATAAATATCCCATTTTTTTTTCTCAGTTTAGGCCGATGTATGTATTCTTCCCCATATTTTTGGTAAAAAAAAAAAAAGAAGAAAAATCACAATAAGCGTATAGTGATAGGTTTGCGCAAAAGCTATAGCGCCTACAAAATAGGGGACAGAATTATTTTTTTTTTTTTTTTTATTTTTTTTGGTAATGTAATTACAATTTTTTTTTTTTTTGGGACTGTGTCAAGTGTCCGCTGTGTCCGCCATATTTTGGGACCATTCACATTTATACAGTGATTACTGTATAAATGTGACTGGCAGGAAAGAGGTTCACACTAGGGGGCGTGGAAGGGGTTAAATGTGTTCCCTACTAGTGATTCTAACTGTGGGGGAAGGGGACTGACTGGGGAAGGTGACCCGATCTGTGTCCCTATGTACAGCATCGGTCACAGATCCACGTCCTTGTCTGTGTAACAGGCGATCGCGGGTACCTGGCGGAAATCGCGACGGGCGCGCATGCTTCCCCCAGTGGCCGGAGGAGCCAAGGACATCAATAGACATCCTCCCGGCATTTGAGAGCCAACTTGTGGCCGTCTTTTGCCTATGGCCGGGGCTCCAAGTGCTTAATGTACTTATAGGACTTGGTTTATTGTGACACACCTCTCTAAATCTGCAGTTTCCTTTGTCCTTCAGGCACTGGTTTACATACATCTTAGTGATGCAAAGGAAGTTGTCTCTGAAAGACTTCCTTGCACCAGACAATGGAGAATTCTATCAAATTCTTGCTGTAATTTTCTTTTCTTGGCGCCAATCCATGACAGAAGGCTATCGCATGTCTGCCAAGCTACCACCTGGCTGCCTCTGATCGATGGTTAAGCAAGGAAACGTGTTTTTTGCTGTGCAGCACGGAAGAAAAATGCGCGGCTGAATAGGAGATAAAGCGGGTGCACCTTCCCACTCAGGGCCATCAGCCCAATTTTTCTTGTTAATACTCCCTAGTTTTCCATTTGCTTGGAAATCCCCTCTATTAATTCCTATCATTCTGCTAAAGAAAAATTAAGGCAATGTATTCCTGTGTGTGGGTGATATTACCTTGGATAGAGTTTTCTTGATGACATATTCATATTACTTTTGCTTATTATAAGACTTTGAAGATACTCTTAAAGCTACACTACCATAGATCCAAACCTCCTGCGTACTAATCGGCATAGAATAGAGGAGTGATGGAAACGTTTGCAAAGACAGACCACTTCTTGGCCAAGAGACTTTTTTTAATTTAAATTTTACGTTTTTACTATATTTTTCCATATTCTGTTTATAGATTTGTTAATTTTCCTATTTTATCAGCACCCTTGAGAGAAAAGAAATTGCAGGACAATTAGGGTTGTCCCGATACCACTTATTTAGGACCGAGTACAAGTACCGATATTTTTTTCATGTACTCACCAATACCGATACTTTATTTTATTTAATGCCATGTGACAGTTTGACTGATGGGCACTGATAGGTGGCACTGACTGATGGGGACTGATAGATGGCACTGACGGGCACTGATAGGTGGCACTTATTGACACTGATGGCACTGACAGGTGGCTGACACTGATGGCTGGCACTGAAATGCAGCAATAAATGACGAGGAAAGTATTTTGAAATGCTATGCTGCAGTGCCCATCTTGGTACACCCTGCACTCGGCATCGGTAAGTATCAGCAGACATCTTGTTACACCCAGCCTGAAGTATATGGGCTCCGCTCACTGAGGCCACCCGCCCACTCCGCCTACTGAGTCTGCCAGCCCTCTCCGCCCACTGACTCCACCCACCGACCAGGTATCGGGTCAGGCATCGGGAGCATTTGTGCGAGTACAAGTACTTGAACAAATACTCTTGGTATCGGGACTGATACACATACTAGTATCGGGACAACCCTAAGGACAACGTCTTATGTTGTTTTTAGTGAGTTTTCTCAGCAGAGAACTGTCTTGGGCAGTGGCCTCCAAATTGCAGCTCATAAGCCCGATGCAGCCCTTTGCTCGGTACCTGGACTGAATGAGGCCCTTTGGGCCTTATTCCTCCCACTGCTAAGAGACACTTTTCCTCCCACTGGACACTAACCCTGGGGCATAATCCCTACCATTGATACCAATGATGGGGCATTTTTCCTCCCAGAAGTTCACCCTACCTTGAAAGTCAGAGCTCCATTGTAAGTTTGACTTTTGGTCCTGCTATCAGAATTTTGCTAGGTAATGTAGTGCCTCCTGTATATGTAGTGATGTATAGAATTAAAAACTTGACAGAGGGTGAAACACTTCCCACCCCAAAAATGTTTAAAACTTGCTGATCACCTCCTTCTGAAAATACTAGTTTCCTGGCTGTCTCTGTGCTTTCATTTTTTTTGTTTTGTTAAAACAAAAGTATGTTGTCCCCCACTGTCTCTGCATTGAGAACCGAGCCACCGAACACCGCCGATGGCTCAGTTTTCACAGATCCACGAGAGGAGAGCTGCTGACCAAATCTCCTCTCTTCTTCTCCACGCTCACTGGAGTGCTGAGCGGAGGAGGGGCAGGTAGAGGCTCGCTGAGACTGCCATCAATCAAGGCAGCTGGCGGATCAAGACTTGAAAGTCGGAATGACACGTTGCCTCGAGTGAGTCACAGGAGTGCAAAACAAATTCCACTGATGTGACCTGGAGGAGGAGCCCAGCCTAAAAAGCACAGGTTGGACTTCTCCTTTTTAATGCCCTCCTCCCAAAAAAATAAAATGTAGCCAGTGAAGATAAGAGGAAATTAGAACACCTGATGTGCATGTTTGTTGTCTACATATTTCAGTAAAGTTGTCCTCCTCCTATCTCTACCGTCTGTGTAAAGCAGGGTTTGACAAATTTGCTTGGAATTTAGGAGCCAGCTAAAAAAGTTAGAAGCCAAAAAACGCACCCTGTCCCGCCGAGCTCGGGCGCAGAAGCAAACGCATACGTGAGTAGCACCCACATATGTAAACGGTATTCAAACCACACATTTGAGGTATCACCGCGATTGGTAGAGCGAGAGCAATAATTCTAGCCCTAGACCTCCCCTGTAACTCAAAACATGCAACCTGTAGAATTTTTTTCAAACGTCGCCTATGGAGATTTTAAACAGTAAAAGTTTGTCGCCATTCCACGAGCGGATGCAATTTTGAAGCGTGATATGTTTGATATCAATTTATTCAGCGTAACATTATCTTTCACAATATAACAAAAATAATTGGGCTAACTTTACCGTTTTTGTCTTATTTTTTTTTTCCCAAAAAAAGACCGCTGCGCAAATACGGTGTGACATAAAGTATTGCAACAACCGCCATTATATTCTCTAGGGTGTTAGAATAAAAAATATATATAATGTTTGGGGGCTCTAATTAGAGGGAAGGAGATGAAAAACACATTAGAACTGCTGTTTTGCTACTTGTAATGCAACTACTTGTAGATGGCGCCAGATCACAGAAGGAAGCTTAAGCCTGCAGAAGGCCGCAAAGCTGGGGCCTCAATTACCGGCCGGCTGGTAATTGAGGCCTTGGCTTTGTGGCCTTCTGCAGGTCTAAGCTTCCTTCTGTGAAGGCTGCAAAGCCACGGCCTCAATTATCAGCGATTGCGCGATCACGGCGGGCCCGCCCCAGCCGGTAATTGAGGCCGCGGCTTTGGGGCCTTCTGCAGGCCTAAGCTTCCCCGGGCACCAGGTCACAATTTCTTGTCGCAATTGCGACCGGGCGCCCGGATTTTGCTGAGCCCTGGTGTAAAGTGTGTGATCTTGTTTATAATGATGCTGATACGTTTTCCTGAATGAAGCCGATTTTGTCTTTGCAGTTGAAGATGAGGGTCACGGCACGCACCTGGTCGTCGCTCATCACCCGACCTCAAGTACCTGAATGGTAGACGTTATTGCTGTCCATCTGTCAAGATGCATTAAACAGGCCAATGTCTGTAAAGAGGACCACCCTACACAAGCCCTGGTAAATATAGGAGTATACCCCTCAGGTACATATGGCAGCATTGCCCTATCATTTAGCTCGTATTTCCCAGCAACTTTCCATTCTCATCAGCTTCATTAACTGCTGGCAAACACACCAGCCCAGGAGATAGCAGTATACACTCTGTGTGTTTGTACAGCTCCAAGGTAAAGATCAGTACATTAAACCGGAACATCGCTACAGGACAAATGCCTTTTTGTTTTATTGCTTCTTTAACCACAAATGTAAGGAGCATTCTTCCTACTGACCATCACACTAATGTACCATGAGCTGTAGATACAGTAATTTCTAGCCCCAAGGCCTGAAAGTTACAGTGATTGTAAAGCTTTGCTTGTTTAAAAAATAAATAAAATAACAAACATGTCATACTTGCCTCCACCGTGCAGCTCGTTTTGCACAGAATGGCCCCGAACACTGTCTTCTTGGGTCTCTCGTGGTTCCTCTCCACATCAGATAAACCCCTAGGACAGGGATCCTCAAACTACGGCCCTCCAGCTGTTGTAGAACTACACATCCCATGAGGCATTGTAACACACTGGCATTCACAGACCTGACTAGGCATGATAGGTATTGTAGTGCCTGAACAACTGGAGGGACATAGTTTGAAGACCCATGCCCTAGGAGAAGCGCTGTACCTGAGGGGGGGGGGGGGGTACCTTGCCGGCAGGCTCCTTAGTCATTCATTCAGTGTCCATAGCCGCCAAATGTATGACTCGGCCCCGCCCCCCCCACAGTGGCTGCTCTGCTAACAATCTATCCAATCAAGATCTGGGAACCCATGGAGAGAGGGACAGCGCATCCCCGCTCAGGTAAGTAAAACTGGGGGGCCGGTGACTGCAAGGTGTTTTTTCACCTTAATGCATAGGGTGCATTTAAGGGCCCTTTCACACATACGAACCGTATGTCTGTCTGTATTTCATCCATCCGTTTTTCGGATTAAATACGGACATACATGTATTCCTATGGGATAGCGGGTGTCAGCGGATAAACATCTCTTGGCAGGAAGCATAGAGATGACTGGTGACCAGATGGTTACCAGTCATCTCTATGACCGTCGGAGGACCCGGGCGCGATGTGATGACGTCATGCCCGGGTCCCCGTAAGTAAACAAAGCCGCGATTGCGGCTGTAAGCAACCATTCATGAGATCGGCGATTTTTTTTTTTCACCGATCTCATGGTTTCCAGCCTGGAGGAGAGATGTGAGGTCTTATTGACCCTGCATCTCTCCTTAAAGAGGACCTGTCACACACATTTCCTATTACAAGGGATGTTTACATTCCTTGTAATAGGAATAAAAGTGAAAAAAAAAAGTGGAAAAAATAAATAAAAAATAGATAAAAAAAAAAAAAAATTAAACGCCCCTGTCCCCGATAGCTCGCGTGCAGAAGCAAACTCACACGTAAGTCCCGCCGACATATGTAAACGCCGTTTAAACCACATAAGTGAGGTATCGCCGCGTGCGTTAGAGTGCCAGCAACGAATCTAGCACTAGATCTCCTCTGTAAATCTAAACTGGTAACCTGTAAAAAAATAAATAAAGCGTTACCTATGGAGATTTTTAAGTACCGAAGTTTGGGGCCATTCCATGAGTGTGCGCATAATTAAAGCGTGACATGCTGGGTATCTATTTACTCGGTGTAACATAATCTTTCACATAATACAAAACAATTGGGCTAACTTTACGTTTTTTTTTTTTAATTCATGAAACAATTTTTTTTACAAAAAAACGGCGTTTGAAAAATGATTGTGTAAATACCGTGCGAGATAAAACGTTGCAATGACCGTCGTTTTATTCCCTAGGGTGTCTGCTAAAAAAAACGTTTATAATGTTTGGGGGTACTGCGTAATTTTCTAGCAAAAGAATGATGATTATTACATGTAGGAGAGAAGTGCCAGAATAGGCCCGGTATGGAGGTGGTATAAAAGCCCGGTATTGAAGTGGTTAAAAGAAAAATGGAAGGATGAGGTAGGTGAAGGAGGACTGCACTAAGGTAAAGGCAGCTATTTAGGGAAAACCATTTTTACCTTTACAACCCCTTAATATTGCATTTTCTTTTTGGGAATATGGCGTGGAAAATGTTTTGCAGATACAGTCTTCTGTGCTCTCATCCCAGCTCTGTGGTTCTCTATTCCTGGGCCTGTACAAGGCCAGTCTTGTGCTCCCCTGTAGGGGAAGACATGTAATCTGTTTGGTATTCCTTCCCAACCTTCCTCCAGGAAGAGCAGCAGAGCCGAGGCCGCCAGACACCAGAGAGCTTTACAATGTCTTCCATTCAGCCTGTCTGGCTTCTTTCCTGTGCGGGGGGAGGGGCAGAGAGCGTGGCCAAGGCTAAGCTGAATTGTGCGAGACTCTTCTACAGAAGGGAATTGTGTCATGCTGAAAGCATTGAGTGGGAAACTTCTGCGGAACTGCACCAGAGAAAAGCACTTAAAAGACGTCTGGAAGCTGAAGTTTAATCTTATTTTTAGACCGAATGTTATCATCACTGGGTCTCTGTGCTTCTCTACACCATGCAGGCGTTTCGTCAGATTAGGCGACCCAGATTTTGTAACGGAAGTGACGTTTCGTTGCCGCCATCTTGCTACACCCTGCACATGTCCACAGTAAGGATACAGTGAGAAGGCGGCAAGTGGACATCTTGTTACACCCACCAGAGTTATGCATTTCACACGTATTTTTAACAGTAAATTCGCCTTGTACAGTAAAACCTTGGATTGCAAGCATAATTTGTTCCAGAAACATGCTTGTAATCTAGAGCACTTGTATATCAAAGCGAATTTCCCCATAAGAAATAATAAGATACTCAAGTGATTTGTTGATTGATTGATCTTTGAGCTTGGTTAGGCGCCAAATACCCACTGGGTTCCACAACCATTTACAGTTAAACCTTAGTTTGAGAGTAATTGTACATTTTTTTTAAATAATTTTTTACTTGATATATAAGCGATGTCTTGATATACAAGTAGCGTCGTGTCACAACTGAGTAAAAATAAGAGATGCGCCTCTAAGTGTAGCAGTATGGTTACATTTAATGAAGGTACAACATTTAGCAACATATTGCTACACTTAGAGGCGCCTCTCTTCTCTTTTATACTCTGGAGCTCCTGCTGGATTTTGCTTCTAATCCCCTTGTGGAGGCTTCCATTTGTGGAAGGACATTTTATGATTACACAACTTGTCACATTGCTATAATCTTTGTATATGGAGTATAAACTGAAAGACTTATGAATAAATGGTTGTGGGACGAATCATTTGAGTTTCTATTATTTTTTTTTATGGGAAAATTTGCTTTGATATACAAGTGCTTTGGGTTACAAGTAGGGTTGTCCAGATACCGATACTAGTATCGGTATCGGGACCGATACCGAGTATTTGCGGGAGTACTTGTACTCGTGCAAATGCTCCCGATACCTAAATAGAATACTTTTTTTGTATTTATCAACATGTTCTGTGAAAATTCTTTGAGTTTTTTACTACTGCGTGACAAGAAAATAAAACATTTTTACTAATTTTTATTCTTTTATGTCTTGTGTTAGAGTTCTTCATAATTCTAAAGAAAATATCCTTAGTCTGTATTGTGGTTTGAAAACTGTCACATGACATTTAAAAAAAGTATCGGTATTCGGTATCGGCGAGTACATGGAAAAAAAGTATCGGTACTTGTACTCGGTCCTAAAAAAGTGGTATCGGGACAACCCTAGTTACAAGCATGTTTCTGGAACGAATTATGCTCGCAATCCAAGGTTTTACTGTATACATAAGGCTGCATTCACACCTAAGCGTAGGCGTTTTTTACCGTGATTTGCCGCGGCAAAACGCAGTGTTTTTTACCGTGATTTTGTACAGGTCATTGTCACCAATGTAAAACGCCCAAGCTGACCGATTCGCGCCACAAAAAAGGGTCCGGGACTTATTTGAGCTTCAGGCGTTCGGCGTTTTGGAGTGGAGATGTGAACCATCTACATAGAGAATGTTTTTTTTTTTTTTTCCCCTCTAGTGTTTTTGAGTGTCGTGCTTCAGGCGACAAAATGCTCAGGTGTGAATGCAGCCTTAGTGTGTGTGTGTGTGTGTGTGTGTGTGTGTGTTTTTATTAACTTTTTGTTTTTACAATTTTAACCTTTTTAAATATTTCAGAATTCTTTATTTTTTAGCCCTGTTGGGGGTCTTTGGTGAGATATCAGGGGTCTTAAAGGGGTAGTTCCCCCAAAAACCTTTTTTTTAACATTTATTCAGGCTCGTTATGTCAAGGGGAATCAGGTTTTTTTTTTTTTAGAAATGAAGCCGTACTTACCGTTTTACAGATGCATCGTCTCCGATGCTTCCGGGTATGGGCTCCGACTATAGGCGTGCCTATTTGATTGACAGGCTTCCGAGGTCGCATACATCGCGTCACGATTTTCCGAAAGTAGCCGAACGACGGTGCGCAGGCGCAGTATAGAGCCGCACCGTCGCTCGGCTTCTTTCGGCTACTCGTGACGCGATGTATGCGACCGTCGGAAGCCTGTCAATCAAATAGGCACGCCCAGACCAGACGATCATACCCGGAAGCGACGGAGACGATGCATCTGTAAAACGGTAAGTATTGCTTCGTTTCTAATAAAAAAACACCCGATTCCCCTTGACATAACGAGCCTCAATCAATGGTAAAAAAAGGTTTTTGAGGGAATTACCCCTTTAACATCCCCTGACGTCTCCCCTCTAAGACAGGGGAAGGAACAGAGGAAACAGGCTCCCCACTCCCTTTCTCTGCAGCCTCAGCTGCACTGGAGATGACTGGACAGGAGACAGAGGCTCCTCCCATTCATAAACTGAAGCATTGTAAACACAGTTTGCGGGGCACGGAGGGGGACAGAAGCACGAGGGGGGCACCGGGAGGGGGGGGGGAGCGGAGCATGGAGGGGAGTGGGGAGCGGAGCATGGAGGGGGGGAAGCGGAGCATAGAGGGGGGGGGGAATTGGAGCATGGAGGGGGGGGGAATTGGAGCATGGAGGGGAGTGAAGCGGAGCACGGAGGGGGACAGAAGCACGAGGGGGGCATGGAGGGGGGGAAGCGGAGCACGGAGGGGGACAGAAGCACGAGGGGGGCATGGAGGGGGGGGGGGGGAAGCGGAGCACGGAGGGGGGGGGAAGCGGAGCATGGAGGGGGGGGAAGCGGAGCATGGAGGGGGGGGAAGCGGAGCATGGAGGGGGGGTGAAGCGGAGCACGGAGGGGGACAGAAGCACGAGGGGGGCATGGAGGGGGGGGGGGAAGCGGAGCATAGAGGGGGGTGAAGCGGAGCATGAAGGGGGACAGAAGCACGAGGGGGGCATGGAGGGGGGGGAAGCGGAGCATAGAGGGGGGGGGGGAGCGGAGCTTGGAGAGGGACAGAAGCACAGAGGGGGGGAAAGCGGGGCATGGAGGGGTGACAGAAGCACAGAGGGGGAAAGCGGGGCATGGAGGGGTGACGGAAGCACAGAGGGGGAAAGCGGGGCATGGAGGGGTGACAGAAGACAGGGGGAAAGCGGGGCATGGAGGGGTGACAGAAGCACAGAGGGGGAAAGCGGGGCATGGAGGGGTGACAGAAGCACAGAGGGGGAAAGCGGGGCATGGAGGGGTGACAGAAGCACAGAGGGGGAAAGCGGGGCATGGAGGGGTGACAGAAGCACAGTGGGGGAAAGCGGGGCATGGAGGGGTGACAGAAGCACAGAGGGGGAAAGCGGGGCATGGAGGGGTGACAGAAGCACAGAGGGGGAAAGCGGGGCATGGAGGGGTGACAGAAGCACAGAGGGGGAAAGCGGGGCATGGAGGGGTGACAGAAGCACAGAGGGGGAAAGCGGGGCATGGAGGGGTGACAGAAGCACAGAGGGGGACAGGAGGAGCACAGAGGACACTGAGGGGGACTGGAGGAGGATACAGGGACGATCGGTGTGGCGGTGGGGGGAGTTACAACACCGATCACCCTGTATAGATTTCAATATAGCAGCTGAAAGCTGTTTTCTGGTTTCCTCCCCTATTCCACAATCTGAGAATTTTTTTCACATTTTCAAAATCATTTTGTATTCTTTCTTCAGTTCAGTACTCCTTGCTTCCTCCATGCATGTGCACAACAAGATCAGCGCATGCGCAGGTATAATGAGGCCCACCCCATCTCACCACATTTCGGTCGTCTCTGCCGCTTACAGGAGCCGTCGATATCGGCAGATTGCCCCTTTCTGTGCAGATATAACACCCTCCACTCTTCTTAGAAGGCTTGCCACAAGATTTTGTAGCGTGTGTGTGTGGGAATTTGTACAGAAAGAGCATATGTGAGGTCAGGTGCTGATGTAAGACCTGGTTTGCAGTCGGCGTGTTTATTCATCCCACACGTGTTCTGTAGGGTTAAGGTCAGGGCTTTGTACAGGTCACTTGAGTTCCTCCACACCATACCTTTATGGACCTGGCTTGTGCATAGGAACACGGTCATCCTGGAGCGGAAAACTGTTACCACAAGGTTGAAACAGAATTGCTCAAAATAACTTTGTATGCTGTACCATTAACCACTTAAGACCCGGGCCTTTATGCAGGTAAAGAACCTGGCCAGTTTTTGCGATTCGGCAATGCGTCTCTTTAACTGACAATTGCGCGTGCGATGTGGCTCCCAAACAAAATTGGCGTCCTTTTTTTTCCCACAAATAAAGCTTTCTTTTGGTGGTATTTGATCACCTCTGCGGTTTTTATTCTCTGCGCTATAAACAAAAATAGAGCCACACTTTTGAAAACAATTTAATATTTTTTACTTTTTTGCTATAATAAATATAAATATATAAAAAAAAAAAAGTCCTCAGTTTAGGCCGATACGTTTTCTTCTACCTATTTTTGGTAAAAAAAATAATCGCAATAAGCGTTTATCGATTGGTTTGCAAAAATGTATAGCGTTTACAAAATAGATGGTTTTATTGCATTTTTATAAAAAAAAAAAAAATTGTTACTGCTAATGGCGGCAATCAGCGATTTCTATTTGTGACTGTGATATTATGGCGGACACATCGGACAATTTTGACACATTTTTGGGATCATTGTCATTTTCCCAGCAAAAAAATGCTATAAAAATGCATTGTTTACTGTGAAAATTACAATTGCAGTTTGGGAGTTAACCCCTACAAGTCCCCTAGTGGTTATGTGTGACCTTATATGTTTTTCTAACTGTAGGGGGGCGGGGCTGGACGTGTGACGTCCTTGATCGTGTTTCCCTTTATTAGGGAACACACAATCAATGAAGCTGCCACTGTGAAGAACGTGGAAGCTGTGTTTACACACAGCTCTCCCCGTTCTTCAGCTCCGGGGACCGATCGCAGGACTCCGGCGGCGATCGGGACTGCAGGTCATGTGGCCGCGGTCACGGAGCTTGGGACCGGGGCGCGTTCACGCGCCCGGGACCGGGCACTTAAAGAGGACCTACAGGTAGGAAAAGAGTCACCGCTCCAGGTGAGTCTTGTAAGCAATCGGGAACCTTCGGGATACCAAGGTGCTGGCGATGCATGTAGCAATAGCAAAAAATAGGAGAAAGAATGGACGGCCGCACTCCGGGGAAACTTCCAAAAAGTTGTCTTTTATTAGTAAAACTTGGACATGCAAAATCAATACAGCCACACAGCTATGACTAAGCACTAGCATTGTGCGAAACGCGTCGGCTGTTCTGTGGCTGTATTGATTTTGCATGTCCAAGTTTTACTGATAAAAGACAACTTTTTAGAAGTTTCCCCCGGAGTGCGGCTGTCCATTCTTCTCTCCTATTTTTTGCTATTAGGACCTACAGGTACATGCTCGTGCCCAGCCGTTCCATTCTGCCGATGTATATCTGCAGGAGGCGGTCCTTAAGTGGTTAACCATAATCTTCACACCTGAAAACACCTTGACTCAATTATTTGGAGGGGTGTCCACAAAGTTGCCATATATAGTGTAGTTGTATAGCAGGAAATATATGTGCTGTATATTTTAACGAAGATTTTCATTGTTGACTTTGTCTATATTCTGTATGTTAATCCATATTTTATTTTGCAGTGTTGAATGAATACAATCTTGTGATCATGGGAGATATGAAGACCCCAGACTTTGACGACCTTCTTGCAGCCTTTGACATTCCTGACATGGTGGATCCCAATGCGGCTATTGAGTCTGGCCATGATGAACATGATCACATGAAGCAAACTGCCCAAGGCGACGATGATGCCCACATCCCTTCATCATCGGATGTTGGCGTCAGCGTTATAGTGAAAAACATAAGAACCCTCGAATCTTCTGAAACGTCGGACAAAGATCATCATCACTCAACCGGTAATGGCTTGCACAATGGCTTTCTCACCATTTCAAATCTTGAACGGTTTAACAAGGAAGGGCTGAAATCTCTAAAGGAAAAGGCTATTGCATCTGGCACCATTCACAAAGAGACAGTCTTTAATCAGTTCAGTCCCATTTCCAGTGCTGAGGAATTTGATGACGATGAAAAAATTGAAGTGGACGATCCTCCCGATCGAGAAGCCTTGTGTTCAGGTTTTGGCTCCAGTATATTAACTCAGCATCTCTATGAAAGGGACAAAGCCGTTGGACATTTAATAAAGCCTAGGACTCCCATCTCCAACAACGTAGAAAAAAGCAAAGAGAGCAAACAAGACTATGAGGTTGGTTCCGTATTTGACACCTTTAAACTTAAACAACTTGATGAGAAGCTGGAAGAGGGCGCTCAAAAAATGTTAGAGAGCAAAGCTATCGATGGCAAACTGGACTCTGAAAAAAGTGAAGTAAATGGAGGAAATGTAGCACAGCTGAAGCTAAAGTCTTCTGCGAAGCTTTCATCATGCATTGCTGCCATTGCTGCTCTTAGTGCGAAGAAGACAACATGTGACCCTAAGGAGATACACACCATTCCAGAGGAGTCCTCTCCAGTGCCAAAAGAAATTGACACTCCATTGGCCAATGTAAAGTCTTCTGAAGCTCAACTGACCATGCAAAATCTGATTGATAGTACAAAGAAGACCCCAGTAAAGCCATCTGACAGCCCAAGAAGCGTATCGAGTGAGAACAGCAGCAAAGGATCCCCATCATCTGGTGGCTCAATTCCTGCTATACCAAAAGTAAGAATTAAGACCATCAAGACTTCCTCAGGGGAAATCAAAAGAACTGTCACCCGAGTGTTACCTGATTTTGAAGCCGAAGGTACGAAACAAGTATCAGATCAAACGTCGCCAGTAGTAGTCTCCTCTCTTTTGTCATCCCCCACATCTGCTGCTGCTATTCTTTCTTCACCCACTAGGGCGTCCTTGCAAACGACCGTTGCTACTAATGCGGTTGTGGCAACAGATGGCACTCCAAAACAGGTTACTATCAAACCAGTGGCTACAGCTTTCCTACCTGTATCTGCAGTAAAAACGGCAGGCTCGCAAGTGATAAATTTAAAGTTTGGTAACAATACCACGGTTAAAGCCACAGTTATATCTGCTGCATCTGTCCAAAGTGCCAGCAATGCGATCATCAAAGCAGCCAGTGCCATGCAACAGCAAACCGTGGTGGTCCCAGCTTCCAGTCTTGCCAATGCAAAACTTGTGCCAAAGACAGTTCATTTTGCCAATCTTAACCTCTTGCCTCAAGGTTCTCAAGCTACTTCGGAGCTTCGTCAAGTGTTAACTAAAACCCAGCAGCAAATCAAACAAACTCTTGTATCGGCCACTGCTGTGACTCAACCCAAGAAGGTGTCCAGAGTCCAAGTGGTGGCTTCCTCCCAAAGTTCTGTGGTGGAGGCCTTTAACAAAGTACTTAGTAGTGTAAATCCCATTCCAGTCTATGTTCCCAACCTGAGTCCCCCAACGAATGCAGGAATTACTCTGCCAGCACGGGGATACAAGTGTTTAGAATGTGGAGACGCCTTTGCACTGGAAAAGAGTCTTTTGCAGCATTATGATCGCCGAAGTGTTAGGATTGAAGTAACCTGCAACCATTGTGGGAAAAATTTAGCTTTTTACAATAAATGCAGTCTTTTGTCGCACGCACGTGCTCATAAAGAGAAAGGAGTCGTGATGCAGTGTTCGCACCTTATCCTTAAGCCAGTGCCAGTAGACCAAATGATCGCTTCGTCCCAGAACAACGTTCCCGCTCCAACGACCCTGACTCCGCGACAAAGCCCAGCTATTGCAGTTGCCCACCCAGTATCGAAGGTGCTGTCGGGCGCATCCGCACCAGTGATTTCTGGTCCTGCCAGTGCACCTGTTACCCCAGCAATGCCTTTGGATGAAGATTCATCTAAGCTCTGCAGACATAGTCTGAAGTGTTTGGAATGCAATGAAGTCTTTACAGATGAAACGTCCTTGGCAACACACTACCAACAAGCCGCGGATGCAACTGGACAAGTACGGTACCGTGTGTATATAAATAAGTGTTTAGTTTGATGCTAAGCAGTAGCTTCCACCAGCACCTGCAGATTAAAGTGGATGTAAACCTGATTCATGAAATTTGAGCTGGGCACATATATCCGCAGTATTTTATATCTCTTCAATGAGCCAAGTCCTTTTAGCTCTCTCCTGAACCGTTCCTCTGTTATCGGCCTGATAACTCCTGGCAAATTCTCTGACACTTTAGACAAAAGCAGCCTGAATCTTCTGTCCGGGGAAGTTCCTAAAATAGATTAGCAGGGAGCAGGCCCTATTACAAGACACCCCTGAGAGTCTCTACCTATGAGGAGAGGGTGTGTGTGCCTTTTCTCCAATTAGCAATGTTGGCTATCTTGGCTGAATGCCCAGACATCACACTCTGCGTTAAGGCAGACTTCCAGACTTTTTTTATGTTTAAGTCAGCAGCTACAAAAAACATAGCTGCTGGCTTTTAATAAACATACACTTACCTGCTTCACTGTCCAGCGACGCAACGCCCAGAGCTCCATTCTAACTGTGGGCACTCGGCCGTGACAGCTTTCGGCTTCATGGCCGGGCACTCACTGCGCATGCGCGAGCGGCGCTGTGCTCTGTGAGTGGTCAGACGATCGCCTGGGACCTGTCGCATGTCCCAAGCGATCACCTACAGGGAGGGGCCGCCGTAGGCAATATGACGTATCGCTTAAGCGGTCCCTGGGCGGAAGTGGGACAGGAAGTCCCACTCCTACTGAAGCAAAAAAAAAATTGCATGCCACACTACGGTGAACGGGAGTGAACCATAACTGCAGTTAAGAAAATAATCCAATGCACCTCCCTATGCTATGTGAGATTTCAGTACTAGGCCCCAGGCGTCGCTCCAATCAGAGAACAGGAGTTTAGGGGGTCACTAAATCATCTCTCTCACATATAGGAATGTATTGGGCTACTAAGGGAGGAGGTATTGCAACATAGCTTCCAACCTCAGCCAGAAAAAGATATAACAAACATATTCAGTATTTAAGGGCAGAAGCTTGTATACTAGTAACAATGTATGTCAAGCACGTAGCGTATGAGAATACTGTATGGAATAGCAAATTACTTAAAAGACTACTTTAGCGTAACTGAGTTGAAAGTGTATGTGCCCTTAAGATATTGCACAGCGGTCAGCTGAAGACACACCAATATAATCCCAAGCAGCAGGATAGCATTAAATAAGCCAATTTTAAATACAGTACTTGTAAAGGCTATATGTGAAGTGGGTAATTCGAGAGCAGAAATAGTACTTATCCGTTTAGCAGAGATCGGTGTTTTCCAAAGTCTTGCAGCAGCAATGGGATTCTTCTATGGAGGGTCTCTTGGTGGGGGATAGCTTGGGGTGTCCACAGCAACTCTAGCAAGGTTAGCAGTGCAGCTCCAGCATTGGGATGGTCTCCAGCTCGGGGATGGATGGTAGCTGTAGTTCTTTGGTAGCCAAGCCGGCTACAGCTGACAATAATAGAACAGTGTGCAGTCTGCTTATAGGAGCAGGACTGCTGTAGTGCATAAGGCACTAATTTGCGGCGCACTTCCGCGTTCCACGGTGAAACGCACGCGCCGCCTGGCGATGACGTCATTGTGCGGTCGCCATATGCGTTCCAGCGTGGAACGCAATACGATACTGAGAGAGCCTGTTAGTGTCCCGACATACTTGCCGGTACTGGGTGTAGGTAATTATGTGGTACTCCCTTATAAGCTCCCTTTTATAAGCTTTACAGCCCTTTTAAGTAATGTATCTCCACTATTATGTAGGTGTGATCCGACCACCTTCACTCCAATGCGCTCCCCTTAGGGCATGGACCTAAAAACAAACAATGTTAGGCCAAATGCGCTTGGACCCCCCTCAGGGTAAAGAGTAGATTGGAATTCCTTCAATGTAGATATCTTATAGAAGTTGTGATAATCTTGGTGGTGGTAGTAATAGGCTAATACCTCTTTAAAAGGCCTTCCGTCCCATTTTCCTTTGTTACCGTTTTCTCAAAGAAACACAGGTGGGTGCGCAAAGTGTAGCATGTAACAGAATCCAGAATTTACCATATTTAAAAGAAATGCCCTCATTAAAAATAATTATGTGCCTTAAAACTTATTGTAACAGCTGCAATCCATTACTCTGCAACATCGGTGTCACCCAGCTCCTCCCACGCGTTACGTCACCGCCCTTGTGACTTCCTCTGACGTTTTGGCCTATTACTACCACCAAGATTATCGCAACACCTAGAGGATATCCACATTGAAGGAATTCCTATCTACTTTACCCCTGAGGGGTCCAAGCGCATTTGACCTAACATATGTTCTTGGGTCCATGCTCTAAGGCAAGGGGTCTCCAAACTTTTCAAATAAAAGGTCCAGCTTATTGTCCTTGACACTTTAAGAGGGCCGAATTGTGGCCAGAGGGGACAGAAAATGTCCCAGGCCCGACATCAGTGAGAATAAATATGGCCTCAGGGTTGGTGGTAAATAGGAGGAGGTACAGTGAGGAATAGTGCTCCAAGGGCCAGACAAAGGCTAGCAAAGTTCCACATATGGCCCTCGGGCCACCGTTTGGAGACCCCTGCTCTAAGGTAAGCACATTAGAGTGAAGGTGGTGGGAACACACCTGCATGATGATGGAGACACAATATCTAATCACAAAGTGAATAAGGAACCATTGGAGATTACCGTGGAAGGTCATTGGCTTAATATTTTAGCCATAGACATTTTATGGACTTTTATCACATCACTGAAGTTGTGGTGACTTAGTGGTGTGTAATGTTATACTGTAGTCTCATAACCTAACTTCTTGTGTACTTTAATATTTGTTTGCACTTGGTAGTTGTATTACACTATATTCATTTACTTATGGCATAAGTGAGAATATATTTGCATATAAGGGAGAGACGCATAATTGGTTACAACCATTACTCCTACATGCATGAACACATGTATGTGAGCAGCACCCATTTATTTGCACCTAGACACTTTTAATAGTGGTAGTGCGGAGGTAATAACGACCAATGCTTAGCGGTACGGCGTACGCGCATTGGCTCAATTCCAGAACCGCTTGTTCGAGGATGAGCCGAGTTCTCAGCAACTGCCACTCATAGAAAAGAGGTCGGGCACAGGTGGGGCTGCGGCTCAGAGACCCGGAAATCCAATGACCATAGAGGCAGAGCTGCAGTAGTAATTCAGTGCCCAGGCACCTGTGCGTGCGGTCGCAGCCAGCTTTTCACTGCGGGCTTGTAGTACAATAGACGGGAGCCATCATGCATGAACGCCAGACAAAGCCCCTGTCGCTAAATAAAATGGTTAGCTTGCAATCCTGTTTACACCTTTCTTTTGCTTCGGTGCTTCAGTGAGGCTTCAGTGGGACTTCAAGTAAGCTTTTCTATAGACTTCTATGGAGGCTTTGAAGCACCGCTAAAGCTCCATGGAGTATAATTTTTGAAGCAAAGCAAAAGCAAGGTGTAAACAGGACTGTAAGCTAACCATTTTATTTAGTGACAGGAGCTTTGACTGGTGTTCAGAGAGCTTTAACAAAGCCTAGCCGAAGCCTTGTTTTGAAGCAAGTGTAAACTGTCCGTAATGTGTGTTGAAGCCAAAGCAAGTGTAAATGAGCTCTAAGGCCTCGTACACACGATCAAATCTGTCTGCTGGAAACGGTCTGCTAGACCGTCCCAGCAGACAGATTCGATCGTGTGTACGGGCGAGCCGACGGATTTGGCCACCCGACAGATTTCAAAGCATGCTTTGAAATCTATCGGGTGGGAACCCGTCCGCCCAACATGTCTGCTGGTTAGTACACTTACCAGCAGACATGTCGTCTCGCACCGGCGCCGAATGGATTCGGAGCATGCGCGGAAGTGTTTTACTTCCTGGTGCGGTGACGTGGCGGCGTCAACGTCACCGACACGTCAGCGTGCCGTCTGCTGGCAGGGATTTTGGTTTGCTCGTGTGTACACGCGAGCAAATCAAAATCCAAAGAGACAGATTTGTTCAAATCGGTCGGTCCGACCGATTTGAACAAATGAATTGCCTCGTGTGTACGAGGCCTTACAATGCAATTGATCATGTTGCTGCATCTAAGGCCAGTTTAACCTTGGGACTTCACTAAATCCCGTTTAGTGAATCCCTGTTTCATTGGGAACCAGCCAACATTCGCTCAGCATCTGGCCAGCTTTAGAGCCAAGCCGAGTGGGGGAAGGGTGAACAACCTCGGTTTGATTTTATTTTCACTAGGCAAAACTCCTTTTGCTTCCAGTTTGGTCACCAGTAAAGAACGCATGGTAGGATCTCCTTAACCACTTGTCCACCGGGCCTATTTTGGCACTTATTTCCTTCACGTAAAAATCAAAATTTTTTTTGCTAGAAAATTAATCAGAACCGCCAAACATTATATATATTTTTTTTTAGCAGACACCCTAAGGCAGGGCTCAAAATTTCAAGTCCTGAGCTACTAGCCAGGCCTCAAGAGTTACTCGCCACCAGTTGCCCCACCTAATTCATACACTTCCCTGCGCCTAATTGCACCCGTAAACACGCCCTCATAGATTATCTCATGGAATGACACTGTTAAATGTTTTATGCAGAATCAAGTTACAAAATGAAATCTTACCAACAACAACTTTAACAAATTGGGGCAGGGCACTGGGGGCAGACCAGAGGGACAGGGCACTGGGGGCAGACCAGAGGGACAGGGCACTAGAACTGGGTCTCTTCCCCATTCTCTTGCTGTCTCCTCTGCAACTCCCATTACAAGACAAAAAACAACCGTGTGTACACGGCATCAGTGTAGGCACAGATTGGAGGGAAATTGGTCATGCAGACCTGTCATCACTCGCCCCCAGCTTAAATTCACTCGCCAAATGCTAGTAGGCGAGTGGAAATTTTGAGGGCTGCCCTAAGGAATAAAATGGCGGTCATTGCAACTTTGTTTCTCGCACGGTTTGTACGCAATAATTTTCCAAAGCCTTTTTTTGGGAATAAAAACAGTTTCATGAATTAAAAAATAACAAAACAGTAACGTTGGCCCAATTTTTTGTATAATGTTAAAGATGAAGTTACGCCGAGTAAATAGATACCTAACATGTCACGCTTTAAAATTGCGTGCACTCATGGAATGGCGCCAAATTTTGGTACTTAAAAATCTCCATAGGCGACGCTTTAACATTCTTTACAGTTTACTATTTTCGAGTTAGAGGAGGTCTAGTGCTAGAATTGTTGCACACGCTCTAACGCACGCGACAATACCTCACATGTGGGGTTTGAACGGCGTTTACATATGTGGGCGGGACTTGTATGCATGTCCGCTTCTGCACGCAAGATAACAGGGACAGGGGCTTTTGAATTTTTTTTTACTTAATATTTTTTATTTTTACACTTTTTTTTTTTTTTTTTTTTTTTTTTTACGATCACTTTTATTTCTATTACAAGGAATGTAAACATCCCTTGTAATAGGAATCCGTGTGACAGGTCCTCTTTATGGAGTGATGTGAGGACCCCACAACTCTCCTCTAGGCTTACAAGCATGAAATCGGTAAAAAAAATCACCGATCACATGCCGACAGCCGCGGATGCGGCTTTGTTTACTTCCGGGTACCGCGCGTGATGTCATAATGTCGTGCCCGGTCCTCCGACCGTCATAGAGATGACTGTGACCGTCTGGTCAGCAGTCATCTCTATGGATCTGCAGCGAGCGCCGGCCGATTCGCTCTCCGGGCCGATGGCACGGAAAAGCACCGGCGGGTGGGGGAACGTCCCCTCCTGCTGCCTATAAGAACGATTAAGCGGCGGTTCCACCGCTTTGATTGTTCTTATGGTGCACAGAATCGCCGGCTGAAGACGGCGATATCTTTTTTTTTTTTTTCACGGCTGGACAAGCGCAAAATTTTTCCCCGCACGACGCCAGATCGCACGACCTTCGTTTACTCAGCACAGTTGTCGTCCGAAAATACAACACAAATACCTTACAACACATGATATCACTTCCGATTTTTTTTCTTCTGTCGCACGAGAATTTTCGTGACCCCAATAACCTATTTCATTTTACTTGCGACTATTAAGCGAAAAAAATGTACGATCCGTCGTACGATATTCGGATCGTGGGTACGGGCCATTACATGCCGTGAATGCAGCCTAACCATTGCCATCAATGCAGCTTGGTCAATGCCCATCTTCAGCTTCAGAGGGAATAGGGAAGGGGGCAGGACAAGCGCCAACAGACCACACACAGGAGACTCCCCCGTCCACTCATGCAGGCATCATTCAGATATCCCCGCACAAAGTGGAGGACGTCATATGACGTCCTCGGTAGACAAGTGGTTAATAAAGACACCAGTGACGATGATAAACAGACATAGGTTATTATTATTATACAGGATTTATATAGCGCCAACAGTTTACGTAGTGCTTTACAATATAGAAGGGAGACAATACAGTTAGAATACAAGAGAATTAAGAGGTCCCTTCTCAGAAGAGCTTACAATCTAATAGGGTGGGGCAGGTGGTACAAATGGTTGTAATTGTGGGGAATGAGCTGATGGAAGTGGCAAAAGATTAGTTGGAGATGTGATAGGCCTCTCTGAAGGTAGCAACAGTAAGGGCCCTTTCTCACGTCCGCTCCGCCTGTCCGTTCATTACAAGTCCGTTAACGGACTTGTAATGAACCCCTATGGGAGCGGATCCGTTAGCGGATGATGCATCCGCTAACGTCCGCTAGATCGTTTTTGCGGACGGAAGAATGTCCTATTTTTCTTCCGTCCGGCCAAACGGATCGGATGCAAACGGACAGACGGTCCGTTTCCATCCGACTCCCCATAGGGGAGAGCGGAGGAGAGACGGGGCGGTCCCTGCACAGTGTGCGGGGACCGCCCCGTCCGCCGACAGCTGAGCGGAGACCCCCCCGCTGAGCTGACGGGCACACGGAGCGGACCGAAAAACGGTCCGCTCCGTGTGAAAGGACCCTAAGGGATAGCCAGGCAAGTTGAGGTAGCGAGTGCCAGAGGTTAGGAGAGGCTCTGGAGAAATCCTGGAGACGAGCATGGTTGGAGGAGAAGAGAGAGCTTGAGAGTAGGAGGTCTTGAGAAGAGCGGAGAGGATGGTTTGGGTGATGGAGATAAGATTGGTGATGTAGCTCGGAGCAGAGAGGTTATCACCCTTTTTCTGTCTATCCTAAACCAATAATGTTTGGTGGGAGTTGAGCATATTCCCAGTGAATGTCCTCTGTGGTGATCCAAGGATTTGTAAGTTTGACATTTTTATGTGTATGATAATCCAGCTATCTATTAGACACCCTCCTCTTTCATTATGCCCAAGCCAACTGTCTGCATGCCATGTGTGGTCACAGTTTACCGTTATTTGGGTCTGTAGTGGTATTTTCAGTAGAGCAGATATTGAAATTCTGGTGGAAATGTCTCACCACTGCCAGCTTGTGAGTCGGCTTAGCAGAAACCACAGTAAGTGAAAGCTTCCTGAATCACTAGTAACTGAACAGCAAATCTTTTTGGCTTTTTTTTTTTTTGCAGAAGACGTGTAGCGTTTGTATGATGCTTCTACCCAACCCGTGTAGCTTTGCCTGCCACCAGCGCATTCATCAGCACAAATCTCCATACACGTGTCCCGAGTGTGGGGCAATCTGCAGGTCGGCACACTTCCAGACGCACATCACCAAGAACTGTCTGCACTACACGCGCAGGATCGGCTTCCGGTAAGTTTTATCCAAATGCCAGAAGAATGAGGACCTGCCTTGGTCACCTAAAGAGGAGGTCCAGGGGAAAAAAAAATATTAAAAGCCAGCAGCTACACATATGGTAATTCAGCTGCTGGCTTTTAATAAATGGACACTTACCTGTCCTGGAGTCCAGTAATGTCAGCAGTAGGGTTTCTGGTGTGAAGCCAAAAGGCCGCCGCCATTGTAGGTAAGGGAACCCAGCAGTGTAGCCTTTCGGCTTCACGCTGGGAACTCTGCTGCACATGCACGAGGCTTGCTCCTCTCTCCTATTAGCCCCGCGGCCAGGGGAGGAGGAGGAGGGAGCCCCCGCGGTGATGTCATGGCCGTGGCCAGACTCCCGGAAGTGGGAACGGATTACCCCCCCCCCCCCTGAAAAGGTGCCAATCGTGGCACCGAGGGGGGGATCCAATGAGCGGAAGTTCCACTTTAGGGTGGAGCTCCGCTTTAACAAGGTGTGTTCTCCTAGAGCTACAGTTATAAAGTGAGGTTGAAAAAAACACAACCAAAAAGAAAAATGGTTGATCTCCTAAGGCCGTGTACACACAATCAGACCGGTCCGATGAAACTGGACTGAAGACCAGTTTCATCAGACCAAATTGATCGTGTGTCTGGCCGTTGTCCATCGGACCAAAGTTTTAAAACTTGCTTTAAAATCTGTCCGTCGGACCAAAACGATGGTTAGTACACAAAAGCATCGGACCAAAAACCTGCACATGCTCAGAATCAAGTCGACTCGTGCTTGGAAGCATTGAACTTCGTTTTTTCAGCACGTCGTTGAGTTCTACGTCACCGCGTTCTGGCCCGATGGGATTTTGAACTGATGGTGTGTAGGCACATCAGACCATCAGACCACTTCGGCGGTGGTCCAATGAAAACAGTCCGTCAGACCATTCTCATCGGACCGGTCTGATCGTGTGTACGTGGCCTAAGTTTACTCAAAAACGTATAAGACCGGGTTTCTCAGCTAGGGGTTCCTTGAGCAATTCCTGCCTACTGGAAGCATATGATTTCTTTGAAGAGACTTTGCTAATGATTCAGCCAGATCTGACAACATATATATATATGATTGCTGCTAATATTTATTCATTGCTGGACATTATTATTATTATCTTACATACTAATCATTATTAATGTGTGTTTTTTTTTAGATAATTTTAGCAGATTTTATGTGTTTTTTTTGGGATCTACAGATTACTTAAATTAACCCATACAGCGCTGTTAATGTTTCCCACCATAGAAACATATCACTTAATTCCTGCCTCCTACTGACACCATTGATCTTTTTAGCTGTCTGTAAAGCCTAGTACACATAGGCCAAATGTCAAGCGGTTCAATAGAACCCGGCCGATGTCCAAACGACTGAAAACGGTCTGCCGACTGGCTCCCGATCAGCACTCTCAGTCAATAGGAGATTGCTGTACTAACCAGAGATGCACCGAAATCTTGGCAGCCGAGACATGTCAGACAAAAATGCCCCACGCTCCTCCTGAAGAGTGATCTGCTTCTGTAACACTTTGGGTGATTGGCAAGTGGTGAGGAGGCAGGGCGATGCCTCCTCACTGGCTGTTTTTAACCCCAATTTTGCCACACAAATACCCCGCATTTGCGTTGCTTCCCTATTCGCTTGAATAAGTTGTGTGTTCAATGCCACCCACCAGTCTCATTGTGTTGAATAATTTGTGCAAAGCATTGCGACCATGGCATGTATACACCTCTGTCCATTGTTATTTCAGCTTAAGGGAGGCGGTTTGGCTCAACAGCATGTTTAGCACCCCCAACTGCTAGTCTAAATGAGGCCTTAGGCTTCATTTCCATGGACGTTTTTACAGCCACCTTTCTGAGCGTTTTTTGCAGCTTAAAAACGTCTCTCCATGTTAGTCTATGGCCTCATGCCCACCATGACGTTTTTGAGCTGTAGATGGCTGAGCCGTTTTTAAGCTGCAAAAAAAAACAGGACCAGTGCGTTCTGAAGCTACAGCATTAGAGCTGTAAAAACGCCAGACGTTAAAAAAAAAAAACGCTACCGCAGCTTTTTTGAACTCCAGCTCAAAAACATGAAAGGGAAAAAAAAACATGGACAGGCGTTTTTAAACTGTAAAAAAGGCTAAAAAAAGTGGCTGTAAAAACGTCCATGGAAATGAGGCCTTAAAGTGGTTGTAAACCCATTATAACAACTTTATGCTATTTTAAGGGTTTCCTGTTGCTACCCTGGATATATCCTAAACCTGCCTGGTTTCAGGTAGATGTGCCTTTACCGGCAGCTCCCGTGCGCTTGCGTCATTGCGACGTCATCGCGGTTCTGGCCAATCACAGTGCCGGAGTCGCGATACCCAAAAGTAAGCTCCGGGAGAGATGTCCGCGGCCAGAGGGTAGGTCGAGGACGACTGAAGGGCTTCGATCTAAGGTAAGTAATACATAATGAGCTAGTATGCTATGCATACTAGCTCATTATGCCTTTGTCTTGCAGGTTTTTTTTATTTTCTAAATTGGTTCCTTTAAGCTAGTGCATTGTTTGTTCACTTATCTTTTCCATCGATTTCCCTTCTAAATGTTTTTTTTTTTTCATTTTTTTTTATTTCTCACTTCCTGTTTCTCCTCAGAAAGCTTTCCACCATCATCCGGGCGGTGGAAAGTCATTTAGAACAGCTTACTGAGGACGAACAGGAAGTGAGAAATATAGACAAACAAAACAAGGAAAAAAAACATTTAGAAGGGAAATTTGAAGGAAATGGTAAGTGAACCAAAAATGCACTAGCTCAAAGAAACCTATTTAGAAAATAAAAAACAAACCTTTACAACCACTTTAAGCTAGCCACACTCTTGCACATACAGTACAGACCAAAAGTTTGGACACCTTCTCATTCTAAGGCCGCGTACACACGATCAAATTTGTGGACCGTTTCAGCAGACAAATCCGATCGTGTGTACGGGCTAGCGGACAGGTTTGTCCATCGGACAAATTTCAAAGCATGCTTTGAAAATTTGTCCGCTACAAAGCTGTCCGTCGGATATGTCCGCTGGTTAGTACGGCAAACCAGCGGACATATCTTCCCGCACATGCGTCGTATCCTGTGAATGGATCCGACGCATGCGCGCGGAAGTGTTTACTTCCTGGTGCGGTGACATGGCGGCGTCAACGTCACCGCCACGTCACCACGCTGTCTGCCGGCGGGGATTTTGATCCGATGGTGTGTACACGCCATCGGACCGAAATCCGATGAGACATGTCCGCTCTAAACTGTCCGTCGGACAAGTTTGAGCGGACATATCTCATCGTGTGTACGAGGCCAAAGAGTTTTCTTTATTTTCAGGACTATGAAAATTGTAGAGTCACACTGAAGGCATCCAAACTATAAATTAAGACATGTGGAATTATATACATAACAAAAAAGTGTGAAACAACTGAAAATATGTCATATTCTAGGTTCTTCAAAGTAGCCACCTTTTGCTTTGATTACTGCTTTGCACACTCTTGGCATTCTCTTGATGAGCTTCAAGAGGTTGTCACCTGAAATGGTCTTCCAACAGTCTTGAAGGAGTTCCCAGAGATGCTTAGCACTTGTTGGCCCTTTTGTCTTCACTCTGCGGTCCAGCTCACCCCAAACCATCTCGATTGGGTTCAGGTCCGGTGACTGTGGAGGCCAGGTCATCTGGCGCAGCACCCCATCACTCTCCTTCTTGGTCAAATATCCCTTCCCCCGCCTGGAGATGTGTTTGGGGTCGTTGTCCTGTTGAAAAATAAATGATGGTCCAACTAAACGCAAACCGGATGGAATAGCATGCCGCTGCAAAATGCTGTGGTAGCCATGCTGGTTCAGTATGCCTTCAATTTTGAATAAATCCCCAACAGTGTCACCGGCAAAGCCCCCCCACACCATCACACCTCCTCCTCCATGCTTCACGGTGGGAACCAGGCATGTAGAGTCCATCCGTTCACCTTTTCTGCGTCGCACAAAGACACGGTGGTTGGAACCAAAGATCTCAAATTTGGACTCATCAGACCAAAGCGCAGATTTCCACTTGTCTAATGTCCATTCCTTGTGTTCTTTAGCCCAAACAAGTCTCTTCTGCTTGTTGCCTTTCTTTAGCAGTGGTTTCCTAGTAGATATTCTACCATGAAGGCCTGATTCACACACTCTCCTCTTATCAGTTGTTCTAGAGATGTGTCTGCTGCAAAAGGTGGCTACTTTAAAGAACCTAGAATATGACATATATTTTCAGTTGTTTCACACTTTTTTGTTATGTATATAATTCCACATGTGTTAGTTCATAGTTTTGATGCCTTCAGTGTGACTCTACAATTTTCATAGTCATGAAAATAAAGAAAACTCTAGGAATGAGAAGGTGTGTCCAAACTTTTGGTCTGTACTGTAGTTGATGGCAGGTCCAAAGGCGATTGCCAGGGCTGTCTTTAACACGGGGCAAAAGAGGCAGCTGCCCCTGGCCCAGTCATTGTTGTGCAGCCGAAAGCAGCTGCCCCTTGAGCCTGTGCTGCCTGCAAATCATTTTCCCGACTTTTGTTTTCCAGCATGCGCACCCCACAATCCGCGGACATACAACACATGCAGCCTCCACCCTGGGAGTCTACAGCGTCCTTCCCAATTAGCAGCAGCCTAATGGTAGATGGACAGCACTAAGGGCCAATAAGAGCAGTGGCCTGGCTCAGATAACTGAGTGGTGTCCAAGCCCAAGAAAATGTTTGGCTAGGGTCCAATCATTAAAGATGGCCCTAGTGATTGCGAAATCAGATTGGTCAGTAGTGTATGGTCACATTTGGGCAAGTTGTGGCCCTGGCTGTCAACCTTGTAGCAGATCCGAACAGCTTCACTCATGGGGGTGGGTTTATCCGGGAAGGACACTTGTGTATACGACATTTTGCAGTGACTTAATCCATCTAAAGGTAAAACGACTCCAGTGAAGGGGAAGATGACCCTCCATTTGTGCCAAGCTGAGATGATTAATTTTTAAAGATGTGTCTTGTATTTTCCTAGGTGTATGCACTGCAATGTGGTCTACTCAGAGGTCGCAGCATTAAAGTGTCACATTCAAGGATCCCATTGTGAGGTCTTCTACAAGTGTCCTATCTGTCCGATGGCATTTAAATCTGCACCCAGCACCCATTCTCATGCATATACGCAGCACCCGGGTGTGAAGATTGGTGAACCCAAGTACGTATCAATAACTTGTTTCTCATATGTTTGGAAACCGCATTTGATAAAGAAATAATATTGGGAATTTTCAAGGTGATCTTAAGGTGTATCTATTGTGAGGTTAATGAAATACCCTGTCTTTGGTCTTCCTTTCCAGAATATATCGGAGGCACATTAGTAGAACCCCCCCCCCCCCTCCTTCTTTTAAAATGTGTGGCAGCAGATCATTGTAAATGCTCCTGAACTTACATTTCTCGGCCCCTGTAAAGGCCCTCAAATACCTGTCAGTGAAGTCTACCACATGCATCTTCCTGTGATGGGGTGGCAACATAGGCGTGTGCACAGGGTGTGCCAGGTGTGCCCAGGCACACCCTGATCACCATGTGCAGAACAGATTCCCCCTACTGACCTGGCTCCCCCTCCTTCCACCCACAGCACTGTTGGCTTCCCTCCTCTCCCACCAGTTGTTGCTTCGGATGTTTTAGGATGAGTGGGGGAAGGGGCCTGTAAATATGCCATTTACCAGCCCCTTCCCTTTCTGAATGAACATTGTGAGTGATCAATAGAGTGTGTTTGAGCTTTGAGGTGCACACCCTAATGCGAAAGGCTGCGCACACCTATGGGTGGCAACAATGCTGCACTGCTCCTGATTTCAAAGCAGCATGGTCCCTCTCATGTAGACTGTGCCTACCTGTACAACAGCAGGGTGGGAAGATGTTGCGGGGGAGGGGGGGTGTTGCTATCGGCATTGACGCTGTTGGCACTTGATTTGGATAAGTTAAAAAAAAAAAAAAAAAAATCCCTATTCACCCCATCAGAAATCTTGTGAGCTGATCACTTCCTGTGCTCTCTGCCTCTTGACTGCTATCAGTTAGCTGGGTGATGTTATGTGGTCCTTGCACAGTGTTCTGTTTTCCGAACACACTGCTCAGTATGGTTGTCACCCTAGGACAGAGAGGGTATTGATGAAATAAAATGGAAGCACTGGGCTTGAACGTTGGCTATCTTCAAATTAGAGGTGCAACGAATCAAAAAAACTCACGGTTCGGATCGTTTCTCGGATCAGAGTCACTGATCGGATCATTTTTCAGATCAGCAAAAAAAAACAAGACAGAGGCTTTAACCACTTAAGGACCCCTTCACGCCGATATACGTTGGCAGAATAGCACGGCTGGGCACATCAACGTACCTTAAGCCCAGCTGGGGGGGGTCGCGCGTGCATGTGACCCAGTCCGAAGCTCCGTGACCCCGGGACCCGTGGACCCGATCGCCGCTGGAGTCCCGGGGATCGGTCCCCGGAGCTGAAGAACGTGGAGAGGTGTGTGTAAACACAGCTTCCCCGTTCTTCACTGTGGCGCCGTGATTGATCACGTGATCCCTTTTATAGGGATACACAATCGATGACGTCACACCTACAGCCACACCCTCCTACAGTTGTAAACACATATTAGGTCACACATAACCCCTTCAGTGCCCCCTTGTGGTTAACTCCCAAACTGCACTGTCATTTTCACAGTCCCAAAAATGTGTCAAAATTTGCAGTATGGCAGTCACGAAAAAAATTGCTGAAAAATCGCTGATCACTGCCATTAGTAGTAAAAAAAAAATCATAAAAATGCAATAAAACTATCCCCTATTTTGTAAACGCTATAAATTTTGCGCAAACCAACCGATGAACGCTTATTGCGATTTTTTTTATTTTTTTTTTAACCAAAAATAGGTAGAAGAAAACGTATCGGACTAAACTAAGGGAAAAAAATATTTTTTTATATATATTTTTGGGGTATATTTATTATAGCAAAAAGTAAAAAATATTAATTTTTTTTTCAAAATTGACGCTCTATTTTTTTATATAGCGCAAAAAAAAAAAAAAAAACGCAGAGGTGATCAAATACCACCAAAAAAAAGCTCTATTTGTGGGAAAAAAAAGGACACCAATTTTGTTTGGGAGCCACGTCGCACGACCGCGCAATTGTCCGTTAAAGCAATACAGTGCCGAATGGCAAAACCTGGCCGGCTCCTTTAGCTGCCTAAAGGTCCGGGTCTTAAGTGGTTAAATGACGCGGGGTGTTCAAGGTCCTCCGTTCCTCCGCTCGCCATGACCACGCTGTGTGTGGACCGATTCCTTCCCCAAAGTAGAGGCAGGATGTGGAGGCGCTTCGGTAGCTGCCACAGGCAGCCTGGATGATGTTCCAGTGGAGGACGGAACACTGGGCCCTGTGGGAAGGCAGGGGAGCTCACCTAGGCCGTAGCCGGGTGGAGCAAGATGGCCGCCGCTCCAGGAGGTAGGACGACGTCACGGCCTGTCCCAAGGCAGGTGTAGGCTGCGGATGTGCTGTGGGAGCACTCTCAGGAACTCCGGAGGCTGATCCAGGACCAGGAGGGGAGCGAACTCCAGGCAAATCAGGACAGGAAATTTGGCCGCCGCTCCGGGAGCTAAGCCTTTCCTATGGGCGATGCAGGATCGGGAGGCCCATGGATCATGGATCACGTGTGTGCCGACCCAAAGGTGTTGATCCGTACGGAAAACAACTCATCCATCATTAATGGTTTTTATTAGACATGTGCAGACTGGAATATTTCGTTTCGTTTTCGTTTGGAAAATAAATTTATTTAGTTACTCCCGAAAATTGTTTTGACTTATTTAGTTTTTCGTTGGGGAATAGCTTTCGTCCGAAAATCCAATAATACTTAGTTTCTGTCAAATGGTCAAAAGAATATTCGACGGAACGTCGAATCTTTTTGGTTGCTGTCGAATGGGCAAAAGAATATTCGACGGAACGTCGAATATTTACGAATCGTACATTTCCGTTCGAATATTCTGCCTATAAGAATTCTAATGTTGTATGACTAGTAATGTCGAATGTATTCTCTATAATGTCGAATCTTATTTTCTCATAGATCTAAATCTATTCTCTGTAATGTCGAATCTATTATTTCTATAGTGTCGAATCTTTTCTCTATAATGTTGAATCTTTTCTCTCTGATGTCGGATCTTTTCCCTATAATGTCGAATCCCTCTATCGAATTTTTACCGCAACGAAAACGAAAATAAAGGATTTTTTATGTCGGATCTTTCGGTTTTTGTTTCTTGCACTTTCGTTATCGTTTGTTAAAACGATAACGAAAAAAACTGATTTTTGGACGAAAATGCATTCTAACGAAAACGAATGCACATGTCTAGTTTTTATGTAAAAGATTCACAGGGTTCTGATACACTTAGGCTTGGGCAAGCTCACATCATAATAGACATTTTACACATTAAGGAAATACATCATTCTGCTCTTAGTGGAAGTGGAAAATTAGTATTGATTATAATGTGTAATTTTTTTTTTTTTTTTTATAAACACACTTTTACCACCTTTAAAGCAGGACTTTACCCATAACCACTTAATACAAAATAATGATCTTTTAGCAAGAAACATCCATTCCACATTAATAATGATGATACAAAATGAATGTGTGCTGTATATTGCTTCCAGCATTGTTACTGTTTCTTCTTGGTGAAGGCTGCCATTTTGCTGAGGCCGAGAGCCCCTGAGCAGCTGTAATTCTTAAGGGCTGTCTGCAGATCGGCTTCTAGGGGCTCTGATTTTTTCCACAGTGATGACAAATAGGGACCAACTGAGCATGTGCAGAGCAGGGTGAGACAGTGTATAACTGAATTTCAAAGCGGGGTTCCAAACACAATTAGCATTTTTTAAATGTATGTCCTTTCATCATGCATTTTTATAATATAAATCTGGTCACTTACTATTTTACAATCTGCCGTAACTCTGCATAGTTATTAAAAAAAGGTCCACACGGTTGTCATTTTGCTTGTGGGCATTATGAAGTCCACAAGCACTTACTTCCTGGAAGTCTTGGGATGGGGAGTGATAATTGGATAGCGCACTGCATCCTGGGAAATGATGACACACATTTCCCATTTTTTTTTTTTTAGGTCTAATAAGCACAATAATGAACAAAAAATAATTGGGATGGAAACTCCACTTTAAACAGTATAGACACTTATTTTGAATGTTGTTTTTTTTTTTTTTTTTTTTTTTTTTTTTACGTACCTGCAAAAAAAAATCCATCCTGCTCCCTCGAATTTGCTCCTCCCTGCAGTCAAAAATGAATATCGATTTGACCCCATGTAAATATTAGAAAACCAAACGAACATTCTGGAAATAAAACATTTCAAAGGAAACTCCAGTAGTGTATGACCGGCTTTACATTGTTACACTAAGCCGTGAAATATATGTAAAGCACGGCATAAATTGACAGCGCTATACAAGTACAGTACCTGAAATAATAATAATTTGAGTGATTTGGTATTGTAGCTCCATGGTTGCTGAGAGCGAGCGCCCTCTAGTGGCTATTCTAAAAACCTCTGCATTTAATACAAAAAATATATGAAAGTGCAAACTTTTCAAAGTCTCCTCAAAATTACTTTAGGGTAAACACTGTAACACTAATTCATAAGTTCATATTGGAAACACATTCTACTTTTCCTCTTAAAGTAATACTAAACACGCACACTCTTTTTAATCTACATTATCTCTTCAATTTCTGTATATGAATTATGGCACTGCAATTATTTAAATTAAAAAAAAAGTACCTTTCCTAATGGACATACAGCTGTCACATGACCCAGCTCTCTCCCAACCTGTCTGAGGGGAAACCTAAGCAGGAGGACCTTCTATTTTTCTGCTGCTGGTCACAAGTTAAAAAAAAAAAAATCGGTCTTTGGAAAACAGAGTAAAAAGAAATCATTAAAGGGGTTGTAAAGGCACATTCCCCCCCCCCCCCTAAATAGGTTACTTTACCTTAGTGCAGTCCTCCTTCATTTACCTCATCCTTCCATTTTGCTTTTAAATGTCCTTATTTCTTCTGAGAAATCCTCACTTCCTGTTCTTCTGTCTGTAACTCCACACAGTAATGCAAGGCTTTCACCCTGGTGTGGAGAAAGCCTCTTGAGATGGGAGGGGGCAAGCAGGAGGGTCAGGACAATCTCTACTTTGCAGATAGAGAAAGGAGCTGTGTGTTAGTGGGCATCCTGAAACAGCTGCTCGCCCCCACCCCCCTCAAGAGGCTTTCTCCACACCAGGGAGAAAGCCTTGCATTACTGTGTGGAGTTACAGACAGAAGAACAGGAAGTGAGGATTTCTTAAAAGAAATAAGGACATTTAAAAGCAAAATCATAGGATGAGGTAAGTGAAGGAGGAATGCACTAAGGTAGAGGAAGCTATTTAGGGAAAACATGTTTTAACTTGTCATGCAAATATATATTTGAAATCAAAACAAATCTTTATTATTTTGTGGAAATAACATGGTGTGGGCAAATTTCTGGCAGTCACAGGCGGTGTCACACTCCTCCAGCCTATGTCTTAGAATAAGAGGAAGGTGAAGCCTCCATCAATATACATGTAATATCCCACCCCCATTGTGTTTAGCTGGTTAGTGAGCAAAGAGGAGGGGGAAGAGAGTGGGCTGTGTATACGTGTATGCGCACACGTGTGACTCTATAGTCACATGGGTTGCTCAGATGTCAAAGGGAGGAAATGCTCAGCATAGAAAATCACTGAAAACTGAGCATGTGCAGAGTTCCCACCATAGCTGCAAATTCCCTAGCTAAATTGGGGCATGGACAGAAAGGGGAGTTGGAGATCAGCAGGATCAACCATGTTTTTTTGCAGAATACAGACAATGAGTCTCCTAGTGAGTGAATATGAACAGCATGTAATACACCAATTAGACCCCTTTCACACGTTTTAGCGCAAAAAATCGCGCCTCCCAAGCCACCCCAATGTGAAAGCCCGAGTGTTTTTACACTGGGGTGGTGCGCTTGCAGGACGGGGAAAAAAAAGTCCTACAAACGGCATCTTTGAGGGCAGTGCGGGAGCGGTGCATTGAAATGAATGGGCAGCGCTGCCGAAGCACCTGGAAAGCGCTGCATTGGTGCTATTAACCCTTTCTTCGGGGGTTAAAAGGGCCCTATATTATATATTTTAGATATATAATAAAAATTGGCAATGGATGTGGTCTTGGCATAACTCTTCTCATGCAGAGTATCAATTTTCAGTAAAGCAAAAACAGCCGAATGCCGCGTACACACGATCACTTTTCGGCATGAAAAAAAAACGTTTTTAAAAATGATGGTGTGTGTGGGCTTCACATCATTTTTCATCTTCTGAAAAACGACAAAAAAAAAAATATTCGCGCATGCTGCATTTTTTAAAAAAAATCGTTTTTTGGGTTGTAAAAAATGATCGTGTGTGGGCTAAAACGACGTTAAAATCGACGTTTTAAACCCGTGCATGCTCAGAAGCAAGTTATGAGACGGGAGCCAGAATGGAACTTCCCCTTTAGAGTGCCGTCGTACGTGCTGTACGTCACCGCGCTTTGCTCATCATTTTTTTTTAAAACGATGGTGTGTAGATTTTTAATGATGAAGTTGGAAAAACTTTGTTTTTTTTTTTCATGCCGAAAAGTGATCGTGGTAGTAAATCCTGTATCGTTTTTTCAGCCAAGGAAGGTGCCATCTTGACCTCTGTTTATTCTACAACTGCCTAAATGCTGCACATGTGATCAGTTATGATACCAGCCATTGGATGGTTTAAGGCCGCGTACACACGATCAAATCTATCTGCTGGAAACGGTCTGCCAGACCGTCCCAGCAGACAGATTTGATCGTGTGTACGGGCGAGCCGATGGATTTGGCCAGCCGACAGATTTTAAAGCATGCTTTAAAATCTGCCGGCTGGGAATCCGTCCGCCCGACATGTCTGCTGGTTAGTACGCTAACCAGCAGACATATCTTCTCGCACATGCGTCGAATAGATTCGACGCATGCGCGGAAGTAATTTACTTCCTGGTGCGATGACGTAGCGGCGCCAACGTCACCGCCACGTCACCGCGCTGTCTGCTGGCGGGGATTTTGGTTTGATCGTGTGTACAGCGATCAAACCAAAACAGCCAGCAGACAAATCTGTCGGTCCGACCGATTTGAACAGATTCATTTGCTCGTGTGTACAAGGCCTGACAGTTTGGTTGAGAGCACAACCAATGAGAGGTTTACATTTCCAGCACGTGCCAGAAAGGTAACTGCTTTATGGATGGGTTTACTTCCGCTTTAATCTACAACTGCCATGATGCTGCACATGGGATCAGTTATGGTTCCAGCCATTGGATGGTTTGTGTCTGATTGAGAGGACAACCAATGGGAGGGTTGCATTCCTGGCACGTGCCGTAAATTTAACTTCTTTGAAGCGGTTAAATGGATGGGTTTATTTCCGCTTTAAAATGATCCTTTAAAGCAAACCTCTGCTTTTGTTCATGCAGGGCAAAGCAACAGGTTCACTTTAAAGGGGTTATAAAGGTTTATTTTTTATTTCCTAAATATGTTCCTTTTAAGCTAGTGCATTGTTGGTTCAGTTACCTTTTCCTTTAATTTTCCTTCTAAATGTTTTTTTTTTCTTTGTCTGTCTGAATTTCTCACTTTCTGTTCCTCCTCAGTAAGCTGTTCTGGATGACTAACCCCCAGCCTGAACATGGGGGCAAGCTTACTGAGGAGAAACAGGAAGTGAGAAATTCAGACCAAGAAAAAAACATTTAGAAGGGAAATGGAAGGAAAAGGTAAGTGAACCAACAATGTACTAGCTGTAAAGAACCTATTTAGAAAAAAAATGAACCTTTACAACCCCTTTTAATCTTCTCCACTTGGTCACCAGAATACACCCTGTACCTCCAGGTATGGGGGATCAGGTGACTCCTTCCACTTCCTTTCAGCTGGCAGCTTTGTGATTTGTCCAGCTTCACATGGGGAAGGGAAAGCTTAGCGCTGTGTAAGCTCTGACTATAGGGCTGATTTCTTTGCTCGCTTCCGATGGCTGCAGTCTATGGTTGCCCTCCAACATCCTTTAAAAAAAAAAATAGGCTAACTGGTTGGTACAGTTCTCTAATCATCAATGTGTCTGCCTGTCTTTTCCAGAATAATCTACAAGTGCTCAATGTGTGACACGGTGTTCACCATGCAACCTCTACTCTACCGGCATTTCGACCAACACCTTGAGCACCAGAAAGTGTCCGTGTTCAAATGTCCGGACTGCTCTCTCTTGTATGCACAGAAGCAGCTGATGATGGACCATATCAAGGTAAGAAGAGTCCACTACATGATAACTATAGGAAGATTAATTCTCCCTCCGTCCCACCAGCTTCTCAGAACGTGCCAATCATAGCTAAATCTTCTTTGGGGTGTCTGTGTAGTCCTCCCATAATGACATTTGTACAAGATAGTATAGAAATAATGTATTGTCCTTTAAAAAGTTTATTTAATACAAGATAGTCAAAGTAAAAATTAGCGTTCTCCCGATACCACTTTTTTAGGACCGAGTACAAGTACCGATAATTTTTTTTAAGTCCTCGCTGATACCGAATACCGATACTTTTTTTTAAATGTCCCCCCACAGATGCAGCCATGTCCCCCCACAGATGCAGCCATGTCCCCCCACAGATGCAGCCATGTCCCCCCACAAATTCTCCTTTGCAGTGGGGCTATCCTGGTACTGCAGGGGATAAAAATCAGTTTTACACATCTGAAATCCCATTCTTGCAAGCCCCTTCGCACTGCTAGTCTTGTTTTTAGCCCCTTCTCTACTCTAGTGGTAGAGTGCAGGGTCCATAACCCTGAATTGTACATGGGACGCCTTAGGAGCATTTACTGCTGTAGCATGGAGAAAGAAGAGAGCACTGGCTGCCAGTGGAACAGGCAAGACTGCCATTTGCAGTCCCCCACACCTAACCAAAATGTTTAACCCTTGTAGTGTGGAGTCAGCTCTACCGAATTGAAGGTCTCCTTTGCTCAAAGATGATTAAATCCGTTTTACACAAGTGCACCTTAAAGATCAGCTTTTGTTTACTACCTGCATTCGTGGGTAATTTGCTTCTGCAGGGCTTCCAAAACCATTCATTCCGATAAAGCTGGTGCTGAAGTAGGAATCTGTCAGACTGGTATCCGCCGCCGCCTAGTTAATCAGCGTGCGGGGAACATTACAGCTTTCATTTGAATAGCTGTGTGTTCCCTGCCCCGCCACGTATGGACACTCCATCTTGCTCGGGCACTTTGATAGACAGATCACCCTCCAATCCTGAGCAAGGGGGAGTGTCTAGGCGTGGCGGGGAACACACAGCTATTCAAATGAAAGCTGTAATGTTCCCTGCACGCCGATTAACTCGGCGTCAGCGGCGTTGCGGTATGCCGCGGGGGATGGGGGGGGGGGGGGAAGTATCGGATCTGGCATTCGGGGGAGTACAAGTACTCCCGCAAATGCTCAGTATCGGTCCCGATACTGGTATCGGTATCTAGACAACCCTAGTAAAAATACTACATATTCACAAATGTTGCTAGTATAGAATTGCATTACACTTGGTTCTCCTCTTCCTCAGAACCTTAAAACCAGGTCTGGTCAGCCTATATGTGGACCCACATGTGTGATAGAATATAAGCGGCTGTGTTGTGGTCTTGGACACCCCCTTCCTTTTCCAGGCTTATTTATTTTTTGCTTTCAGCTCTGATAGCTTGACTGACAATTACTCAGTCATGTGACACTGTACCCAGATTCATTTTATATCCTTATTTTGGATAGATAGCGTGATCCATATTATATCATTTCTATACAAAGCAAAAAGGTCAAGCTCTTTTTCAAAAAGTTTCCTTTTTTTACTTTCTTTTATAAAAATTTTTTAAATTGAATAAAAATTCCAGGTATGGCATTTGTACATAGTTGCATTGGTCCAAGCTGGGCTAATATAACTATGTACCATATTTTTTTGCTCCATAATGCCCCATACACACGATCAGGCTTTTGCCCGGCCAAACTCGCATCGGAATTCCATCAGAGTAAATGAGAAAACATGTTCTTTATCTAAACTCTGATGGAATTCCTCTGAATATCCAAAGGAATTCCTCGGAATATCCGATAGAATTAGTCCGATGGGGTATACACACATGGTCCGAATTTCCGATGGAAAAAGTCCGTCTGACTTTTTCCATCGGAAATTCTGATCGTGTGTACGAGGCTTTAGACATACCTGACCATAAGACGCACCTAGGTTTTAGGAAAGGAAAACAAGAAAAAAAAAAATGAACTAAATGGCTGCAGGGCCTGCTGGAAGCAGGCCACTGACCTGTGGGTCCTCCTGGCCTGTAGGTCCTGTTGGGAGCTGACCCACAGACACAGCCAGCTCCCAGAAGGACCCACAGTGTTGAGGTCTATTTTGAGGTTACTGGGTGGACACACCTCCCAGGACTGGTCATTGCATGGCGTTCTCCAGTCCTGGGGAGGGGTGGGTGTGATGCTCCTGTCCTGGGGTCAAGCAAAGTTGCAGCCTGAGCCAGTCACATTGGTCCCAGGTCCTGACTCCCTGAGCACCCTGGTTGTGCTGCGCTGCTTCTCCACCCACCAGGAGCTTGAGCGTGTGCGGAGTGGACTACAACTCCCAGAATTCAACAGGGTCAGCGTGCATCCACTAGTTGGCGGCCGCCGTTTCTCCAGCCCGACTATTCTAACGCGACTCAGTTTTGGCTTCATAAGACGCACAGACATTTCCCCCCATTTTCTGGGGAGGAAAAGTGCATCTTATGGAGCGAAAAATACGGTATATACCATACCTGAAGAATCCCTCTAGAATTTGGAAATCACTGTAGCAGACACCGCCACTCCAGTGATCTCAACTTGCTTCTGAGTCCCATTCTGAGCAGCAGCTGGTTATAATAAACAGCAAAAGTGAAGAATGAACCATTTACTATTGTGATCGCTGTGATTGGTTCACAGCAATCACAAAGCACAGAGCCACTCTAGTTGGCTCTTTATATTTGGAAACTGATCTGCGCTTTCTAATGGCAGCTAAATAACAGGCATTGAGAGTGCCCCTTGTGTGTGGGTCCTACACTGGCCAATTTAAAATGTTTTTTTTTTTTCCCTGAAGGTAACCTCTGCTTATGTATTTTTCATCATGTGCTCATTTGGCATTGCCAAGGATTGTGTCGAGTCGTTGATCTATATCCTCCTTCAACAAGTGTTTATCATTTTCTATAGTCTATGCATGGGACCCTGAAGAGTATTGACGGCCCTCCAAAGCTGGGCACCAACTTACCTCTGAGTACCAAACCCACTACCCAGAATTCCACCAGCCCCATCAAGGAGGAGTCCAAGCCTGTTAATGGCACAGAGAAGACAGAGAAGAACGCGTCTGTCCCTGAAAAGAAGACTTCCAGCCAGCTAATCAACAAGCTTCCCAATACAGGCTGGACCTGCTGGGAATGTGACCGCAACTTCAACCAGCGGGAGCCGTACATCTCGCACATGAAAAAGGAGCACGGAAAGGTAAGGGGCACCGTCCAGGTAATAATCTTCATGTGTGTAATCATGCGGGAAGGCTCAGTGGTGTTGCCTTTACCTAGGCAACCCCACCACAAGCCAGGGAGTACGATGTTTATTTTTTATTTTTTGTCAGTTTTAACTTTTTTTGTGCTTTTTGTTTTGAGAGATTTTTTTTTTTTAAGCAGGGAGGACCTGCTTCAAAGGGGTTCTAAAGCTTTGTGTTTTTTCACCTTAATGCATCCTATGCATTAAAGAGGAGGTTCACCCTAAATATTCTCTCTCCCATGCGATCCAGCATACTGGCGTCAGCGCCAGTATGCTGTTTTTTTTTTGTTTTTTTTAAATCCCCCACTTACTGTGAAATCTTTAATTTTAATTTCTTTCCCCCCGTGGTGGATGGCGCTTGTATAGCGCGTCACAGCTTCCGAAAATACCCGATTTAGGACTCTGGTATTTCCGGCTTAATGCGGCGCCTGCGCACAGACCTAGGAGCTGACTGCGCAGGCGCCGTATTTCTCCGAGTCCTATGGCTAAAAAGCTGTGTATTTTCGTAAGCTTTGACAAGCTGTATAGGCGCTAGCCACCGTGGGGGAACGAAATAAAGATTAAAGATTTCACAGTAAGTGGGGGATTTAAAAAAAAATAAACAGCATACTGGCGCCGACGCCAGTATGCTGGATCACATGGGAGAGGGTATATTTTATGATGAACCTCCGCTTTAAGGTGAAAAAACATCCGATGCTTACAGGCCCCCCCAGTGCCCTGTTTACTTACCTGAGCCCCCGAAAGTCCTGCGTCGTGAACGCACTGGATTCTCGTCTCTTCTCGACTCTTCATTGGATGATTAATAGCAACACAGCTATTGGCTCCCGCTGCTGTCAATCAAGTCAATGATGCGGCATGCCGGGGGCGGGACCGAGTGATACAGTCGGCTGCTATGTCCGGGAGTGTGCCCGCAAGCTAACCCCCTTGGGAGAGCGACTTCCCAGGGGGGGTAGCTCTTGTAGGGAGGAGCCGAGACAGCCACCAAGCGACCCCAGTAGAGAACGTTCGAGGCCACTCTGTGCAAAACGAGCTGCACAGTGGAGATATGATATGTTTGTTAAAAAATAAAAATAAACCTTTACAACCCCTTTTAACAATGGAACTGAATTTATATACAGTTCTGAAGAGATCTGCAGTGCTCTCAAGTGGTCAAAAAAAGTACTACACCTGTTCATTTCCTCTCCTTCCTTCCTTCCTTCCTTCCTTCCTTCCTTTTTTTTTTTTTTTGTTTTTTTTTGTTTGTTTTTTTGTTTCTTCCCCCCCAAACTGTGTACCAGGGGCAGAGTCATTTTTTTATGTCTTTTTTTCCTGTCCTGTTATCTTAATTTTGGAGATTTTCATGTGACAGTTACATAAGATAAACACACAACAGCTTGGCAAATCAGCTAAAATACATTTTGATACATGGCATATGCTGCCTGCAAAGTACAAAGCCCCGAGCATGTCAGTTTCATGAATATTTAAGAAGGAGAAATGGAAATACGGCATCTTCTTTTTTGCTGCGATGCCCTCACCAGTACACAAGCCTCCAATTATCATCCTCATTTGTGTCATCCCGGATAACAGGTATCAGCCTGACTAGGCTCAGAGGTCTTACATTAATTCAAGGGAAGTGCTTTGTAAGCAATGCAACAGTGTTACTTTGTTTCTGGTTCCAAGGACGGTCTTGGTGATGTTTTTATGAAGCAAATTCTATTAATGTACTTTATATATAAAAATGTGTTAATATCATTTTATTCAGGCTGATGGGGTGTTCAATCTCTAGTCCTGTCAGCAAGTCCCCTGTGCAAGACTGACAGCTCTGTGCAGTGGAAAAAACGAAATTTCTTAGTTTCGGTTATAAAATTTAGCAAATTAGTAATTTTTCTTCATAAATTTTGGTGAAAATTTATACTGCTACATTGCTTAGATAAAAATAACCCAAAAGTGTATGTGATTTGGTCTTTGTGAAAGTTAACCACTTAAGGACCGAGGGTGTTTTTCAGATTTCGTGTTTACGAGGCAAAAACATTTTTGTTTTGCTAGAAAATTACTTAAAACCCCCAAACATTATATATTTTTTTCTAACACCCTAGAGAATAAAATGGCAGTCATTGCAATACTTTTTGTTACACCGTATTTGCGCAGCGGTCTTACAAGCGCACTTTTTTTGGAAAAAATTATTTTTTGGAATTAAAAAATAAGACAACAATAAATTTGGCCCAATTTTTTTACATATTGTGAAAGATAATGTTACGCCAAGTAAAATGATACCCAACATGTCACGCTTAAAAATTGCGCCCGCTCGTGGCATGGCGTCAAACTTTTACCCTTAAAAATCTCAATAGGCGACGTTTAAAAAATTCTATAGGTTGCATTTTTTTAGATACAGAGGAGGTCTAGCGCTAGAATTATTGCTCACTAGTGTGGTTTAAACGCTGTTTTCATATGCGGGTGCTACGCGTGTATGCGTTAGCTTTTGCGCGCAAGCTCGTCGGAACGGGGCGCTTTAAAAAAACAATTTTTTTTGGTTTCGGATTAATTTTTTTTTTTTTATCATTTGTAACACTGAAATAAAAAAATTATCACTTTTATTCCTATTACAAGAAATGTAAACATCCCTTGTAATAGCAAAAAGCATTACAGGTCCTCTTAAATATGAGATCTGGGGTAAAAAAGACCTCAGATCTCATATTTAGGCTTAAAGGGGTGTTCCAGCCAATACTTGTGTTTATTAAAAGTCAGCAGCTACAAAAAGTGTAGCTGCTGGCTTTTAATAAACACACTTACCTGCTCCAGCGTTCCAGCGACGCGCTGACCGGGGCTCCGCTCCTCTCCCCCCTCTCCCCGGCCGGCGTCCTCATCGCAACTGTGGGCACCCGGCCGTGACAGTCTTCGGCTTCACGGCCGGGCACCCACTGCGCATGCGCGAGCGGCGCGGCGCGCCGCTGATTGGACAGGCGATCGCATGGGACCTGCCATGTGTCCCATGCGATCGCCTACAGGGAGGGGCTGCTGTAGGCGATTAAGCCTAATCGCCTTACCAGCCCCTCGGCGGAAGTGGGACAGGAAGTCCCACTCCTCCTGAAGCCCCCACTCCCCCCCCCCCCCCCCAAAAAAAAATTACATGCCAATGTGGCATGTAAGGGGGAAGGGAGTGGGATTAGCAGAAGTTCCAATTTTGGGTGGAACTCTGCTTTAAATGAAAAGGTAAACAAAGAAATTGTCTCTTTAAGACGCTGGGCGGGACTGACGTTTTGACGTCACTTCTGCCCAGCAGAGCTATGGGGACGGGTGAGGGACATTTTTTCCCTCGCTCGCATCCCCGGACAGCAAACGAGCAGACCCGATCGCATCCGCCGCTACCGACGGCAACGGTAAGCGGCGGAGGGCGCGGGAGGGGGGGCCTCTCCCGCCACCGATAACGGCGATCTCGCGGCGAATCCACTGCGGAGACCGCTGTTATCATTGGCAGAACCGCCCACTGTAAAGATGGATATCTTGGTTGTGGCAGCAGCTGCTGCCGTTACCGAGATATCCGTCTTTAAAAAAAGGACGTATATATACAGTGGGCGGTTGTAAAGTTTAAGTAAACCCACCTACCATTTTCAGCCAAGGAAGCTGCCATCTTGGCCAATGTTTAATCTCCAACTGCCGTGGTGCTGCACATGTGATCAGTTATGACACCAGCCATTGGATGGTTTGACAGTTTGGTTGAGAGCACAACCAATGTGACAGTTGGCAATCCCGGCATACCGGAAATTTAACTGCTTTTTGAAACTGTTAAATCGATGGGTTTACTTCTGCTTTAAGTGGTTAAAGTCATGGGGCCAGATTCACAGAGCGATTACGCTGGCGTAACAGGAGATGTGCGGCGTAAGTCTAAATGTGCGTTTCGATGCACGGCATCCCCGAAACGAGATACGCAAGAAATCTACTTTTTTTTTGTCCAGCGTAATTTCGTTAGACAGGCGCATCCGTCCGCGCAAAACTGCGCTAGACAGACCATTGATTTGCTAGTCAAATATGCTAATGAGGGACTTACGGGGATCCACAAAAGAACGTTGGGGCTACGCAGTGTGCGCAACAGCAAAATGTCCTGTCTAAAATTAGACCATATAAAAGCTGGTCTAAAAAGAGAAAAAACGTCTACATGTTGGATAAAGCAACACTGTTAGTGAGGAGCTGAGCAGTCACACGTGTTGCACAACAATCTGTATGCCAACATGCCAGGGGCATCGTCGCACATAGCTATACTACTGACTTTAGATGAGCAAAGAAGGAGGAGGGCACGGAGGATGGCACGGGAGAGGATATACCGCACACTCATAGACCTCTTTGGCATGAGTGATTCTGAGGTGTATCGCATCTTCAGATTCACCCCTCATGTCATCCTGGAATTAACCACAACCCTGCAGGAGGACATCACCAGCCCAACACAACGCTCACATGCAGTGCAGCCACTGGTCAAGGTCATGGAAACACTCCATTTCCTTGCCAGTGGCTCTTTTCAGCGTACAAGTGGAGTGGTGGCTGGGTTGTCACAATCCTCCATGAGCAGATGTGTGCACCAGGTTGTCCCAGCAATCCTCAGACGCATGGCCAACCAAATCATCAAACCCACCACTGAGGACCTGCGGCTGAAGGCAATGACAGATTTCTACAGAATTGCCAGATTCCCACGCACTGTGGGGGCCATTGATTGCACACATGTGGCACTCCAGCCCCCCCATGAGACAGAGCACATGTACCGCAATCGGAAGCATTGGCATTCCATCAACGTATAGGTGATAGTCGATGCCCAAGGCCTCATATGGCACGTCCGTGCCAAACACCCAGGGTCCAGCCATGACAGCTACATCTACAATCAAAGCCACATCCGAATGGAATTCGATCAGAACGTGTATGGGGCCACCTGGCTGGTTGGCGAGTGACATGGGTGGCAGGCATGACTGTACCCCCCCATGATGCACACATCACAAGGGGCACATGCATGACTAACATCCTCCTGTCTTTTCCCTTACAGGTGACTCTGCATATGCACTGGGACCCCATCTCATGACTCCTATCCGGAACCCCCAAACCCCAGGAGAGGAAAGATACAATCAAGCACATGCCCAAACACGTGCAGTGGTGGAGCGCACCTTTGGCCTCCTGAAGTCACGTTTCCGATGCCTGGATAAGTCTGGGGGTACCCTCTTGTATTCCCCAAACTTCGTGTGCCAGATCATCGGTGCATGCTGCACAACTTTGCAGTAAGAAAGGGCCTGCAAATTGCCCTACGTGATGACCTGACCCCCCAACCAGACAATCCCCCCCCCCTAACCGAGGTTCCCCAGTCTTCTGAGGGAAGAGCAGCCAGGAGACAGCTCACATTGGGCATCTTTGCACGTTAAACACACATTAACCATGGCACAATGAGAATGCATGCATGCACACCACTGTGGTCCCTAGCACACACACATCACATCCTCATCAAATTGGATTGGCACCAGTCCACCATGCAGGACTTGTGAGCAGCAACGCCACGCCAAGGCTCCAATTATGTCACTGAACATTCATACACCATTCACACGGACCTGGGGATCACTTCTCCCTGGTCCTGGGGAACCCTACTCCACCAAAATTGAGGGTGACACCCCTTATTCGGCAGGAATGTCACCCCCACATTCAAACAGCATTCACAACCCCAAAAAAAAATGACCAGCAAAATCAAAAAATTTCCAGCAAAAACAAAGGGGAAAAAAAAATTTGTGCCCTTGACGTGAGCCACGCCTGGGGCGCCCCCGGCCACGGCCCCGGCTCCTCAGGGGAGACTCATGGGGGAGGGGGAAAACCGGGGAAGGAGGAGCAGCCCCTGATCTCTGCCCACCTGGCGGCCTGCCCTCCAAGGCCACGGCTATTCTGTCCAGGGCACCACCTAGTGTTGCCGTGTTGGCCTGGATAGCCTGGGTGAGGGCCCTCACATCCTGCCCAACGCCTGCTGATGTAGTCTGCAGGTCGTTAAGGCAGTTTGTGAAAGCCCGGGAGTGGGAGTCCAGGTTCCCCAGCGTATCCTTGATGAAGGACAGGCTCTCCTCCATCCGCACCAATGTCTGGCTGACCTGTCCCAGATGGTGGGTCTGGAGGAACTGGTCCCTTCTCAGAGTGGCGGGCAGGAGATCGGCCACCCCCCTGGTCTTCTGGGTCGCCTTCCTGCCTTCAGCTGATGCTTGTGGCCGGGGAGAAGGGGAGGCCCTTGGGAGAGGAGCCCTGTTGGGGGAGGAGGGGGGGGGCTCCCCCTTAGGGAGGGCTGGCTGCTGCCAGCCAGAAGGGAACGGTCCAACAACAATAGGCCAGTGCCTGACATGGACTCCTCCTCAAACTCCTCCTCCTCCTCTTCAACCTCCTCCGCGGACTCCGGCCTTGTCGGGGGGGCCTCATTAGGCTGCTGTCCTGGGGATGGTGCGGTCAGGCCAGATGGCCCTGCACCCTCCTGCACAACTGTGGATGACACAAAACATTCACAGGTTGGAGGATCCACACACTTGCCACATATTCCCTTTCACCCCCTCCCCCACACATGCTACACACCTGATATAAAAAAAAAACTTACCTGGCACCACGGGCTCCGGACTTGAGTCAAAGCCAGGCAGGCCCTCCACTTCATGCCGATGAAAGGTCAGGGCCACCGCACGCTCCTCCGCTGTCAGCCTAACACGGCATGGTGGGCCCCCTCCTGTGCCCCTGGCATGGGCAAGCATTTTGGCCAGCTTCTTTTTGACCAGACGCCGGAGGTCATTAATCTTTTTATCAATCCCAGACTGGTTCCGTGTCTCCCCCTCCCCCGCTGAATTGACCTGCTCAGTGATGATGTCCAAAATCTCCCTCCTCCTGGCCGGGGTGGTGTTGGCACTGTCCGGGCCGTGGAGGAAACGCCCATAATCGCTAATGGCCCGGGCAAGAATTTGTTTCTCCCCCAAAGTGAAATTTGAGTTTTCGCTTTCTCTCTGTCATACTGAAAAAAAACACTCCCATTCAACAAAAATCAGTCACAAAAACAAGCACAACCAATCAAGCAAGAACACACACAGAGAAAACTAACACCCAAAAAATCACACAAGCACTCGGCAAAAATCAGTCACAAAAACAAACAGCAACAATTAAGCAAGAAAACAAACAAGCAGAAATATATCAAACAGTCTCTCAAACACTTATCAAAAAACACTTTCAAAGATCTACTAACAAACACTTGATCACACAGAACACTAATCTGACAAATACAAAACACACCGCAACGAACAACGGGACAAAAGCACTTGGTTAAATGGGAAGGGACAAAGGGATGTACTTTTGCAATGGAAGTGCGTTTGTGTCTGTCTATTTATGCTGTCTGCGTAGTCCTTAGTCCATTTCAAATTTCAATGATTGCGCCGTTCCCGAGTTGTGAGCATGCGCACAGAAGTGCTGACCATGGTCTCCAAGCGCGCATGCGCGAGCCGGCCGGCCCTTCATTTGCATGGGGTCACGGCTCATTTCAATGTAACACGCCCACGTCCTTCCCAATTTGTATTACTCCGCCTTACGCCTCTGAAATAACGTTACGCATGTGCAATTTTCTGCGTAAAAGCTACGAGAATAGGGTGATTACGCGGCTACATTGCGCAAGTCTAACGTAAAGGCGGTGCGCTACGCCGGTCCAATAATGCGCAGATGTACCTGAATCTGGCCCATGGAAAATTGAGCAGGCCTAATTTACTGACAGCATATCTAATTTCTTAAGACCCTAACAAGCCAGAACAGTACAAATACCCCCAAATGATCCCTTTTTGGAAAGTAGACATTCCAAGGTATTTAGTAAGAAGCATAGAGATTTTTATGAAGTTATTTTTTCCCACAATTCTTTGAAAAAATGTTTTATTTTTATAAAATTGTCATATTAACGGGTTATTTCTCTCATGTGGTATATGCATACTTGCAACTACACCCCAAAACACATCCTGCTACTCCTGAATATGGCAATGCCACATGCGTGGACGTTTTTCACAGCCTGGCCACAGTGAGGTTCAACATGCAGTGAGTACGGTCAGGTGTTCTGGTTGCATAGATTACACATCTAATTTCTCAACTACCTCTTACAATTTCAAGGTCCCTGGGCACCTGAACAATGGAAATGACCCCATTTTGGAAAGCAAACACCCCAACCTATATTCTATGAGGCATAATGGGTCTTTTGAACATGTCATTTATTTTGCACAAGTTTTAGAACATGTGGAAAGCACTTTTTTTTTTTTTTTTACACAAAGTTGTCCATTTATAAGATATTTCCAAAACATAGCGTGTACATAGCAAAAATCGCAGCCCAACATACATTCTGCTGCTCCTCCTGAGTATGGCGATAGCCACATATAGAGGCCCAACATTGAAGTAACACCTTCAGGTGTTCTCGGAGCATAAATTGCACAACTAATTTCTCAACCACCTACTAAGGCCCATACACATGATCGGATTTTACGACAATTGTCTGATGGACGTGTTGTGTCGGATTATCCGACCATGTGTATGCTCCATCAGACAATTGTTAGCGGCATTAACGACAAACATGTTGGCTCACCAACTGTCTGACAATAAATGTGTTACGTCGGATTATATGATTGTGTGTACACAAATCCGTCCAACTAAAATACAAAGTGCAGACACGCATGCTCCGAACCAATTCTAAACATCAGCCAACAATAGCAGAAGTTGCCCAAAGGGTGGCGGTGAAAAACCATGTGGTTTATTGTATGTTGGCTGAAAATGCTCTGCCGTCTGTATGCAGAACAAGTTCACGGACAACGCCCTTCAGACAAAAATCCACGGATTTGTCCAATCGTGTGTACAGGGCTTTACACTTTTGAAGGCCCTGGAGCGCACAGAACGATGGAAATGCCCACACAGATGGCACTGTGGCACTGATGGGCACTGTGGACAATGATGGGCACTATATTGGCAAGGAAACAACTCGCTCACTAATCACAGATCGCTCTCCTTCCTCACCCGTGGTCTCTGTATGAGGAGGGAGAGCCGTCCATAAAAGGCGATCTTGTACGTTTACACTTGAGATCATCTTTATTGGACACGCCTATCACATGGTAAATGCCCACTGTGATTGGCCATTTACCAGGGTCTGTGATTGGCTGTGTCCAAGGGACACGGCCATCACATATTTTCCCAGATGTGCTCCTGCGGCGGAGCGTGTTTCTGGAAGGACATGCATGGATGCCCTCCTGGCAATTAAGGCATGCACTGTAGCCGTCTTTCGGCTACAGCACGGGCGCAAGGTGGTTAATGCAGTGTGCCCACCGAGAATACCTGTTAGTGCAGTAAGTAGTTTTGTTTGGGCCAGCTTGGCCCAAACTTTTTAAAGGGACATGAAGATAGGTTTTAAAAAATAATCTTGCAACTTCAGGCATCCCTACCCTTGTAATCACTGAACGCACTATACAGTAGGAATGGGGATATGTCTGTGCAAAGGTAATGCTTCATAGCAAACCCTTGCTTGAATAACAGGTATTTAAGTACTTGTTCAGGTTGGCCAACTGTGTCGAAGTGATCTCTCCTTTGCCAGTCCCTACTCTACTACTTTACCTTGCAGAATTTGGCAATCTGCAAGAATATGTATGGGAAATGGATAAATAAGAAGGCCAGTATGGTGGCCTGAGTTTATGGGAGGAGCCCGGAGGGTATTTAAGCAGCCCACTCACCCATGCTCTTTGTCGGTTCAGTGTGCGGTACTACACGTCACTGGGCCGACTCTTCCCAGCTCACCTCATGTCTGCGCATTTAATCGCATTCGACACCCTCCCTCCCTTCCATATTTCAGGGCACTTCTAAGTAGGGTTGTCCCGATACCGATGCCGAGTATTTGCGGGAGTACTTGTACTCCCGCAAATACCCCCGATACCAAAATTGAATACCCCCCCCCATATTGCAGCCATGTCCTGTCCCCCATACCTGTAGCTATTATACCGCGGCCACCGTATACCGCCGCCGCAGCATACCGCCGTTAATTCCTGCATTATAGCGTAACGTGCATTACAAGCTTTCGTTTTGAATACTTGTAAATGCCCGCGCCGCCATGTATAGACACTCCTCTAATCGGGATTGGAGGGATCTGTCCAATACCGAGCAAGGGGGAGTGTCTAGACAAAGTATTGGTACTTGTACTCGGTCCTAAAAAAGTGGTATTGGGGACAACCCTACTTCTAAGGATATCCTTCTTTAATTAACTACCCATTACTTATCTTGGGTATGCCCCCTTTTCTTGGCATACTGACCAGACCACCAAGGCACACTTCGGGTCTATTTATGTTGTAAGTCTTGTCGCATGTTTATGTGATCCACATCACTCTCAGTCAGAAGGCCACGACCATAAACAGCACTGTTCAAAAGTTTAAGACAGGTGTAAAGAAATGCTGTAACGTAAGAATGCCTTCTAAATCAAAAAAAAAAAATATATATATATATATATATATATATATATATATATATATAATATATATATATATATATATATATATATATATATATATTGGGCCAGATTCAGAAACAATATACGTTGGCGTATCTCGAGATATGTATTCAGAAAACAAGATACGCCGGAATTTACCTAAGATATGACGGCGTAAGACTTACGCCACTCGTATCTTAGTTGCATATTTACGCTGGCCGCTAGATGGCACTTCCGTAGATTTACACGTCAAATATGTAAATTAGGTAGATATGCCGATTCACAAGCGTAGTTGCGCCCGGCGTATCTATTTGCGTCGTTTGCGTAAGGCTTTTTCCGGCGTAAAGTTACCCCTGCTATATGAGGCGCAGGCAATGTTAAGTATGGACGTCGGGACAGCGTCGTATTTTCCGTCGTTTGCGTAACTCGTTGTTACGGAATGGGGCTGGGTGTAAGTTACGTTCACGTCGTTATCAGAGAGTATTTTCAACGTGATTTTTGTGCATGCGCACTGGGATGCGTCCACGGACGGCGAATGCGCCGTAAAAAAAAACGTCATTTACGTGGGGTCACGATGATTTTACATAAATCACGCCCCCATCTTCCACATTTGAATTGCGCGGGCTTACGCCGACACATTTACACTACGCCATAGTAACTTATGGCGCAAGTTGTTTCTGAATAAGAAACCTGGCGCTGTAAGTTACAGCGGCGTAGTGTATTTGCTGTGCTGTTGCCAGGAGGGCTGGACAGAGAAGTGTAGGATTTGGTGGAGGAGTCCTATCCTCTCTGCTGCTGACTGGAATTGAAGATTTGGTGTGTGTATAACGCTAAAGGACCTGAAAAACGCCCCAGTGTGAAAGGGGTCTTAATGGTGACTAATGTGTATAAGACCTTGCTAATTGTGTGTGTGTGTGTGTGATTATATATATATATATATATATATATACACACACACACACACACACACACAGTGAAACCTCAGATTACTAGTAATGTGGTTAACAAGCGTTTCGCAATATGAGCACTGTATTTTTAAAAATCCTGACTGAGGGCCAGATTCTCAGAGGCGTTACGACGGAGTATCTCAGATACCCCGTCGTAACGCCTTTTTTTTTGGCTCGTATCTATGCGTGTGATGCTGAGCATCACTTTTGCATAGATACGCTTCTACATCCGACAAGCGTAATACAATTACACTTTCGGATCGTAGATGTAATGACAACTCCGGCCACTAGGTGGCCTTTACGTTGTTTTTTCATTTGCATATGCAAATGAAGTAGTATGCCGATTCTCGATCGCTTTTACGCCGCCCCGTCGTCGCCTACGTCGTTTTCGTCCGCGTAAGGTTACCCCAGCTTCTATGTGGAGTAACCTTACGAGGTCCCGTCGGATGCCGTCGTGTCCCGTCGGATGCCATGTTAAGTATGGCCTCGGGACCGCGTCGTGTTGTGCGTCGTTTACGTCGTTTGCGTACGTCGATTCTCAATGGGGCTGGCGTACGCTGCGATTACGTCGTTTACATTGAGAAAATGTGACGTCCTTTGGAGCATGCGCACTGGGCTTTTCCCCCGGCCGGCGCATGCGCAGTTCGTTCGACGCGGGGGCGCGCTTAATTTAAATACAAGCCGCCCCATTTGAATTGCGCGGGTTTACGCTGCGCGATTTACGCGACGTAAGCGAAACCTCGGGAGCAAGTGCTTAGAGAATCAAGCACTTGCTCCAGCAAGCAGCGGCGGCGTAGTGTAACTGGCTTACGCTACGCCGCCGGAATTCTATGAGAATCTGGCCCTGAGTTTGCGAGTGTTGTCTCGCAAAACTAGCAGGATTCAAGCCACAGCGGTGAGCAGTACCGCGTTTGGTTTGAGGTAGGGTGGCACCGAGCAGAAAAACGTGGAAATACTCAGTTCCAAGTCTTTCCAAGTTCAGCCGAGCTGTCCCCGGGCTTTTCTTATTGTTGAATGTGTTTCCAAGGCTCTCTGTTGCCCCTCCCCACTTCTGGCCGCTTGCGGTATTGCATGCCATAGAAGTCAATGCGGAACTAATTATTTTCGTTTCCCTTGACTTCTATGGGGAAACTCTCTTTGATATGCAAGTGCTTTGGATCACGAGCATTCTCCTGGACAAATTATGCTCGTAATCCAAAGTTTCACTGTAATGTATGTGTAGTGTGTGTGTATATGTAATATATACATATATATATATATATATATGTGTGTGTGTGTGTGTGTGTGTGTGTATATATATATATATATAACACACACATCTCCATCTCACTGTTTAGTTGAGTATACAAGATACAGTATTCATTACCCAACAAGCAGAAGTAAGTTTTGGAGAGAATCAAGTTGAAGGCTTTGCATGTTGTCATACAAGTTCAGAGCCTTCCCACGGTACCTAAAAGCTGCAGTACTAAAGTGCTTATTAATGTTTCATGAAATACCTCTTCGCTGCCTAGGAGCAGAGTAAAAGCCAAAGCAGACCTTTCTTTTACTGTAAGAAGAAAGGGGGGGGACCAGGGATCACGAGCAGCAACAAAGTGAGGCTTGCGCCTGAACCCCGTCCAAGCATCTGTTTTACACACGGACATCAATCAAGTCCAGACCACTTGAATTAAAAGTACGGCGTCTTTATGTAGTTCCTCTGCACCGTACAGGGACACAGTTGGATTCTCAGAGGGTGGCAGTTTTTTCAACAGACCAAAAGATTCTGCTGGGAAGAAAGTGGGATGTGACCTTCATCTTACTGGTCCAGCTGGGGAAAATATAATGAGATGCAGCAAGGTAGACGCCGAAGATCCTTTACAGAGACTGTTAGAATAGCCCCAGCAGGTTATAACAATGAAAAGAGATTATATTCAGAAGAAAGGAGAGAGAGAGTATAGAACTGTTCACAATTCACTATACTTTCATGTATTCCATTGTACCTACTGACGAATAAGCCTGCTTTCTATGTGTATGCTTTTTGAAGAGTTTTATTTTCATTTTAACAATGGCCGCTATGGAGCTTTTCAGACATTATTAATAGAGATAATTCTGCACTAATGACAGAACTCTCTGCCTCTTTCCATCCAATGTACAAGCTCAATCATGACCAATTTTGTTGGGAAAGGGTGCCAACAGTAAAAGGAATATGGGTGAATGGACTGAATAACAGTAATTCCCTGTACACACGATCGGTTCATCCGATGAAAACGTTCTGATGGATTTTTTCATCAGATATCCGATGAAGCTGACTTTCATCAGTCTTGCCTAAACACTATCAGTTAAAAAAACGATTGTGTCAGAACACGGTGATGTAAAACACAACGACGTGCTGAAAAAAATGAAATTCAATGCTTCCGAGCATGCGTCGACTTGATTCTGAGCATGCGTTGATTTTTAACCGATGGATTTCCCTAGACGATTTTTTTTTTTTTTTTTCTATCGTTTTTTTTAGCCATCAGATAATTTTAAAACAGTTTCTAAGTTTTTTTCACCGATAGGGAAAAAAAAACGATGGGGCCCACATACGATCGGTTCGTCTGATGAAAACGTACCGTTTTCATCAGACGAACCGATCGTGTGTACACAGCATAAAAATTTAGATAGTAATAGTAAAGAGTCAGTTGTATTTCATTATTAAAATGTGTTTAAAGTCATAGGGCCCTTTCACACGGGGTGGATCAGTATTGATCCGCTCCGTGTGTGTCTGTAAGCTCTGCGGGGATCCTCCGTAAAATCCCTGCTGAGCCGTCGGCTGACAGAGCGGTCTCCGCACACTGTGCAGAGACCGCCCTGTCTTTCCTCCGCTCTCCCCTTTGGGGGGATCGGATGAACACGGACCGTATGTCCGTATTCATCCGATCCACCAGACGGAAGGAAAATAGGGTTTTCTTCCGTCCGAAAAATCGGATCATTGCAGAGGCAGATGATTAAGGGTGTCAGCGGATGTTTATCCGCTGACACCCGTAATCACATGGGGACCCATGTATGTCCCGTTTTCATCCGCAAACGGATAGATGAAAATGCGGACATACGGTCCGCACATGTGAAAGGGGCCTAAAGCCCTGAGAATAAAATGGTGGATATTGCCATTTTTTTATCTCACAAGATATTTGCACATTTGTTTATCAAACACAACATTAGGAAAAAAATACACAAAAATAAATTTTAGTGCACACACACAAAATACAATTTTTTGGGTGTACAATATTAACGTGGGAGTAAACTCCCTAAGTTGAAAAAGCTTGCCTATACTGTAGGTACAGTAAATATCTCCTAAACGTGCAACATTAAGGAGATTTTTACTTGTGAAGCCACCAGTGACTTTACCAGCACATGTGCTCTGAAGGAACGGCATGCCCTGTGCAATTTCTTCAGAGTCCTGAGCCGTAAACAGTGGCTCCCACACTCATTGGCTCGTCCAATCAAAGGACTGGAGTCCCCAAACCCAGAGGGAAGACCAGGTGAAGACGGAAGCCCTTAGTGATGCATACTAGCACATTATAACTTTGCCTTGCAGTTTAAAAAAAAATAATAATCTGGTGGTTTACTAACGCTTTGAAGATCCAGCCGCTCACTGCAGTCTTGTGCTCCCCGGAGGAACAGGAGGGCCCAAGAACCACCATGGGTGATGGTGGCCCTTCACAGTGCTGTAAAAGTGATCACTTTTACAAAACAACTGATCATCGCCTGAAGAAAAAAGGCAGTACTAAAATCATGGTTGCATTAGTGCTTGGTGGTGCCATGCCAGCTAAGGGGTGAGGCCCTGTTGGTACTCAGGATAGTAGGGATGCCAGCGTAAGAAAAACTCACCCAGTGAGCAATGAACATGCAGTATAAGCATGAAACCACTGCTCACTGTAGCCTTGTTCCCTGACATGTTTCGCCCCACCCACCGGGGCTTAATTCTACGGGTCAATTTGCACTGGCTACGAAGGTTTTTCATTCTTTTGGAGACATTTCCCCTCTATTCCTGTTGTGTTTGTGAGACAGGAAGTGCAGGGGAATCCTCAAAATAGGTGGCAAAGAAAAATAAATCTTGATGGGTTTTAACGCTTCCCTACTCTGTCCAAAACCTAAAAAACTGTTTGAGCTTCAGATCTACTTGAAAGGGGGAACCCCAGTGTTTGGATAAAACTTGTAAGCCAAAATTGTAAATTAAATGTAAATTAAATGTATGAGTGAATGTGAGAGATGACATCACTAAAGGAGCTAGGAAGGAGGTGGAATCCTTATGGGTAGAGCTCCAATGAAAGAAACAAAGGGGGAAATAATACTGGGAGTATACTATAGGCCCCCTAACCTGAGGGAGGAGGGGGGAGACAGAGCTCCTATCACAATTTGGATTAGCAACAAGGATGGGAAGTGTTATCATAATGGTGGATTTTAATTATCCAGACATAGACTGGGCGGAGGGAACCACGCACTCATCCAAGGCTCGCCAGTTCCTAAATGTCCTGCAGGACAATTTTATGGGTCAGATGGTAGACGCACCAACTAGAAATAAAGCCTTTTCTGGATCTACTGATTACCAACAATATAGACCTGATTGCGGATGTGGAAATACGGGGCAATTTAGGTAAAATTGATCACAGGTCAATTGGCTTCAGTATAAATCACACAAATAAGAAACATAAGTAGAATACAAAGACACTGAATTTCAAGAGCCAACTTCCCTAAACCATGATCCTTGCTAAAAGGCATAAATTGGGATAAAATCTTAGGAACAAAGAACCCGAAGGAGAGATGGGTTTACTTTAAGAGCATATTAAATAAGGGCATTAGCCAAAGCAAAAATAAGGGCATTAGCCAAAGTCCTGGGTGGCTCAACTCCAATGTAAAAAATGCATATAAAAGCAAAAGAGAAGGCCTTCAAAAAATACAAGGTTGAGGGATCATCGTCAGCATTCAGACTTAATAAAGAATGCAACAAGAAATGTAAGGGTGCAATTAGGGCGGCTAAGATAGAACATGAAAGACACATAGCGGAGGAGAGAAAAATAAATCCCAATACATTTTTTAAGTATGTAAACCGTAAAAAAGGACAAGCCATATTGGCCCCATAAAGAATGAGGAAGGAAATATGGTTACAAAGGATGGGAAGATGGTGAAGGTATTGAATTTATTCTTCTCAGTCTTCACAAGGGAATCGGGGGGGCTTCAGTAACCAAAACTGGAGTGTTTATCCTCATGACACATCACAGGAAACGCCTCCATGGTTAATAGAGGACAGAATTAAAACTAGACTTGGGAAACGCCAGCATTAATAAATCACCACCAGAACCTCCTATCCTTAAAAAGGTAGCTAACCTCAGATGGTAAAACAATATTGATACTGCTATAACACTTGAAGTAAAAGAATAGTAGAATAAAAATGATATATATATATATGACATAATATTCCATAAAGGATGTCTCATGGGTGCTTTTTTTGAAACAGTCTATGGTATTCTTAAAAGTGAAGAGATCTTGAAATAGATTTGAGCAAATAAACACAAATCCAGGTTTTCCTTCACTTGTAGTCCCCCTCAAGGTTTTGTACCCACCAGATTGACATGGTGTTAAATGCCTTCAGGTGTTTGAGTCTCCCTCCTCTGACGATCAGCTCAGCTCAACAGCAGTGTTTCTCCTCCCAATGGATGTGGATGGGATTGAGTGCATGTGTGCAGCATAAGCGGTCATGTAAAAATAAATATAGAGGGAGAGGACATAGTATAATACTGTTTTTATTGTGTAAAAAAAACCCCGCTTAAAAGTTATGCTTACAAGAATAAAAACAATGGTGTGCACATCAGTAGCAATGTTACAGCTCACTCAGATAGCCTAACGTGTCCGCTCCGTCTCTAGCTGATGTGTCCCGGGTGTAACTTGCCCTGTCCGTACGATTCGTCGTGTAGCCACGCCCTGACGCGTTTCGTGATTGGCTTCACGTCTTCAGAGACGGAGCGGAGACGCTAGGCTATCTGAGTGAGCTGTAACATTGCTACTGATGTGCACACCATTGTTTTTATTCTTGTAAGCATCACTTTTAAGCGGGGTTTTTTTTACACAATAAAAACAGTATTATACTATGTCCTCTCCCTCTTTATTTTTACATGACCGCTTATGCTGCACACATGCACTCAATCCCATCCACATCCATTGGGAGGAGAAACACTGCTGTTGAGCTGAGCTGATCGTCAGAGGAGGGAGACTCAAACACCTGAAGGCATTTAACACCATGTCAATCTGGTGAGTACAAAACCATGAGGGGGACTACAAGTGAAGGAAAACCTGGATTTGTGTTTTTTTGCTCAATCAATTTCAAGATCTCTTCACTTTTAAGAATACCATAGACTGTGTTTCAAAAAAAAGCACCCATGAGACATCTTTTATGGAATATTATGTCATACATTATATATATATATATATATATATATATATATATATATATATATATATATATATATATATATATATATATATATATATAATATATATATATACATTTTTATTCTACTATTCTTTTACTTCAAGTGTTATAGCAGTATCAATATTGTTTTACCATCTGAGGTTAGCAACCTTTTTTAGGATAGGAGGTTCTGGTGGATTTTTTCACCTCACAAAAGCAGAGTTTGAACTTCTGAGTTTAATTGATTCATAATCATATAGCGCTGTTAATGCCTCATAGAGACATACTTTTTTCACACATACTTTTTTAATTATAATAGCTGCTCTTTCTGCATATACATTTCAATACCTATTAATTTAGAAGATCTGTCCATTGAGCGCTAGGACCAGCCTTTATCTTAGGATATATCCTGGTATCTTTCTCTATATTAATAAATCACCGGTACCAGATGGCTTGCACCCGAGGGTACTTGGGGAACTCAGTTGAGTAATTGCCAGACCATTGTTCCTAATTTTTACTGACAGTCTACTGACTGGCTTTTCTCCAATCAGCTGGTACCATTCCAATGTAGCACCAATATTTAAAAAGGGCCCAAAATACATCCCTGGGAATTACAGACCAGTTTGCCTAACATTAATAGTATGCAAGCTTTTGGAGGCGATGATAAGGGACTATATACAAGATTTTAGTAATGAGAAACTATCATTAGCAGTAATCGGCATGGATTCATGAAGAATCGTTCTTGCCAAACCAATCTATTAACCTTCTATGAGAAGGTGAGTTGCCATCTAGATGAAGGAAGGCCTGTAGACGTGGTCGATCTAAATTTTGAAAAAGCATTTCACACAGTTTGCCATAAATGTTTACTGTACAAAATAAGGTCTGTTGGCATGGACCATAGGGTGATTCCATGGATTGAAAACTGTCTACAAAGGCGAGTTCAGAGGGTGGTGATAAATGGGGAGTACTTGGAATGGTCAGGGGTTGGTAGTGGGGTCCCCAGGGTGTCCTGTGCTGGGATCAATTCTGTTTAATTTGTTCATAAACCACCTGGAGGATGGGGTAAGCAGTGCAATCTTTGTATTTGCGGACAATACTAAGCTAAGCAGGGCAATAACTTCTCCGCAGGATGTGGAAACCTTGCAAAAGATCTGAACATATTAATGGGGTGGGCAACTACATGGCAAATGAGGTTCAATGTAGAAAAATGTAAAATAATGCATTTGGGTGGCAAAAATACAAATGAAATTTATACAATTTGGGGAGAACCTCTGGGGAAATCTAGGATGTAACAGGACCTTGGGGTCCTAGTAGATGACGGGCTCAGCAATGCCAAGCTGCTGCTAGCAAAGCCAACAGAATATTGGCATGCATTAAAAAAGGGATTAACTCCAGAGATAAAATAATTCTTTCCGATCTACAAGACTCTGGTCCGGCCGCATCTGGAGTATGCGTTTATCGGTTGGCTTGCGCAAAATGTTATAGTGTTTACAAAATTGGAGATAGTTTTATTTCTTTTTAAAAAAAATTGCTACTAATGGCGGCGATCAGCATTATGACGGACACTTCGGACAATTTTGACACATTTTTGGGACCATTGTCATTTTCACAGCAAAAAATGCTTTCACATTGGAGAAACAGCAGCCACTGTTTCAGGTCAGTTTGCAGACACTATTTTTTAGCGCGATAACGCCTGCAAACCCCCCCCCCCAGTGTAAAAGGGGTCTTAAAAGGCCCATGTAAAAATAGAAAAAGATGAATAAGATATATATTTTTTTTTTTCAAGCGCACGCAAGTCTCGCCCTCATATGTAAACAGTGTTCATACCACAAATGTGATAAATTGCTGCACCCGTTGGGCCTCGTACACACGATGAGATATGTCCGCTCAAACTTGTCCGACGGACAGTTTAGAGCGGACATGTCTCATCGGATTTTGGTCAAAATCCCCGCCGGCAGACAGCGCGGTGACGTGGCGGTGACGTTGACGCCGCCATGTCACCGCACCAGGAAGTAAAAAACGTCCACGCATGCGTCGCATCCATACGACGCTTGTGCGGGCAGATATGTCCGCTGGTTAGTGTACTAACCAGCGGACATATCCGACGGACATGTCGCTGCCGGACAAATTTTAAAGCATGCTTTAAAATTTGTCCGCCGGTCAGACATGTCCACTAGCCCATACACACGATCGGATTTGTCCGCTGAACTGGTCCGTCGGACCAGTTTGAGTGGACAAATTAGATCGTGTGTAGGCGGCCTTAGAGAAAGAGAGCAATAATTCTAGCAAAAGACCTCCTCTGTAATTCTAAACTGGTAACCTGTAGAAAATTTTAAAACATCTCATAGCTCTCTCCTGAACCATTCTTCTGTTATCAGCCTGAAAACTCCTGAATTTAACTCCTCAAATTCTCGGGACACTTTAGACAAAAGCAGCCTGAATCTTCAGTCTGGGGAGGTTGCTGAAATAGATTAGCAGGAAGCGGGACCTGTTACAAAACACCTGTGAGAGTCTATGATGTGAGTGGGTGTGTGCCTTTCCTCCAATCAGCAATGTTGGCTATCTTGGCTGTATGTTCAGACATCACACCCTGTGTTAACCAGGAAGAGAAGATTTCCTAACACGATCTCAACTTTCTAAACAGTATATAAATGTGAAGACAGCAGATATAAATGTAAAACCTATGTAGGGAGATTTGGTTCATCTCAGGGTATCATCTGAGGCTGTTCATTTCACTGGAGGGTTTACATCCAAATGTTGCAATGGCAAGATCCAGTTATGGGTGATTTTTCTTGGCTTTTCCTTTGTATGTCTGCATTCTACAGGGCAGATAAAAAAAGGAAAAAATAGATGCAATAATCATAACATAATAAATATCTAATTGTATGACAATGCCAATTAATTCTGCATTTCTCTTTACAGCATATGAAGAAGCATCCATGCCGGCAGTGCGACAAGTCCTTCAGTTCATCACACAGTTTATGTCGGCACAACCGCATCAAACACAAAGGCATCCGCAAGGTCTACACCTGCCCGTGAGTGTTTCTCTTTGGCTCCTGTGACTCATAATTCAATCTGCCTCGTAGATAGGTCTTAATCCTCCTCAGGATATTACATGTACATATGATCTCTCTCTTCTATGCACAAAGAAAAATCCACCAATCTCACGTTGACATTTAGGCTGCATCCTGGCTGTATTTTTATACTCCTATACTAACTGTGCCGTTTCCTTTTTTTTTTTTTTTTTTCACCCAAGACCTGCATTTCAGTATGGTGAAGATTATACTGAGTCTGGGTGAAAAAACAAAACTTGTAAACTAGCAGCTTAAAGTTTATCTCTAACAAACCCGGGCATTCAGACTAAATATAAAACTGCAGTATTATACACTAGATTGTCAAAATACGTATTTATCGGCATATAAGGGCTCTTTCACATGGGTGGACCATTCAGGTCCACCTGCCAGTTTTTTAGGCAGTCCTGAACGGGTGCTCCGTGCTCCTCTATGGAGTCACAGATGTCAGCGGTGACATGCTCACTGACCTCTGATCCGCCAAAGTGTGCTGGGGGAAAGCCCTATTTTCCATCCGTCGATCGGATCAGGTGACAACGGACTACGGTCCGTCGTTATCCGATCTCCCATAGGGGAGAGTGGCGCTCTGACAGGTCGGTCCTTGCACAGTGTGCAGAGACAGACCTGTCTGTCGGCTCAGTGGGTATTGACCGAGCGATCCCAGCTGAGCAAAGCTGAGCCCGAAAACGGTCCGCCCTGTGTGAAAGAGCCCTAACACGCACAGGCATAGAACACGCACCTTTAATTTTAAGAGGGAAGTTTTAGGGAAAAAACTTACATTTTAAATAAAGAACTTTGAAGCAAAATTAGGGTCATAGCTCATCAGTGCAGCCTCACCAGTGCCCATCTGCAGCCTCTGAATTGCCCAACAATGCAGCCTGCTCAGTGCCTATCTGCAGCCATTAAATTGCCCAAAAATTTAGCCTGCTGAGTAACCATCTTTAGCCATTAAATTGCCCAAAAATTCACCCTACTCAGTGCCCATCTGCAGCCATTAAATTGCCCAAAAATTCACCCTACTCAGTGCCCATTCGCAGCCATTAAGGTGCCCAACAATGCAGCCTGTTCAATGCCCATCTGCACCCTCATCTTTCCCATCATTGCAGCCTTGCCAGTGTTGGATTACATAGTGTTGGATTATGCCTCCTGTCTCAGAGGGAAGAGAAGGAGCGATCGCCGCTGAATTACAGAGCCATGATCTCCTGTGTACCCGGTGGTCCGCCACTCAGCCATACCACCTGGCCCTGCTCATATGATCGACAGAACAGTGGCCCAATGCGGGACCAGGAGGACTTGGCTGTGCGTGACGAAGCATCGAGCACACAGGAGGTCACGGCTCTATGTAATTCAGCGGCACTCGCTCCTCTTCTATTAGAGACAGCAGGGATCCGTGTATAACACGCACACATGATTTTTTCCCCTGATTTTCAGGGGGGGAAAGTGCGTGTTATACGCTGATAAATACGGTAATTGGGACACCTGCCTTAACACGCACATGTACTTTAATGGAACTTAGTTCCAGTGAAGGGAACTCTTAAGGTATCGGCATACCAACACATTTTGGACAATTTCATGCTCTCAACTTTGTGAGAACAGTTTGGGGATGACCCCTTCCTGTTCCAACATGACTGCACACCAGTGTACAAAGCGAGGTCCATAAAGACCAGGATGAGTGAGTTTGGGGTGGAGGAACTTCATTGACCTGAACCTAATAGAACACCTTTTGGGATGAATTTGAGCAGAGACTCTGAGCCAGGCCTTCTCATCCAACATCAGTGCCTGGCCTGACACACTCCTAAACCTTGTGGACAGCCTTCCCAGAAGAGTTGAAGCTGTTATAGCTGTAAAGGGTTGGCCAACTCAATATTGAACCCTACGGACTTAGACTGGAACTGAACATTAAAGTTCATGTGCGTGTAAAAGACAGACATCCCAATACTTTTTGACAATATAGTGTATATTTATATAGGTTACCTTCAGTGAAAGCTGTTATAGGTCGCTGAATTCATGTGCATCGGTTACCTCTTTCAGTAAAGACCATGTCTGGTTTTGCCCACACTTCTTAAGCCTTTTTATTGGTATTTTAATATGGATGACATTACTGACCTCTGGAGGTGGGAGTTAGCAGAACCAAGCTTGTCATTTACACTGAATGCTGAAATTTGCATATAAAGTCCGTTGCCTATCTCTAGATCTACTGACCATCTTGACTTTCGGTTTTCACTTAAGGTGACCAGTATGTTTCAGGTTTAAAGTGGTCTTGTTAGCTAGCTTAAAGTGGAACTTCATCCTAAAGGGAAAGTTCCACTTTATGCCTTCCTCTCCCCCTTCTCTTTTACTTTTAGGCCGAGTACACACGATCGAACATGTCCACTGAAACTGGTCCGCAGACCAGTTTCAGCGGACATGTTCGATTGTGTGTACGGCCTATCGGTCTGTTTTCCAGCGGACCAAAGTTTTAAAACATGCTTTAAAACCTGTCCGATGGAAACCTGTCCGTCAGACAGATTCGATGGTTAGTACACAAAATCATCGGACCAAAAACCCGCGCATGCTCAGAATCAAGTCGACGCATGCTTGGAAGCATTGAACTTCGTTTTTTCATCACGTCGTGTTCTACGTCACCGCGTTCTGGTCCGAGGGGATTTTGGTCCGATGGTGTGTACGCACATCAGACCAACAGACCACTTCAGCGTGGTCTGATGAAAACGGTCCGTCGGACAAGTTTCAGAGGACCGGTCCGATCGTGTGTACAGGGCCTTCGAATTTTTTATTTTTTTGGGAGGGTGGGAGTGGGAATCTAGTTTTGACTGGAGACTGTTACCCACTCCCTGTCAGATTGCCACATACATTTCTCCAGAAACCTTGGGGAAATCTTCCCATATTGCCTGCTTAATACTATTAGCTAGGGAGGTAGCCTGTGATAGGCTGTAATGGGCAAATAGTCGGGAGCTGGAGGGGGTGATCCAGAGCCTGCGACTACAGTAACTGGTCACTAATATCTATCAGATCACCTGGGTTCTCCAGACTTCTAGGAACTCTACAGAATAGCAGATGGAGGGTCTGGTAGCATAAGCTGTAAACCACAAACCATTTTGACTTGGAGCCCCCCTTGGGTGCCTATGGTAAAGAATATGTATAGCTCTTTGCGTCCCACCAGGGCCATCTTTTCCATTGGGCACGCTGGGCAGTTGCCCGGGGGTCCCACTTGCCTGGGGGGCCCCACCTGCCCAGTGACCCCAGTAAAAAAATGTGGATCAGAACTTCATGTCAATGAAGAAATATGTTGTTTTACTTTTGTTTAATTTAAACACATTGCTAATAGCACTAGATATATGTTTATAGTTTAAATACTGACATTTGCACTGTTTGGCATTGAAAACTGTAATTTTAAGCAGTGCCAGTAAAAAATGTGGTTCTGCCAGTAAATGTCATGGTTTTTGTCAGTAAAAAATTGTGATTGTGTAGACTGGGCCCCATTGCACTGTATTGCCCGGGGGCCTATAATGCTCTTAAGATGCCACTGCGTCCCACTAAGCACTATAGGGGGCTAAGCAACTTTTAGGCAGGCATGAGTATTGCTATGGTAGCCATTGTTTTTGTTTGTTTAAAGTGTGATTGTGATGTTTTGTTGTCTGTCTAGGCATTGTACCGACACCAAACGAGCTTTCACCAAGCGATTAATGTTGGAGAAACACATTCAACTCATGCACGGCATCAAAGAACCTGAAGTGAAAGACCGCAGAGAAGTGAAAACTGAAGAGACATTGGAGGAGAAAGACTGTCCGCAGGTACATTTTAATTCGGGGAAAAATATAAGGATTTGAGGTGAACATTTTTCTGTTTCAAATATTTTATAATTATCAACAAAATTCCATTAACAGAGTATATACAATAATATAATATAATGGATATTCCATTAACAGAACATGTACAATAGTATAGTAGAAAAAGGCGTAATTATTCAGGAAAGTAACTTATAAATGTAAATAAAAATAGATAACCTAGAGGATTGTAGGATAAGATTATGTAACATGAAGTGTCATAATCATAGCTTCATGGCAGCTATTTGACGACAAGTAATTGAGAAATTAAGTTGATTTGAAATAATATAATATAATTATGTTATCTATGAAGTGAATATAATTGAATGAACCTATAAAAAAAATATAAAGTTAATGGGTTGTAGAATAACAGGGGGGAATAAATTAGGCTAAACCAGGGCCAAGTTCCTTAAAGGGTCACTAAAGGAAAAAACATTTTTGCTGAAATGACTGTTTACAGGGTATAGAGACATAAAAGTTAAAGGGTCACTAAAGGAATTTTTTTTTTAGCTAAATGGCTTCCCTTACCTTACTGCAGTACTGGTTTCATGTCCTTATTGTTTGTTTTTGCTTTGAAGTTGCTGTTAACCTGCTCTGATCTCCACACTTCCTGCTTGTCTGTTTCCTTATAAGCACCATACTGGGAGCTTTCTCACGATGGTTTAAGCTGTCATTACTGTGTGTCTAAAACTTCCCAGAACCAATCAGATTCATTTTAAAAACAAAACACTGCCCTGGATTTGTTTGTTTTTGTTCTGTGTTTCTATTTCTACTTTGCAGAAACATGAAGCCAGTTCAAAAGTGAAACAAGCCTGCATGCACATTATATGATTGATTTTTATCTATTTTTAATCATTTTGAAAAGGAATCGGTTAACTTTTATGTCTCTATACCCTGTAAACATTCATTTCAGCAAAAAAAATGTTTTCCTTTAGTGACCCTTTTAACTGATTCATTTTCAAAATGATTAAAAATAGATAAAAATCAATCATATAATGTGCCTGCAGGTTAGTTTCACTTTTGAACTGGCTTCATGTTTCTGCAAAGTAGAAATAGAGTGTGTGTTTTTGTACTTGTTTGACATATAAACATTTAATACTAAGCACAGAATGATGTCCTTATTTTGAATAGTACCTGAACAGTGACTACACCTAATTGGCTGTATTTGCTGTTTAGCCGAGAATTTTTGTCTGGCTCTTTTGATTTTCAGGCTAAAGTTTGTCGAGCTGATTGGTGCCAACCATCCTGGTGGATCAACTGCAACTCAAGCCATGTACAGCCAGCATAACATTGTGGGGTTGATTTACTAAAAGCAAATAGACTGTGCAGTTGCCCTCTGCAAGTTCAGTTGCTCTAGAGCAATTTCATCGTGAGGCCATATAGGCATTATGATTGTACTCAAAAAGGCCGGTTGTATCTGTAAGATTAGATGTCCAGCACATCCCCTCCCCTTGAATTAGATGTCAAGAGCCACCCCACCATCAGAAGTTGAGTCCCCCACTCTCCCTTACATCACAGTGCACCCCCTTTCCGTATGCTTCTGCTGGGAAGAAGCTGGATGCATTGCTTAAAAGCAGAAAGTAGGGATCTGGAGGAGGACCAGAGGGGGGCTGGAGCTGCAGGAGAGGTGCGAGGGCCACATGAAATAGCCTGGAGGGCCGGATTCGGCCCACGGGCCTTGTGTTTGACACCTGTGCTCTAGAGCAGGGGTCTCCAAACTTTCTAAACGAAGGGCCAGTTTACTGTCCTTCAGACTTTAGGGGGCCGGACTGTGGCCACTGGAAATAGAAAAATGTTCCGGTATCAGCAGGAGTAAACAATGCCACATTTGGTGTAATTGGGAGGAACTGTGCCCCTTTGTTGGTGTTGTTAGAAGGAGATTGTTCCTCGTTGTTGGTGCCATTAGGAGGAACTGTGCCCCATTGTTGGTGTCATTAGTAGGAATTGTGCCCCATTTTTGTCATTAGGAGGAATTGTGCCCCATTTTTTATGTCAGAAAATTAAATATTGCCCCAAGGGCCAGATAAAAGCAAGTAAAGGGCCACACACAGTTTGGAGACCCCTGCTCCAGAGCTTAGTAAATTAGGTAAGGCTGCATTTTGCAGATTACCCAATCACATGCAAGGTGAAAAAAAAACTGAATTCTTGCTTGCACATGATTGGATTTCTTTAATAAATCAACCCCTATGGCTATACTAAACGGAGAGCATAGCAGAAGCTGTTTCCTTTTTTAAGCTTTCTCTTTCTAGCTACAAACCCTGTACTACTGAGTTAAACGGAGCAAAAAAGAATGGGATGGGCAATTAGTATGACTTATTCAGCTTAGTAATTTTGGGCTACAGCTAATTAGCTTTGTAAAACGGAGGACTTGTATTGTGAAAGCTGTGCTAAAAAAAAAAAGAAACGGAGAACTAAAGCCAGCCACACATGGATTGAAATTCGACCAGTTAGGCAGCATTGATCGATTTGGGCACAACCAGCCTGTTGGATTTTTTACATATGATTACTGGAGGCAGCTATAGCTGCTAGTAGTAGTCATTGTGTTCTGCCAGCTGGGAAGGTTCCCCACAAAAGCGCTGCAAGAGGCATTCCTCTATAAACACTAAATAGGGAATCGTGCCATTTTCTTTCCTGCAACCCATGGTGGAAGGAAAGAAAATTAAATTCTCTATCGGCTGCCTAAAGACTAGTCACCAATTTTGCCTGGGATCTCCCTGCAGCTGTTCTTTTCCCCATTACTGACTTAAAATGCTGTGTTCTACACTGTGTTTCTGTGTGGAGACTAGAGGTCGACCGATATTGGTTTTTCTCTGGCCGATGCCGATATTTAGAAATCAGGGTGGGCGATGGCCGATTTTTGCCCGATTTTTTTTTGGATTGGGATGCATTGTGGAGGGGGGTGGATGATGCTGGGCATGGGTGGCAGATGCGTTGTGGAGGGGGATAGATGGATGGTGCTGGTGGTGGGTGCATTGTGGAGGGGGATTAATGGTGCTGGCCGTGGAGGGGGATGGATGGTGCTGGTCGTGGGTGGGGGATGCGTTGTGGAGGGGGATAGATGGATGGTGCTGGCGGTGGGTGGGGGGTGCGTTGTGGAGGGGGATAGATGGATGGTTCTGGCGGTGGGTGCGTTGTGGAGGGGGATGGATGGTGCTGGCCGTGGGTGGGGGATGCGTTGTGGAGGGGGATGGATGATGCTGGCCGTGGGTGGTGGATGGGTTGTGGAGGGGGATGGATGGTGCCGGCGGTGGGTGGTGGATGCGTTGTGGAGGGGGATGGATGGTGCTGGCCGTGGGTGGGGGATGCGTTGTGGAGGGGGATGGATGGATGGATGGTGCCAGCGGTGGGTGGTGGATGCGTTGTGGAGGGGGATGGATGGATGGTGCTGGCGGTGGGTGGGGGGTGCAATGTGGAGGGGAATAGATGGATGGTGGAGGGGGATGGATGGGTGGTGCTGGCCATGGGTGGGGGATGCGTTGTGGAGGGGGATGAATGGATGGTGCTGGCGGTGGGTGGGGGATGCATTGTGGAGGGGGGTGGATGGATGGTGCCGGCGGTGGGTGGTGGATGCGTTGTGGAGGGGGATGGATGGATGATGCTGGCTGTGGGTGGTGGATGGGTTGTGGAGGGGGATGGATGGTGCCGGCGGTGGGTGGTGGATGCGTTGTGGAGGGGGATGGATGGTGCTGGCCGTGGGTGGGGGATGCGTTGTGGGTTACTAGTCAGACAGGCAGCAGCGGCTCAGGCTTGTGACATGATGTTTGATGATTATGCTTTCTTCCTCTGCTACAGCCCGCCGAGGTAGGGGGTGGGGCTGGGCGGTGCTAGTGAAACTTGTTTCTCTTCTCCTCTATAGGGGCCAGTGCGCAGGCTATCGGTGGCGCGGGTGAAGAATTTATCCCACATGTTGCTGTAGGTGGAGAGGGGCACTGGTCAGCGGGGTTTAGTGTGGCAGCCGAAAATCAGCCTAATTGTCACAATAATCGGCCGATGTCGATTTCTTAAAAATGGCCAAATATCGGCCTATATATCGGTCGACCTCTAGTGGAGACATGCATCTTGGTAGAGGAGCAGAGCTGTGCTTCCCTATGTCAGTCTGTACCTGTTGGCTAATGATCAAGGAGCAGCAGGAAAGTTGGAGGAAGCCCATATGAATGAAATGAATAAATGAAGCAGAGAGATGCTTCCACTGCAGGTCTTTGAGTACAGCTTGCTCCGCAGGAAGGAGAATAGTGAGCAGTTCAGTTCAGAGTAAAACATCACTTTTTTTGCAGCAAAAATTATAATAGCACAAGCATGGAAAACTCCAATAATCAATCTTGCCCTAAAACATAACATTTCTTGGATTATGGTCAATCAAAAATTGACCAGCATCCTTAAAGCTAAACAGACCAAATTTGACAAAGTATGGTCCCCCTGGATCAAATACCTCCGAACCTCATAATCTCTAGATCTGAATAATGGGGAGATCTAGGACAGAATGAAATAACTCCTACTTTGGATTAGTAACCTTTGCTCTTCTCCTCTATATTCCCTTCACTTCCTCCCCCTCTTTTTCCTTATTTTATCTTGATTCATTTTGTTCTACTTTATTTATACATTTATCTCTTCAAGATAAATGTATCATTCTATATCAATATACTATTTGTATCCCTATAATATTTTTAAAATTTTAAATAAAAATGTATTGAATCAGAGTAAAACATCACAAGACTAGCAGTCGGGGGCAGCAGTTCTTTAGATGTAGAGCAGATTTACAGGAGTCCCTAGCCACAGGAAGTGCACTGATATTTTTCATGTAGAGTTCAAGTGTAATTCCTGTGCGTTTTCAGCCCAATGATGTAAATGTACTGCAACAAAAGTGGTGCATACACGTGTAGCACCCTATAATGTGCTAGAAGTGTAAATAGATTATTGTTCAGTGTAGGTAAATTTGTTGAGGCTTGCCTGCCTGTTTTTTTCCTGGGTTGGGCAGAGCTACAGGGAGGGCTGGATGACTCGCAGACAGCATCACTGAGAACCTCCCCCCCCCCCCCAATTCTCGAATTTACTAGAAATTTCCAGAAGAATGGCAAGGGAGGTGTGGAGGAGCTGCCTGGAGTATTCATGAGGGCCCTGACCTATCCCCTGTTGGAAAGAACAGCAGCATGGTTGCTTATAAACTGGCAATACTGTATGCAATATACCCATCTATGCAGCAGGCGGTGCTGTAGTATTATAGTGTACAGTTCATGTGTTTTCTATGGTAATGCATTCAGAGGAAGTACCTTCCTTGATGTGTTATATGCACTTGTTTGTATACAGTTCCTGTTATCTTATGCTGTAAGACATGTATTGCTAATCCTCCATGGATGCAAAGTTATTGCTGCACACAAGAAGCATCCAGGGCATCATTTCAATACTCTGACAACAGTTGAGTTGGCAGGGGGCAGGCCCCCTCAAATACTCAGGGTCAGCCCAGCTGTGGGCAGTGGCGTTTGAGTGGAAGATGTAGATGGAGTGTTAGGCTTTCGGCGGCCTTTGAGGGGGGGGGTGGTTTCCTCAGGCCTGGGGTCGAGTGTGGAAGGGACCCTCTTCATGACACAGAGGTGTACTGACCAGGAGGCACTAGAGCAAGGTTGAAGACAGCAGGAGAACAATTCCGCGAAAATCTCCAGGAAGGAAGACAGCCAGAGGACTGAGAGGTCTGGGATGGATGCAGAGTTGGTCTGGGAGGACTGTGGAGTCTTAGCCAGGAGGGCTAGTGAAAGAGGCAGCTGCAGCTAGGTGGGCTGGCAGTGCCTGAAGAGGTAGTACTATGATCAGTAGGACAGCTGGGCACTGTGAGGACTTTTTGCTACACTACCTAAGTGCCACATCATCGGTGCCCATTACTGCTTCATATGGCACCTTTACAGTGCAGCCTCTTCAGTAAAGGGGGAAATTTACTTATTGGCAGTAGCCTGAGAGAGTCAGAGATTGTGGGATATATAGTTTCTTCACAGGAAGTGTCAGTTCTTAGACTACAGACAGAGGTCAGACAATAAAGAGTGCCACGTAGCCTCACGTTTGAACACAAACAGAATTTGCTGACAAAAGAATGTGAAGATTTACCTTACAATAGGCTGTGTGTACAGGGCAACCTCTTACACAGTGTAAAAACACAAGGTGCAGGTAGGAAGGTTTATAATGCTGTTTTATTTTCTAGATGTTGCATATAGAATAGCAAATCTTTGCTTTTATAGTTCATGTACACTCTCTGATTGTGTGCCATCATTATGTGTTGTTGGAGCGTATGAACTTTGTGTTCACTTCTATATTTGAGAATAGACTGTGTACTCCCACCGCCTGGGATTTCATGCCATCTTGCAGCCTTCCCTTTGCTGGAAAAAACATCACCATAGCAACCAGCAGACCAGTCGGAAAATGCTCCATTATCTCCTACAGATCAAGTTTGTTTAAATACCCTTTCAGACCTTCTTTTTTTTTTTTTTTTTTTTTTTATAAACCGTACAAATGGCAGTAGGGTTGGAAAGAGAGCATAACCCATAACAACCAATTACATTTCCGCAGCCATTCCAGGGGACGGATGAAAGCGATTTGATCTAGGCCAACGCTGAAACTGTACTAATGCAAAAAAGTCCAATGCGTTTTGGGCGTCGTCCATACAGAGTTAATTTTCCAGATCCCAAAACAAAATCCAGCTTTTGTAGTGATCACATCGTACATCTCTTGTTGTTTCTGCTGCATAGTCTGTTTCAGTACAATTTGATTACAAATCACCTTGCAGGTGAAAAACTGCCTATGCAGGTGAGGGGGACCTGTAAGTAAAAACAAATTGTAAATTAGGTATATTGCTTGTCTTATCCCCTTTACCTCCTTCTTTGTCCATTTTTTTTTTTTTTTCTTTCTTTTCTCCGACTTTTTCCCGCTTTCTTTTTTTTTTCTCCCCTTCTTTAGGGGAGCCTAGTGATGTTTTGTAAGGGGATTTATCTAGCAACCTAGGCCTAGATTCACGTAGGGCGGCGTAACTATGAGCGGGCGTAGCGTATCGTATTTACGCTACGCCGCCGCAACTTAGGACGCAAGTTCAGTGTTCGCAAAGCACTTGCGTCCTAAGTTACGGCGGCATAGCGGAAATGTTTTGGCGTAATTGCGCCTAATTCAAATGTGGAAGAGGTGGGCGTGTTTTATGTTAATTAATCGTGACCCCACGTAATTGACGCTTTTAACGAACGGCGCATGTGCCGTCCGTGGATGTATCCCAGTGCGCATGCGTCGGATAGAATGGCTAAGATATGTCAAACTGCCTACGACGTGAACGTAACTTACGCACAGCCCTATTCGCGTACGACTTACGCAAACAACGTAAAAAGATACGCTTGTTCCGACGTCCATGCCTTGCATGGGCTGCGCAACCTAGAGGGCAGTTTTATCTTTACGCAGGCGTATGTCTTACGTAAACGGCGTAACTAATTGCGATGGGCGCACGTACGTTCGAGAATCGGCGTATCTAGCTCATTTGCATATTCGATGCGGAAATCAACGGAAGCGCCACCAAGCGGCCAGCGTAAATATGCACCCAAGATACGACGGCGTAGGAGACTTGCGCGGAATTTATGCGTAACTGATACTAAGAATCAGGCGCGCATATACGACGGCGTAGATTTGGACTTACGATGACGTACGTGGAGATAAGCCGGCGTAAGTCTTTGAGAATCTGGCCCATAGGCTTTGGTTCAGAGTATAATTCAGTATGTCGAAAGGATTTCGCTCCTGGTGCAGTTTGAACCCGGTAGGGGCACCAGGAGATTATAAGTATCCTTATTTCTATTGTTGGCTTATATAAGGTGTCCTTTCTCATATATATATATATATATATATATATATATATATATAATTTTAACTTTTAATACTCACATATTTTATTAAAATGTATGTATGATCTTTTTTTTTTTTTCTCTCCTCCTCAAATCTGAAGGGGGGAGATTTTCTATCTCCCTCTCTCTGTAATTTTTTTTTAGTTCCTGCTGACATTTACTAGGTTATGTCCATATTGATATGTATTGTGATTTATTGTGATTTTTATTTTATTTCTGAGAATAAAATAATTTGAAAGAAAAAAACTACTTTACCCAAAGCGGTTTGTAAAGGCACAAGGTTTCTTACCTTCATGAATTCATTCAACCCCAATACTTGTCTGACCCCCCTCTCGATCCAGCAATCTCCACGAGAGCCTTGTCTTTCTAGGGACTCACACTCTGGCTCACGCTGCTGTCAATCACAGCCAGTGAGCCAATCAGGTGGTGGATGGGGCAGGCCGAGAAATGGACACACAAAGCCGCAGCTCGGTAGCGCGCCTGCTTGGGTTCCACCAGAGAAAGCTGCTTGCTGTAGGGGCACCTGGTAGGAGGGAGGAGCCAGGAGCACCGACGGGGGATACGAGAAGAGGAGGATCAGAGCTGCTTTGTGCAAAGCCATTACAAAAAACAGGTACTGCAAGTACCATGTTATTTAAAAACAAAGGCTTTAACCACTTGCCAACCAGCTCTTATCCATATACGGTGGCAATGTGGCTCCTCCCGCTAATCGCAGTATATGTAGGGTGGCTCCTTTAAGCAGGCAACCGCTGCACGCCGGGGGACCCTATGCACGAGAGTCAGAACGGCTATTTGTGTATGTAAACACACAAATCCTTGTTCTGACAGGAAACAAGAGACAGATCTGCTGTTTCTTGTAGTTGGCAAAAGTGATGTCTCCTCCCCCAGTTAGTCCCCTCCCCCACAGTTGGAAACACTGAGGGAACACATTTAACCCCTTGATGGCTACCTAGTGTTAACCCCTTCCCTGCCAGTCACATTTACACAATAATCGGTGCATTTTTATAGTACTGATCGCTGTATAAATGTCAGTGATCCCCAAAAAGTGTCCGACCTGTCTGCTGCAATGTCGTAGTCCCGCTAAAAATCGCAGATCACTGCCATTACTAGAAAAAAAATGACGTAAATCTATACCCTCTTTTGCAGCCGTTATTGGGATTTTTTTTACCCAAAATATGTAAAAGAATACATATTGGCCTAAACTGATGAAGATTTAAAAAAAAAAAGCTTCATTAACCACTTCCATACAGGGCACTTGTAAACCTTCCCGCCCAGATCAATTTTCAGCTTTCAGCGCTGTTGCACTTTGGATGACAATTGCGCAGTCGTGCTACATTGTACCCAATTGTTATCATTTTGTTCCCACAAATAGAGCTTTCTTTTGGTGGTATTTGATCACCTCTGTGATTTTTTTTTTTTCTGCAAAAAAATGACCAAAAATGTAGGAAAAAAAATGTTTTTTTTTCTGTTAAAAAACATTGTAAATAAGTATGTTTTCTCCTTTACTGATGGGCACTGATAGTACTGCACTGACGGGCACTGATAAGGTGACACTGGTGGGCACCGATGAGGTGGCATTGATGGGCACTGATAGGCGGCACAGATGGGCACGGATGGGCGACACGGATAGGCGACACGGATGGGAACGGATAGGCGACACGAATGGGCCCAGATAGGCGGCATGGATGGGCATAGATGGGCACTTTAATGTGTTGCACTAATGTATGTGATGTACTAATGGATGTCAATCAGTGATGCCCATTGTGGGCACTGATTGGCATCCATTGTGGGCACTGATTGGCATCATTTTTTTGTTTGTCATCCCTGGTGGTCTAGGAGGGCATCCCTGGTGGCATCTGTGGTGGGCATCCCTGGTGGTCTAGTGGCATCCCTGGTAATCGATCAGTGCAAACCCCCCCCCCCCCCCTGTCAGAGGAGCAGCCGATCGGCTCCTCTCTACTCGCGTCTAACAGACGCGAGTGAGGAAAAGCCGGTTACTGGCTTTTCCTGTTTACATCGTGATTGGACACGGCTAATCACGTGGAAAAGAGTCTCTCCGCCAGAGACTCTTTACCTAGATCGGTGTTGCGGGGTGTCAGACTGACACCCTGCAACAACGATCGCTGCAATGACATATGACATCCAGTCAGGATATTGAAACCACTTTGCCGACGTCAATCTGTCATTGGCGGGTGGCAAGTGGTTAACTAACACTTGTATGTTCCAAAGAGAGGAACCCATGTGATATATTATTCATATCGGTTGGATTGTCAGCATAAGGTTGAGGGTAAAAGGTTCTCTCCTAACCCTGATCTCTCCTTCCCCCACCATGGGTTTAAATCCCTTGCTATCTATGCACCAAGCCACACCTATGTGACGGACTCCTGCTGCTTGGTGCATATAGACAGCAAGGGATTTAAACCCACTGTGGGGGAGGGGGGATGAGGGTTAGGAGAGCACATTGTATACCCTCAACCCCAGGCTGACAATCCAACTGATATGGTTAATATCAAATGATTGAGTATTGATATCATATCACCAGAGGAGTGCAACTGTAAGACTATAGTAGGGCATAATATGGATTATATAACTAGGATCCTGAGAATATGATTTTTTTTTTTAACTAACAAACATGTTATATTTACCTGCTCTGTGCAATGGTTTTGCACAGAGCAGCCCCAATTCTGTTCTTTTTGAGTCTCCTGCCGGCGGTTATGGCTCCTCCCAAGGCACGCTCCTGCGAATGGACATTGTCCATTCACACACAAACAGCGTGGCTCGGCCCCTCTGCCTGATCCCTCCTCGTTGGCTCACTGGCTGTGATTGACAGCAGAAGGAGCCAATGGCTCGCACTGCTGTGAGCCAATGAGAAGAGAGAGACCTAAGAGAGCCACTGCTCTCATGCACATTGCTGGATCGAGAAGCTGCTTATGATTGTATAAGGGGGGCTGGGGAGCTCACTTTTTACCATTTTTAAAGTGACAATCTCAGGTTCTTAAAACAAGTTACTGTGATGTAATTGCAAGAGAGAAGCTATTGTACTCTCCACTCCAATTGCCCTTGTCGTGCCTCCACTTCATTCCAGCATTGCAGCCACCATCAGTGCCTTCATCTTTTGACACTTCCAGGAAAGTTGTATTTCTATGCCCCTAACTTTCACTGTGGCTCCTTCCTCTGACCCCTACATCACAAGGATGCAGCAGTGAGGTCATAGGATGGATGCTGCAGTGCTGGAATGGAAGGGAAGTAAAAGGAACAGACTGCTTACCGACTGCTTACCTTTAAAAAAAATCTCAAGCTTGGTCAAAATTAATCCTATTTCTTCTGCATGTACAGCCTCCTTATTTGTACATAAAATTGTATGGGCAGTCTCAGTTAAAGGGGTTGTAAAGGTTTGTTTTGTATTGTCTAAATGGGTTCCTTTTAAGCTAGTGCATTGTTGGTTCACTTACCTTTTTCCTTTGATTTCCCTTCTAAATGTTTTTTTTTTTCTCTGTCTGAATTTCTCACTTCCTGTTCCTCCTCAGTAAGCTTACCCCCATCATCCGAGCCGTTCTGGCTGGGAGTTGGTCAGTGTGCTCACCCCCCACCTTGGGACTACATCCCTGCGGGGAGACGCGATTCACAACAATGCACTAGCTTAAAGGAACATCTCGATCTACCACATCGTTATGCATTTTGTGAATTAATTGCTGAACATTGCCATGCCCAGGTTTGTGTTGGGGTTCTGGTAAGCCTATTGTATCTCATGGTGTTATATTGACTGTTTTTTTTTTCTTCAGGTGCCTGCACAAAAGCGCAAGCTAGAAGAACCAGTTCTGGAATTCCGTGCCCCCCGGGGAGCCATTACTCAGCCCCTGAAGAAACTGAAGATCAACGTCTTCAAGGTCCACAAGTGTGCTGTGTGTGGCTTTACGACAGAAAATCTTCTTCAGTTTCATGAGCACATCCCCCAGCACAAATCTGATGGTTCCTCCTATCAGTGCCAGGAATGTGGCCTCTGCTACACCTCTCACGTGTCCCTTTCCAGACACCTTTTCATTGTTCACAAGCTCAAGGAGCCACAGACCTCTGGCAAGCTAAATGGCTCTGGAGAGGATGCTCAGCAGGAGAATAAACCTGCAGCTGGGAACGAAGCAGCAGATGGCATCACATCTGACAAAACGTGTAAAGTTTGCTCCAAGACATTCGAAACTGAAGCTGCCTTAAATACCCACATGAGGACTCATGGGATGGCTTTTATAAAGTCTAAAAGGATGGGCACTTCAGAGAAATGACATTGTCTCTACATTAAGGAGTACAGCACTTCTGTCCTGCAAAAGTGTGATTAGAAGAAGACCTATCTATAGAAGGCTAACGCGGCCATTTTATGCATTGAACCAATACTCAAGGGGTACTTCATTAGTACATTTTTCTTGCTGTACAAGGGAAAAGCACAGGGCTCTTAAATGCATGGGGTGAATCCAAGTTCTACCCTTGCATTTGCAGTCCAATTACTCCCCAAACCCCTTCAGTCCTCACTTGCAGTGTTTATTGCATTGCCCTTTCGGCAGCTAAGAGGTGAGAATGAGGGCAGAGAAGACGTGCAAGTGAGGTTCATAGTTTACATTTGAGAAAGTACCTTCTTCCTAAGGAAGGATGTGCATCAGATTCTGGGTACTAGTAATCCACCTCAAACATTCCCATGGTGTAGATGGAATCTTTAGCGCTACAGAAGTGTGGCCACTCCCAGCCCAGAAGGCCCGGATGAAAAAAGCTGCCTTTGAGTTAGTCTATAAGGAGGTCTTGTGGCATTACCTCTGTCCTTATGGAAGCTTCTAGTAACTTTGTGACAGGAAACTGGAATGAGTAGGAGGTTTTCAATTCTAACGCGAAAAGGTTGACGGCTTGGGACAATTGTCACCTAAAGTTGTCTAGCCCCAAGGGATAGGATCTCGAAGACCACAGCTGTCTATGCAGCATGGACACTCCATTCCCTTAGCCTTTTACTGGTTAATGGAGATCCACTTATAATGCAGTGCTGCTGAAGCTGTTGGAGTTATAGTTGTTTTGGGTAGGATTGGTTGACCACCAGTCGCTGGAATGGACCACCGAAAAAGCAGTTGGGAGAACACAAGATGGAATACTGGCACCATGAAGGGATTGTCTTTGGATGACTTGTACTTTCAACAATACACTACAAATCGAATGTTTCCCTTTGCTAGCAAATAATGGGCTGAGACCTCCATGATTATTGGTTCACCTTAAACAATGGCCCCCACTATTTCACCAACATGTCCACTTTTTCAGAACGGCTGTTAAGTACCTTTTAAAGAACAACACCCAATAATTGGTGGACTAAGACGATGGAATCACCCCATGGCAATACTTTTCATCGTCACTTACCTGCCTCTTCAAGATACTGATACACTGGCCCTACAAAAGCAGTGTTCAATGTAGAATCCACAACAGATGTAAATATAGACTCCTTTTTATACTCTTTGTGACTGTATTGATGTACAAAAAAGTTATTTTATATGTGAGATGACCTAGGTGAAAGTTTGATTTAAAGTGTACCTGTCCCAAAGCAAAATGCTCACATGAGAAGCCTTGCATGAAGACATTGCTGCACACTAGCAATGTAACTTTCAATGGGTCACTGAAGTGCAACCAGTATTAAGAGAATGGCTCCTTGCATCTAAGGCTTCTTACACAGGTGTGACAAAGTACCTTTTTAAATATTGTAGTTGACCTAGTTGTACAGATGTGCTACATAGGAATTGGGTTTATATAATAACACAGTGCTTAAGGTAATGGCACACAGTAACCCATTGCAACCAATCAGTTTACTATACTGGCAGTTAGACCTGGCTTCTGTTTGGTTGGCATGGGTCAGCTGTACTTTGTGTTACGTGTTTACATAGTCCTGCCAGTCCGAAAGACCCAAAAATGAGAGCCCAGCTGTATGAACCAGGACAAGAGATCCTGGGAGATGATGAAAACTGGGGCACTGGAAAAAAGTATAACCGTATGCACCCAGCCCAATTGTCATTCTTTTTGTGGGTAAAAAACACATCCGGATGCCTCAAAATTGCCTAATCATGCAATTCCAAAAGCAGAAGTGATGTGTATTAACCCTCAGCAACCTATCAGGTCTGTGAATTCTGCATACTGATTGGTTGCAGTGGCATGAAGCTCTGTGCATTGCTCTTTTCCTTTTTATAATATACATGTTTTTGCACATTCACCGGTTTGCTGATTGTTCTCAGAAATGTAAAACGTCCAGCGTAAGCTGATCTTTGATAAATGGTGACTCATTTTTTCAGTATTGTCACAAAGCACCATTGCACCTCACGTCCAAACCGTATTTTAGGTAGAATGCTTATAGGAAACAGTCACTCCCACTTTTTCCTACATAGAAATATAGGATGCATCTTTTCCCATATTGGCCTAAATTCCCACCCAGGGGACATGGACCAAGTACAAGCCTGTAAAGATTTTTTTCCATCAGACTCATGTGAATCAATAAGTGAATGCAGTAGAATGCTACAATTTTATTTCCAGAATTACTGTTTATTTCTAAGCTGGTCTCCTAACACCTTTGTGATTTAAGAAAAAACACAATACCCATCACATGTAAAATGCCTATGGCCTTTTCCAAAGAATACCCCATCCTATTCCTACTACCATTACCACGTGGCAATCTGTGGTGCACTAAACTTAGAATCTTACTTCTCTGGCTCCATGCCCAAAATGCGTACCAGGTACTATAGCCGCATTAGCCAGTCAACAGTGTGTTAACAGGATCTGCCACTAGAGGCTGCAACTGGGATATGTAGACCTGTACATATAATAGGACCAAGATAGACAATAGCCAGTTAACCTAGAATTATGTCATTGGAGTAACTGTGGGAAACCCATGCAAGCACAGAGAGACCATGCAAACGTCATGCAGAGTGTCCTGACTGGGACTCAAGGACCTCACTGCTGCAAGGTATAAGTGCTAACCACGGAGTCGCTGTACTACCCTTGCCAAAGGATTCTTGCTTCTAAATTGTGTAACTCAAAGCAACCAATCAGAATCAACAAAGATTAATGCAAACTAGTCAAAGATAGATTCTGATTTGCTGATTTCAGTTCATTCAAACATAATAATTGAAATGTAAAGGAAACCTAAACCTGGGAAATAAAGATTCTTATTACTGCTCTCCCCTGCCTGACCATCAATGGTCTAGATCAGTGGTCTCCAAACTGTGGCCCTTTGCATGCCTTTATCCGGCCCTTGGGGCACTATTCCTCTTACTGTAATGAGGCACTTTTTGTCCAACTGACACAACAGCGAGGCATAATCTATCCCCCTGACACCAATAATAGGGCATTATTCCTCCCCATGATACCAATGATGGGGCACTCTTTCTTCCCCTAATACCAAATATGGTGATGTTTATGCCCACTGATGCCAGGAAAATTTCCACTACTACTGGCCACTTGCCGGCCCCCGGAAGAACAATAAATTGGCCCTTTTGTTTATAAAGTTTGGAGACCCCTGGTCTAGATCACTGATGGCAAACCTTGGCACCCCAGATGTTTTGGAACTACATTTCCCATGATGCTCATGCATTCTGCAGTGTAGTAGAGCATCATGGGAAATATAGTTCCAAAACATCTGGGGTACCAAGGTTCGCCATCATTGGTCTAGATCAGTGATAGGCAACCTTGGCACCCTAGATGTTTTGGAACTACATTTCCCATGATACTCATGCACTCTGCAGTGTAGTAGAGCATCATGGGAAATATAGCTCCAAAACATCTGGGGTACCAAGGTTCGCCATCATTGGTCTAGATCAGTGATAGGCAACCTTGGCACCCTAGATGTTTTGGAACTACATTTCCCATGATACTCATGCACTCTGCAGTGTAGTAGAGCATCATGGGAAATATAGCTCCAAAACATCTGGGGTGCCAAGGTTCGCCATCATTGGTCTAGATCAGTGATAGGGAACCTTGGCACCCTAGATGTTTTGGAACTACATTTCCCATGATGCTCATGCACTCTGCAGTGTAGTAGAGCATCATGGGAAATATAGTTCCAAAACATCTGGGGTACCAAGGTTCGCCATCATTGGTCTAGATCAGTGATAGGCAACCTTGGCACCCTAGATGTTTTGGAACTACATTTCCCATGATACTCATGCACTCTGCAGTGTAGTAGAGCATCATGGGAAATATAGTTCCAAAACATCTGGGGTACCAAGGTTCGCCATCATTGGTCTAGATCAGTGATAGGCAACCTTGGCACCCTAGATGTTTTGGAACTACATTTCCCATGATGCTCATGCACTCTGCAGTGTAGTGGAGCATCATGGGAAATATAGTTCCAAAACGTCTGGGGTGCCAAGGTTCACCATAGAATTTTTTAGGATGAGATGCGCAGTGGCAGTTTGAATAAGGGATACAAGAAGCACAGACTTATTTATTAAATAGAGCTGGTGATGTTTTATAGAGCCCTGTTGCTTCCAGCAGTCATACACATGTAGGGGAGGTTTAAAATAATCATATGTGCGCCTTGCATTGCCTTGGTGTGTCATAGTGGTCAATGGTGGAAATTGGGAAAAGTATGGCTCTAACTAAAGGTCTTTAATTGTTTGCAGATCTCTTCCAGAATGTTAGGTCTCTTTTTTTTATTTATTTATCTTTTATGAAATATTGACCCCC